>JAFIDM010008419.1:9779119-9792766 GCA_023159025.1 Thereuonema tuberculata | reverse complement strand
TTATTTATTATAATGAACTAAATATATTCTGTTTTCTTACAACGAATCAAAAAATTGTTTCTGATTTTTATAGATAGTTTTAGGTCTACTCTTTTTTCTTATGGAACCTTTTCTTCTCTTTGACGCTTCTCCAAACTCGTTTCCGATTTCCTTCTCTGGTTTCTCGATTGAGCATCCAATAGTAGTCAGCTAACATATTGACATCCCATTTTCCTTGGTAATGTCACTCGATATCACGGATATACTGGAGAAATCTTTCACCCTGTTCTTCACTGTAGGCTCCCATGTTTTCGGGAAAATAGTCAATATGGTAGTGTAAGAAATGAACTTTTAAGCTCATCTTGTATCCGTGAGCTTCATACGCTGCCAGCATACATTGTACAATGATTTTGTAGTCGGGGGTCCTTAGTATTCTCCAAATGCACTACATTCTTAAGAGTCCCATGCTTCTTTTTCCTTTTCTTCCATTGTTTCCAAAAAAAGAGGGGATCAGATAAAAGTTTTCTTATGTCGGGGCCAGTGAAAACTCCCTCTTTTAACTTGGCTTCAGACAGCTTCAGGAACTTGAAACACAGTTATCTGAAACAATCCCCTCTCTTTGCAGTGATTTGACAAACTGCTTTATGAGCCCCAATTAATATGAAGAGGTGGTAATAACACTTTTTATGGTGGAACCGAGGTCGTATTGATGACATTTTTCTCGCCGGGAGTTAAACTGTCTCGTGGTGGCCAATCAGTTTTTGACTTTGTGCAGCTGTCTGGTTCTACTATCCCATGAACAAAGAAATCAAGAATATTTTTTATAACCTCTCTGCTGACCCAACAACATGGGTAGTATTTTGAAATCTCCACAAACCATCCATTGATGCTCTTGATATTTGATTTTTCTTAAGAATTGTAGCCAAGTTATTATAGTTTTCTTCCATATGAACCGAGTGTCCCATGGGAAGAGATGCAAATATATTTCCACTATGCAGCAAGACTGCTTTGAGGCTAGTTTTAGATGAATCAATGAATATGCGCCATTCTGATGAATCATATTCTATTTCAAAGCACTTCAACAGCCCATGAGCATCATTACAATAAACCAGATTTCCCTCTTTGGAGAAAAACTGTATAAATTCTCTCTCTCGATGCCTGTACCACAAAAATGAGGTCCCAGACGATAGCAGGATTTTGTTTTTAGCCTTGATCCTAGCAATTCGGCTGCATCTTTTGAAAGATCTAAGTCTCTCACTAGGTCATTGAGCTCACTCTGAGAAAGAAGTTGAGGTCCCTCAACAGGAAAATCTGAGCTAGATTCGTCCTGGGAAGCTAATGTACGTCTGAGTCCTCTGACTCACTCAGGATGTCATCTAAATTAGAAGGTGGCTGTGGAACTGGTATTTCAGAACCATGGGACACTGGACGAATAGCTGAGTCAAGGTTAGGATAAGATATTTTCTTTTTATTTTTTGTATTAAATCCTTTCACATCTACCGAACAGAAGTAGCAGTCGGCTGTGTGATTTTTCTGTTCACGCCATATCATAGGAATGCCAAAACGAAATGAGTTTTTCTTACCCTTAAACCAGAAATGAAGATCTTTCCCTCATCTTCTGCACACCTTATATGGAGTCCATGCTTTGTCTTGATCTCCAAGTTTCAATTTGAAATAAGCAAAATAAACTTTCTTCACAAACTCACTTGTTTCTTTGTTGACTTTTCCCTGTGTATTCACCACAAACATAACAAAAGCTGTCGGGAGAAATTTCACAACCTCTGCGAGCCATATTCCAGACATAAAAACGCAAGTGGTTTGTTCGCCAGCGTTTTCTCTTATAGCTTATGATATTGACTCTGGCCTACATGAAGGTTATGGATACACCCTCAGTTACATTCAAGACAAGTTTACTATACAAAATGAAAACATCAAAATCAGTAACAAGGAACTAAAACTAATGTTGTGTGATGATTTTGGAGATGACATAAGGTTTGCAAAAACCTAAAACCACTCATGTTTTTTCTGTAGCTCTTGAAACAGAAGAAGTAGTATCTATTTCTTCTATGGATTAAAACATCAGGTATTTTACTTTTAGTCCAAGAGCTTGTAAGGTCCTGAGCATTACCAAATTTATCGGTGAGCCCAAAGTCTAGCATCTGCAATGATTCTCTCAATAGAATGGCAAATTCCGTTACAGGATTGCAACTTCTAAGGACATCTACTACTTCTTCTGTTTCAAGAGTTACAAATAAAAACATGAGTGGTATGTTCGCCTCTTATCTTTTGCAAACGTTATGTCATCTCAAAAGTCATCACACAACATTAGTTTTAGTTCCTTGTTACTGATTTTGATGTCTTCATTTTGTATAGTAAACTTGTCTCGAATGTAACTGATGGTGTATCCATAACCTTCATGTAGTCCAGTGTCAATATCATGAGCTAATAAGAGAAAACGCTGCCACACTTTCAGAAACTTGAAGTGTGCTCTTGTCA
This sequence comes from Thereuonema tuberculata, assembly GCA_023159025.1. NCBI lineage: Eukaryota > Metazoa > Arthropoda > Chilopoda > Scutigeromorpha > Scutigeridae > Thereuonema > Thereuonema tuberculata. The sequence goes on along the minus strand of JAFIDM010008419.1, from coordinate 9,790,291 downwards.
CCTGCTTCAAGTTTCCGTTTGTACCTCAGTAAATACCCAGAAATACAATTGTTGTGACACAATAGCTCGGCACCAAAAACGCTTGACATATCCTCCAAATCACAGGTACGAGTGAAAACATCATCTTATAAGTATAACTTGGCTTTTAAAAACTCCTTAGCTCTTGGATACTCGCTTTTTCTATACTTCTTGTAAATGCGATTATGTGATTTCTGGTTACAGATTATATATAAACGGTCTCGATTAGAAGTAACTCCTCCTTGAGGTCTGTGTTAATGTTTCCTCCCATATTTCCTATGAGTTTCCAGTACAGTCAATTGGGAAGTGCTGCCATTATTTTCATTTTGTAATCTTTCCTTCTCACTTTGAAGCTTTAAAAGGGACTTTTTATGACAGTATTGTTTGTAGCACGCATTATTCATATAATGGTACAACACTGCTTCCTCACTTAATGAGCTCAAATGCTCAATGACAATGTCATTTCGCACTTTTGCAGCTGCCCTGATTTTTCTCGACAATTTTTCGTACTTATCACACTATCATCAATTTTATTACATACGATGCATGCTTTTTCATCTGGTTTAATGTCTGTTACACTGTCTTTTGAGACTCTAGACATCCGGGGATCCCTGTGCTTATAAAACAGAGCTCTTTCTCACTGTACCACGGGCTGCTTGGAAACGGAATAACGTACAAAGTATATGAAGACGCTTGAAATTTTCCAAGTCAGTTTTCTCGAGAGTGGCTGCAAAGCGTTCCCTACAACTTGCACCTCTTCCAGTCTTAGTCATGGCCTACTAAGTGCAATGGAAATGGCCTGAATCAGTAGGCGGACGTTCCTACCCACCATTTGTTAGTCTAAATACTTCAGAAAGATTTTTTATTTTTTATATATTTACCTATTAAATTATCAGACCCATAGATATTTATTAATTCGATTAATTTGTTGCTTAATTTTTCTATTATTTAATTTGCCAATAATTATTTTCACTTCATCAAAACTATTATTTTTTTATTAATTAAATTTCACTTAAAATATTAGAAATTTTCCCACAATATCCTGTTGATTTTTGTAAGTCTTCTTACTTTTGAAAATATAACTTGTCATCAGCAAAGAATAAACTAATAGCATCTTCTTAAAAATCACCTCAGAAAATGTAGTTTGTAAGTCTAACATCATCTTCATTCTTCTTGTAGGTGTATGCTACCACTATCATCTGAAGAATAAAAGTTATTTTCTGGTATTACGACTAACCTCTAGGATAATCTGACAACATAAAATACTTGAAAACTGTTACAAAGTAGCTTGGAGATATGACATCCAAAAAATCTTATAATTGTGATTTTTGTGGAAAAAAGTGTTCACAGAAAAGCAGATTACTTCTTCATATTAGATCACATACTGGTGAAAAGCCTTTTCAATGTGAATTTTGTGAAAAAAGTTTTTTTAGTAGCAGCAAATTAACAAACCACATTAGATCACACACAGGTGAGAAGCCTTACAAATGTGAAATTTGTGAGAAAACTTTTTCTCATAAAAGCAATTTAAATCTCCACATTAGATCACATACAGGTGAGAAGCCATTTCAATGTAATTTTTGTGGAAAAAGCTTTTCTGGATTAAGTGATTTAACTAAACACATTAGATCACATACAGGTGAGAAGCCATATAAATGTGAGGTTTGTGAAAAGTGCTTTTCAGAAGCAAACGATTTAACTAGACATATTAGATCACATAGTGGTGAGAAGCCATTTAAATGTGAATTTTGTGAAAAGTGCTTTTCAGAATCGAGCAATTTAACTAAACACGTTAGATCACATAAAGGTGAAAAGCCATTTAAATGTGAGTTTTGTGGAAAAAGTTTTTCTGGACAAGGTGACTTAACTAAACACATTAGATCTCATTCAGGTGAAAAGCCATATAAATGTGAGTTTTGTGAAAAGTGCTTTGCAGAAGCAAGCGATTTAACTAAACACATTAGATCACATACAGGTGAAAAGCCATATAAATGTGAGTTTTGTGAAAAGTGCTTTTCAGAATCTAGCAATTTAACTAAACACATTAGATCGCATACAGGTGAAAAGCCATATAAATGTGAGTTTTGTGAAAAGTGCTTTTCAAAAGCAAGCAATTTAACTACCCACATTAGATCACACACAGGTGAGAGGCCATATAAATGTGAGGTTTGTGAGAAAACTTTTTCTCATAAAAGCAATTTAACTGTTCACATTAGATTACATACAGGTGAAAAGCCACTTAAAAAGTAATTTCTGGACAGAGTGAGTTATCAAGAACACTAGATCACACGCAGGTGAAAAGCCATTAAATGTGAGTTTTAAAGCCTTAACTTTTGAAAAGGGGTCATTCCACGTTAGATCACTTGGTTTGTTCACCATCACAGATTTTTATGAAAATTTATTTGCATGGAAGGTAATGTTTGGTGGTGGTGACAAACTGAACTGGCAGCAGAAATAGTAGACAATCCAGACCTTAAAAGCACGACTTCTTTTTTCTTCTTCCTTGAATTCATCAATTCAATCCAATAGTTCTTGAGTAAGTCTTGCTGTGACATTCAGTTTTTAAAAGAATTCCAAATGAACACTGAGCAACTTCTGCCATGGTGCTAGCTGAACAATGGTCAGTTGCACCAGACCCTTGAAATCAAAGTTGTGGGGGAATACCCAACCCCCCTAAACAGAAAGTGAAAGTTTGGGGGAAACCCAATCCATTGAAACAGAAAGTGAAATTTTGGTAAGAAACCCTACCCCTAAAACAGAAAGTGAAAGTCATTCCCACCCTTTCCACAATTGTATGATTCAAAACCACAAAAATACGGAATCTATTTGTAAAGGATAGCGAAAAAGAAAAATGGGCGCTTTAGATATTTTGTTCTGAATAACTATTAGTTTATTTTGAAATTTATGGAACTCGCTGTATAATAACCGTAGTTTGGTGTTTTAATTTATTATTGTCAGAAAAGATGAATTTTTTTTTAAAATATTATGAGTAACAGCTACGTAAAACACTTTTTATACTAAAATCTTCATGAATAAAATAAATACAGTTATCCTGATATAATTCTTATCTTCTTTATTCTCCATAACAATTTTTCAAAGATGTAATCGTTCTCCTTTCTCAAGTTATTAGAAAAGCAATACATCTTTCTTTTTCCAAAAATAATTCGGAATGAAATAACAATCATGAAATATGTAACTAACCATGCGCATGATGACAATCGGAGAATGTATAACCTTCTATGTGACGTATGATATACATTTCATTTTTATAATCATTATTGTAAATAAAAAATTTTCATAATTTATCTTTGTCCTGATATAATTCTTATCTTATTTATTCTCTATTCTTTATTCATGCACATGGTTAGTTGCATATTTCATGATTGTTATTATTTCATTCAGAATTATTTTTCGGAAAAAGAAAGATGTATTTCTTTTCTAATAACTTGAGAAAGGAGACCGATAGGTCTTTGAAATATTGTTATGGAGAATAAAGAAGGCAAGAATTATATCAGAATAATGTAATATAATTCTATAGTTGAGCATTTAAGAATTAATAATTGTATCCTTAGGAATATGGTGACAACATGATTCTAAATCAATATTTGAGAGGAAGTAGCTCAACCTTTCATACTGAATGTAACCGAAACAAAAATTATTCAAATTAATTATTCTTTTTCTCTGCCATCGACACTCTTACGTCGTAATTTCTCAAATCTATGTAATTACAGTCAAATCTCGTTACTATGCCACTCTCGCCATTATACAACTTTTGCTCGGTCCCGACAAAACTCAATACAAAATAAATTTACTATGCCACCCCCTATTCTGGCTACTATGCCACTATTATGTGACTGTTAAAAGGCACGAGTCGTGAAAAGTCTGTATTTCTGCGCAATGCTCGATTATCACACTCACGTCCCAAAGGCGAAGCGACGAACTACAGTCCAGCTGCGCACAACATACGTAACTCAATACATTTGCGCATAGTCAGACTGTGTCAAGGTCAAACACGTGATGCTTCTCCCCACCAGATCATCGATGCCGCGAAGAAGGAGCCGAATCAGTCCAAGTTGGCCAGGGAGATAAGCAAGAAATGGGGCGTTGAAGTTAAGAGAACCGCAGTGAAGGGCAATCTCAGCAAGAAGGATGCAATCGAGGCTGCAATCAAAGCTGGAGTTCCATCGAAGCGCATGAAGTTGAAGCAAGCACACGACCCGAAGCTTGATGAGGGAGTGCTCATGTGGCTGAAGCAAGCAAAAGGACAGAATCTGCCTGTCAGCGGCGATCTGATCAAGGAGAAGGCGATAAAACTTAAGCTGATGCACATCCCGGACTTCAAGGCGAGTGACGGTTGGTTAGACAATTTCAAGAAGCGCCACGGCATCATGTTCAAGACAGTGCAGGGCGAAGCTGGAGCGGTAGATTCGCAATCCCTTCTTGAGTGGCAACAACAGGTTGTCTGGCCCTTACTCAGACAGTTCTCCGCAGATGACGTCTTCAACCTGGACGAGACTGGACTCTTCTGGCAGCTGTTTCCGAACAAGACCATGGCTTTCAGGGGAGAGCAGTGTACAGGAGGAAAGAAAAGTAAGCAAAGGATCACTCTTCTGGTTGGGGCAAACATGAGCGGCAGCGAGAAGTTCCCTCTTCTGGTGATCGGCGCTTCCAAGAACGCGCCTTCAAGAACAAGGAGATCCCGGTCGAGTACAAGGCGAATTCGAAGGCGTGGATGACGGCGAAGCTTTTCGAGGAGATGCTGCGTGCGTGGGACGGACGACTCGGCCAGCAAGGACGCAGAGTGCTAGTCTGTCTCGATAACTTCGCTGGCCACCCTCCTGAGCTCCAGCTGAACAACATCCAACTGGTCTTCTTCCCACCCAACACGACAGCCAATTCGCAACCAATGGATCAAGAAATCATAGAGAACCTCAAGCGCCACTACAAGAAGCTCCTGCTATGCCGCAGGCTTGAGGTCATGGACCAGGGAAAGGAGTTCAAGTTCACGTTGCTGGACGCTCTACACGTCGCCCGGCGTGCTTAGGAGCAGATCGGAAAGTCGACGATCAGGAACTGTTTCGCGAAGGCCAAGTTCATCGAAGAGGAGATCCAAACTGAGGCACAGGATACGGAGCTGCTCGAGATCTGGGAAGTTCTGCCTGCCGAGGAAAAGATGCAAGAGAACAGGGAGATCGAGCTGTCTGACTTTCTCGAAGCCGACGAGCACCTCGCAACTGGCGGGTCTTTCACACTGGAGGAAATTGCGGAGGAGATGCTGTGCAGTGAGGATCCGGTGGAAAGCGAAGATGACGATACAACTGTCGAGGAGGAAGTCGTTTCGTTCCAGGAAGCCCAGCGCGCTTGGAGCACCGTGCGGAAGTTCATGTAACAGAGAAGCGGGAAGCCCGGTGTGATGCAAGCGTGCAATCAGCTAGACAACGAGATGCACATGATCCACCAAAAGAAGATGCGCCAGCCAACGATTTTTGAGAGCTTTGGACTGACTGATAAGTAACATGAGAAAATAAAGCTGTTCTTACAAACCCTCGTTACTATGCCACTCTCGCTACTATGCCATTCTTGCTCGGTCCCGACAGGTGGCATAGTAACGAGATTTGACTGTATATTGTAAAGATTGGCCAAGGAAAGAAATGGACTATGATAGTCTTAAGTAGATAATAACTAGATATTTGAAATGTTTAATCTTTCATAAAATTAAAATCGGTTATTAATAACTGTTTATTTTGGTTATTAATATGTTACAGTATGATTTAAACTTTTGTAAGAAAATTTTGCTTTTGTGAAAAGTTTTTAGAAGTGGCACCTCCAGAAAACTAAACTAAAAACAAAATACACATTAAAAATAAAATAAAGGAAATTCTTATGGTGCCCTCTGGTAGCCTCAAAGGATTTTCTATGCTTATTTAAAATAAGAAAAGTGACTAAAAATGCATTAACACATTAAAAAGGTTGAGATAGTGTTTACATCCCAAAACAGCTGTTTCTCACTTGATTGGCGATCATCAGCTGAGAGCAGTTCACTGTAAACATATCAGGTCTCAATACAGAGGTGAATAGAAATATTCTATTCTGTTCAATTTCTCTTCATCTCTGTATTGAGACCTGGTGTGTTTACAGTGACAACTCTCAACTGATAATCGCCAATCAAGCTGTTTTGGGATGTCACTTGTAAACAGTATCTCAACCTTTTTAATGTAGAAGGTTTTAATAAGCCAAAAGAGAATTTACTGCAGTTTAAGAACAAACTCCAAAACAACATAAATTCTCTAAAAACTAAAAAAAATGCAAATTGATTTCAAGATCAAGGGGATATTAATCATTCATTAGCAGCCAATTGAGATGGTACAGCAATTCTGAATATTTGGGAAGCAATATAGATAAAAGAGATGTATCATAGGTAGATGTCAAAAACAGGAGAATGAAACCTTTGTACAACTGAAAAGTGCAATAATATCTTAGAAAACAAAATTAAGGGTTTTTAACAACAAAGTTAAATGAGTGCTAATCTATGCTTGCAAAACATGGAAACCAAGTACAAGTCCTATTCAGTAGGAACAGACATTTATCAATAGATGCTGACATCGTGTATATGATTAGAAATGAGAAATTATGGGAGTTAGCAAATGAAAAACCAGTCACACAACAAATTCTAAGAAGAAAATGGCAATGGATTGGACCTCATGGTTGATCAAAAAAACAATTTTTGTTTTTAAATCGGTCATCATCATCATATTCCAAACATGAAATTAGGCTAGTATTGACCCGTTTCGGTTCCAGCCACACAGGGTCCAGAAGGCGTTTTTGTGGGCGTCCAGGTCGTCTTTGTCCCTGAGGTTTGTACTGAAGTATTTCATAGTTTATTCTATTTGGTGTCATTATGGAGACATGTTGGAACCATCAATTTCTATATGTGGAAATCTTCTCCTCTATTGGTTGTAGATTGAGTTCTTGGAGTATCTCCTCATTCCTTTTGTGATCCAATGAAGTATATCCAGCAGTTCGTCTTAAGTAACTCATTTTGGCCACTTTTAATCTACTGATATCTTTTTTTTTTGGAGAACCCAAATTTTACTCCCATAGAGGAGAGTTGGTAAAGCTAGAGTTTTATATAATTTTATTCTGGAATGTTTTTGGACTAAATTGGGTTTTAATCCGGCAGTGGTCGCAATGGGTCTGTGAGACCCATGCGTTTTTGTTTTCATTTTTACTTATAGATGGGAGCTCTTCACAGGATTGCTTTTTTCAATATCTTTCTAAAACCACATGATGTTTATGTGACAGTTTTGGCAGAATATAATTTGTCCCGATCTGAAGGAAAAAAAATACGTTGGGTCCTGTAGATCCAGTGCGACCTTTCGTGTAACTTTTTGTGCATACAGGGTTTATATACAAGTTTATATACGTTAAATGTAAAGTTTGCCTTACAAACTTGGATTTCTGGAGTTATTTTGAACAATTTATTTATTCTATAGTTATTTATTGAACTAGTAATTTATTTAGGCCTATTTTTTATTTTTATTTTAATTTTTTTTAATTAATTCTTCTTTTATGAGTTATTTCTACGAACAGTTTAGTTTGGTCCTGAGTTTACTTCTTATTTTTATTATTTGGAAGAGATGAAATTCCTCAGTGAAATAAGGAAAATACTTTTACAGCCCATTTTAGAGTGTCAGGAAGAGTCAACACATAATGAATATCAAGACTTAGTGGAGAATGTAATAGAAAACACACACAAAAAAATTAGAACAATATTTTCTCAAAGAAATCAGAAATAACTAATTTATTATTAGTTTATCATAATTTTAACCAAAAATATATATATGCCTTAATTTTCTACCAATTATGTAATCAATATACTTTTTATTAGTGTTTTACAATGTTTTCTTAAATAATTTTAATCTATATATTTATATACGGAGGATTGTTTACAATCTATGGTAACGATTTGGATTCGGATCTATTTTCCAGAAATTCCCTTTCTCCACCAACGATCATGCTCTATTTGATGGCCATGAGATACTGCTATCTCTCTGCAGCGCAGTTTCCATTGCAGGAGACTACTGCGAAGAACAGGAAGACTTATACGTTGCCACTCCTGCTGACAATATTTCCAGAGTCCATCTAATGAACGAGGACGTCGTCTTCCCAAGGCTCGTTTTAATAGTCCAAATGCGCAAAAATCCATGGGCGATGCTTCACTGGTATCTCGGTAAACGGTATAGCCTGGATTCCGGTTTGCTATTCCATTCGTGTCAGAAAATTCTGGGTCAATTTGGACGTATGGCTGGATGCCTTGTCTTGGTGGAGACGGACCTTGGAAACGTCGTTTTCGTAAAGAGCAGGTAGTTCATGTGTATAAATTGGTGTCAGTACATGATCCTGATAGTACACAGAATTCACCTTTACATTTTGAGCCACCCTCCGTATCTGTAGCTTGCCTTGATTGGAATAACCCGCAACGATCATGAATCCCTTCGAAAAAGTTTCACGACATTCTCTGTACCAATTTGCAAACGATTTGGCTCCCACTGGGCGATAGAAAATCGCCCTTGGTTTATTGCAGTCGGACAGATAAACATATGCTTCATCTAATGTGGCCACATACTTCCATTTATCCCCAGCGAGATGTTGTTCATACAGTTTTCTGCAATTTGTCTTACATTCTGAAATGTGCTTTGGTAAGAGCTTGTGAACCTTGCTTTTATGTCTCTTTTGAAGTCCCAAATCTTTATGGATAATCTTGTTTACGGTACGAAGAGATGTTCCTACCTTCGCCCAATGGTCCTTTGGGTCGCTGGATTGTTCTCCGTCACCATTTTCTTGACTTTCTGAATGACAGTCTTTGTGCGACTTATAGGTGTCCTTGGATTTGCTTGCTTTTCAGTCCCGGAAATCTGTCCTGTACGGGCCAAACCAACACCAGCCAACACATTATGAACTCCTTTCTTCGAAATGGTGAAACCTCTTTTTCTACACGCCGTAATTTTTGCGGAATAACTAAATTTTGCGTCAGAAAGGGCTGTAATGTACCCTTCCCAAAACTGTGACACTTTCAGCGGCATTTCTCCGAACAAACTAACCCACACCCCTCCACACTAATCTTTAAGTACTCACCTGTACGTTTGCATAAATTTGCATACCTACCGTGATTGGTTGCGTCGTCATGCGCCATGCAAATCGTTACCATAGATTGTAAACAACCCTCTGTATAATTATTGTGAATGATTATAACAAAAATTTTCAGAAACAATCAATAAATGATATTATTATTAAAAAATATCTTAAACGTTGAATTTTTGAAAATATTGGTGTTTAAAATGAATGGGTCTCACAGACCCATTGCGACCATTGGTGTTTCAAAAATGGGCGCGAACACTGCCGGGTTAAAATGAAATTCAACAATCCTAATATTTGTAGAAATTTAGTAATTTTTTTGTTTATATCGATCTCTCCTTCATAAGAGATGTTGCACCCTAAATATGAGTAAAAATTAACTTGTTCTAAAATCATGTTTTCAATTACAATTTTTAAATTGGTGTAGAGCATTTTTGGCCAAATTGCTTCAATATTAGGTGTAAAAACATTTCAGCTTAATCGGTCAACTCCTTTGGTTGCCACTGGACATTTGAAATTGGATTTTTTTTGCTGAAAATGGGTATTTACCAATGTTGCATACAAATGCCAAAAATATCTCTTGCATAAAAAAAAATATGGAACAGATATTTTTGGCATTCGTATGGCATTAAATCTGAAGTAAATAAGGTAAGGAAGAAAAGAAAAAATAATTCTAACAATTAGTCTTCTACTTCTTACATAGCAGAAGCCTTAAATGTGGGAATAGATGAAAAATAAGTAAAATGCCACACCTGTCATTCAGTGAGAAGATTGATTGCAAGCCTGTATGAAAAAAATATGTCCATTAAATATTTCTGCAGCTAACCACTTATTCCCCAAAACTTAAATAATCACCACAAGGAGATGGTTACAGATCGAGTTCCAACGCTTGCCTGCCAACCACACATGAAACACGTATGCATGTGGGCATCTGTGATGCCTTCTTGACTTATTCAAGCCTTTCCATTGTCTTATAGGATGTTTTCATTTCGAATTCTAACATTTCCTTACATAACTTTAGAGTAGCATTTTTTCACTTTTTTTTTGATACATAAGAAGGAGATGACTAAATTTTCATTCCGCAGTTGAATTGGAATTTTTAAGCCATGATTATCAATTTACTTTTTTACTTAGTAAGGAGAAAATTACATTAAAAAAAATTGGAAAGGTGATTGAATTAAAAAAAACTAACCTGGAAGCATTCTAAATGTCACTATTTGCTTTTGAAAATGCATTTAATTCCTATTCTAGATAAAACTCTTATAATAACTGAGTTGTAATAATGTTTCAGTAAAATTTCGACTTTTCTTTATGACTTGTTTCTATATATTTGTTACAAATGTCCTGTGAAACTATGTGACGCATTTTTGGTGGAAGCGCCTGGTAAGAAATCACCACATATCCCATTGAAGATCTTAAGAAGTCGTTTAAATTTTTTTATTCAGGCAAGTATCGCCTTCAACCAAGACCTCCACTGAGACAAATGATTCGAGTATCAACACCAACACAAGACGGTTGCTCCCTATTCATTGGCTCCATTTGTCACTTTCATAAGCAACAGCCAAGGGACCTTGCTACTTTCCATGGTGCACCCGAAGAGGACACCAGTGATCCTTCAATACAACAGGATCAGCTGCTGCAACCGATGAGATGACAGTGTCAAACTGACCAACTGGCAAACTGTTTTTATCCGGGACGGCCCTTTGAGGTTTCACAATAATGAAGGGGATCTCATCAGCTGGACCCAATTCGAATGCGAATTGAAGAAGGTCTTCGGGACAATGGCGAGCAAAGAAAGTCCTGGAAAAACGGGCTCAGATGGTGGAAGAAACTTGCGAGACCTACATCAGGAAATCCTTGCTCTGTGTAGGAAGACGGATCCCAGGATGGACGACAGGACCCAACTGGAACATCTAATGAAAGGCTGATGAAGGTCTCACATGTGTACAGGTATGTCAACGAATTGAAAGTTTGAAGTGACTACGTGTCAAGGAAATATAAGCTTTGAAATTCACTTTT
>JAFIDM010008419.1:9742600-9779019 GCA_023159025.1 Thereuonema tuberculata | reverse complement strand
TTCACTCGCCATCACCTAGACATCACAGATGTCCAGTAAATGGAGAGCAATAGAGTCTGGGCTATTTTCGAAGAAATGTCGAGACAGCAGATGGCTGGACATTTGACATCAGCGCTCCTGGTGACGAATTGTAGAACTTGGAAGTCCAATCGATTTGTATCTATTTATTCGAAATTACCGATTACAAAAATGATTTTCACGATCGGAGGGCATCGTTTCCTTATGTTTTCGTGGATACTTTCATAAAATGTTACATTATTAATCAAAATCATTTCAGAATTTCGGCTTGAAAATTCGAATCGAGACGAGCGATCGACATCTCGAAAAGATATCGCGATTTGATCAAGATTTAACGAGACTGCGTTATTTATCGAAACTGATTTATCGAAACTGAAAACAAAGAAACACAAAGTGATGAAAAAAAACATGAATATTTCCTATTTTAATTAATTAAAGACATTCTTTCACCTATCCGATGCATTAACTAAATGGTTTTTATATAAATCAATGCTATTTTTATCGTACATAAAACGTAGGCATGATGACAATTGCGAAATGTAAATGTTCCGTGTGATGGAAGGCGTTATGGTAAGTGTAAAACGATACACAAATCACTCGCAATCTACCCTGACATGTCCTGCGTTATGGCTTGGAAAATGGCGAGTGAAATAGTAAATGTAAAACGGCCTTAAGAGGCGGAAGCGGCCATCAAAAAAGGTTCGTCGAAGGCTGGTAACCTCTCCTCCGGTTTTATAAAGAAATAAATTCCCAAATTAAAGGTATTGGAATGGGGATAAATTAAAGTAGTAATATTGCTCATTTATTTTTATTAGCTTACGAATACCAATTTTGTATTAATACCCCTTTCCAATTTAAAATTTTAAGATACAGAGATGACTTTAATTATTTTTAATACCAATTGTACGATTGATTATATAGAGGACAAAATTTACGAAAATATCATGTTGATTTTTCAGATTTACGAATATTTTTCAATCAGCAAATTCTATATATGAAATTATTTAATAAAACATTTATATTTCCATTTAAAATCAATAGAGTTCATGAATTTACCAGTAATGTAAGTTTAAATTTATATAAAAATTATTTCTATACAAGAACCGAAAAGATATCTTGAGATTAAATCTGAATTTGAAGATTGCCTAATTTTATTTACCTTATTAAAGAATTTATAAATTATAATTTTCCAATTAAAGTTATAAATAAATATATTTGGCAATTTCAGAATAAACTTAAATTTCAAATTTATGTGTGTGTGGTCGGTTCGCACCGAAGTGCGAGCTTCGTTGCCGAAGCATCCGTGCTCCAGGGAGCGCTAGTGTTCCCAAGACGGCGAACCCCTAGCAGACTCCCTAGAATTACAAGGGAAAGATACTGGGGTGGTTTCCCGTGGCCTTCCCCAGGACGCCATTAAGGAATGACGTCAGACCGAAGAGAAAGTGAAGAAGAGGCTACAACACAGGAAAGGAAATTTTTGAAACATCCATGCTCGCTACCGGGATTTGAACCCGGGCGCTGGCACATTGATCTCACGACAGACCGACGCCTGAGACCGCTCGACCACACCAGCGCGGCTTCAAATTTATAGTAAATATAAAGTTAAAAATATTTGTATGTTACATAATTTCGTGTAATCATTATAAATCTTCTAAATAGGATGAAATTTAAGTTATCTTATGACAACTCAAGATTAAATCCTTAATTTTAGGAAGTTTTGAGTTTGATTTGATGACTGTCATATGTTTGTTTGTTTTTTGTTTTCTTTCAATTAAATACATTTCAATATATATATATATATATATAAATAAGGAAATAAAAACTAAAAACCTAAAAGATATAAAAAACAACAGAAATAAAAAAGCATATGTAGGAAATGTCAGAATATTTGTAATTTTAGGGAATGTGAAATTCGATTCATTATAAATAATTTCCAATCAGGGCCGTTTCTACCATTAGGCAAGACTAGGCACGGCCGAAGGACGGATTAGTTTTTTTTTTTTGGTTGTTAAAATAGGATTGTTGTTTTTTTGTTTTTTTTTTGGTGGGGGCGGCATTTTTCAGTTCTTGCCTAGGGTGGCAGAACACCTAGAAACTGCTCTGTTTCCAATCAATGTAATAAAATAAGCTAAACAAAATATGAGAGATTTTAACTATTTTATTATGAACTAAAATCTTGTATTCACACGAATTAAGAAATTGTAATGTAATGTGAAATATAAGTCTAATAAACAATTAGTAATATTACATAAAGTGTGACATTATACAGTAACTATGATTTGCTAAAATAAATATTTTAATTGTAACATGTCTGATGAGAATATTAATAAACTTTTGACTTTGTACATCATAAATTATTGATCCAAGAAAGTTGTAATTTTAGTGTTGAGGAAAATCATAATTGAATATCATGTTTACAAAAATTATGCAAGGAAATTTAATGAAATTATACACACTACATACATATAAAAAATATGTTATATAAATTGTTTATAAGCATGCACTATGTAATTTCAGTAAAATTACTTTTGTGGATTTTATAAAATTTTTGTTGTTGTTTTAGCAATACATGATAATTCATCAATACTAAGGATGGGTAGTTCATGAACAAACTAGTTCATATAAAAGAACTATAGTTCATGAACGACCTAGTTCAAATGAACTAGTTCATGAAAAGAACTATAGTTCGCAAATGACCTAGTTCAAATGAACTAGTTCGTTCTTTTATCACTCCACTATTGGCTATTGGAATTGGTTTATTTGGTTTTATATTAAGTATTTGAGAACCTTTTTGTTTTGGTTGTAAAAGTATTTGAAAACCTTTTTTTTTTTTTTTTGGTAGTTAAGGTAAAAAGAACGACTTAGTTCATTTGAACTAGTTCAATAAAAAGAACTATCTCAAAAGAACTAGTTCAATAAAAAGAACTATCTCAAAAGAACTAGTTCAATAAAAATAACTATCTCAAAAGAACTAGTTCAGTAAAAAGAACGACTTTGCCCATCTCTAATCAATACATAGCTTAACAATTGAAATCAAAAAGTCAAAAGAAAGAGGAAAGTTAATGCCTACTGTGAGAATGACGAAACTGGAATGTATGGAATATAAGTTAAATACAATTTGCAACATTACAAAATAACTATGACTTACAAAATTATTTCCAAAGGTAAATTTCAGAATTGCAGTACACCTTTAAATCCAGATAATAGATAGCATTGATACACGTTGTATTAAGCATGTAAAATATGCAAATGTGGAATACAATAATGAAAGCAATATCCTACATGTAACAATAAACATTCCAAAAAGAATAAATGATAAGTTCATCTATTGTGTTTATACACAAAGAAAATTAAAGCAAACCTCAAATTGAATATAGTTGTTCTTTACAGAAGATTTCTTTTGGATGTTAAGTTCGTATTATATTGTTTTGAAATATTATGGTAGGAAATTGCTCAAGTAATTTTTTCTTTACAGATACACAAGCCCTCACTTTGGTACTTCTCTCGATTGGCATTTTTAGATAATCATTTAATGCCAAAACCGAATGTTACTAATCTGCCACCTGCTTCAATGTTTGAGGTAAGAATGATATTAGTATAAAATGCAACGAAACATCTATTGTTACAGTAAATTGAAACAAAGAATGTAATATAAACCCTCTAAGTTTCAAGAATGTATATACTTAGAATTTTACTTTAATTTTTGAAATTTAATATGAAGTTAAATTAAATCATCTAGATTGCTAATAATTGAAAGGATTCAAAAATATCTGAAACGATCAAGGTTTCAGGTGTTATTTTGGAAACATACAATATAAGAATTTATTGAGGTAATCTACAGTAGTTGTATATTGGATTCAGTTTTTCATATCAAGTATTAAATATGTATTACAACAAAAATTCATGCTGCGATCATATTACTGTAATACGAAAGATAATATTAATGCAACATGTTTAATATCATATAACTTATTACTGATTACAGAGAGAATTACTTCCTGAATTTGAGGTAGACGAAATTCAGGAAACTGAGGCCCAGGCAATCCTGCTTGGGTGCATGGAGGAGACGTCTCGGGAATGTGTTTTACCCAACACTGTTTTGGAGTCATCATCCACATGATCCGAAAGATTCCTGGGAATGCAGGATTCAGTGCCACACAAAAGGAAAGTACACAACAATACTAGCAAACAAGATGCGGCTTTTGGCACAATTTTTTGAAAAAAAACCGGAAGCAGCGGTTCCAAAGGATGAAGGAGCTGAACATATTAGTGCGTATATAGCTCATAGACTAAGCCAGTATCCAGATACGGGTACTCGTATACGCATCGAAACTGAACTAGTCAATCTCGTGAACAAAGGATATTACAAAGCCAAAAAAAGCAGCAGAAGCACAACAGAAATAAATTAAAAAATAAATTGTAATAATGTAAATAGTTTCTTTACGACAATATTTCGAATGATTTTTTCAATCATTCTTCCTCAGGTGACAGATAAAAAGAGGAAAAATAAAATAAAATAAACCTTCCTCTTATTACAAAGTAACAATAAACAATGAATTTCATCAAGTCCTTTTAAACAACATTAATGAATGGTATGTAATATTACAAATCATCCTATTAATAGGCAAAAGTTGTACGATCTTTGTAAATTTGTAATTTGAAATAACCAATGACAGTGCAGCATTGGAACACGTCAGGCATGACGTCAAAACCATGTTTAAAGATGGCGTCTCTACTATTTTCTCCACTTCACCACGATGAATCGCGATTACATAATTACTATCAGCATATTGAGATTTTCTTTCCGACCTAAATGAAGTTTACACTGAAATGCATGAAGTTCATGCGTCAAAATTTATCAGAGAGTTTGTAAAACCTCGGTTTTTACATATTTTCTGCTGTGGAGTCACTCGCTCACTAATCAACAAGTAGAAGAGAATGACGATGCACGTGCCATCATTGTTCTCCCGACAGGATTATTGGTATTGGCTGTTGGACATTCATTATTGTTATTGTTGAAACTGGTAAATCAATTTTTTATTTTCTTTTATTTTAAAAAAATTTCGCTTCGTCATTCAAATTATATGTGGGCTGTTGCGGAAGTCATGGCTTTTAAAAAATGAGCTTAGAACATCTTTTTCAATCTTGTGTTTTTTAAAAATTTCAGGGTATTTCAAAAATGTGGCATTTGGTTTACTTTCGTTCATATTGCCTCAATTTCGACGAACCTATTCTTTTAGGGCAGCCTCAATTTCGACGAACCTATTCTTTTAGGGCAGCCTCAATTTCGACGAACCTATTCTTTTAGGGCAGCAGGTTGCCATTATGTTTCATAATGAGAAACCGCAGCGCTGACTACTATGAAAGTGGTAAATCATTTTTTTATTTTTTTTATTTTAACAATATTATAATATTATTTTAACAAATAAGCCAATATTCAAATTACATATGGGCTGTTGTGGAAGTCATGGCTTCTACAAAAATTAACTTAGAACATATTTTTCAATCTTATGTTTTAAAAAATGTAGAATTTGTTTTACTTCCGTGAATATTTCACGGGTCGCAAGTAGTCATTATTAATTGAGGTCATTCTAAAATAACTACAATTTTCAAATAAATAATGATACACCACTAATTCTTCAAATTCTCAAAATCTAATAAACAATGATACATCACTATTTGTTTATATCACTAATTCTTCAAATTTAAACTAAAATTATTTATTATTTATTTATTTAAGAATTAGTGGTGTATCATTATTTACTGGATAATTGCAATTATTTTTCTATGATCTCAATAATGATGATTTGTAATATCACATACCATTCATTAATGTTGTTTAAAAGGACTTGATGAAATTCATTGTTTATTGTTATTTTGTAATAAGAGGAAGGTTTATTGTATTTTATTTTTCCTCTTTTACCTGTCACCTGAGGAAGAATGATTGAAAAAATCATTCGAAATATTGTCATAGAGTAAAGAAATTTTTCCACAAAGGATGATTTGTTGATGGATTTATTAATGTAAATAGTTCATTTGCACCTTCCCTTCCTTTCATTACCCACATGTTAAGTCTCCTTGTTCTTTAATATTTCTAAGTAATATGTTGTATAGACATCTAGTTGACATACACCTTTAAATATCATCTAAAAATACACAATACTTCTTTCTCTTAAACAGGAAACTTCATCAGGTTTTGAGGACAAAACAAAAATTTTCCTTTTCCTGTTGGTTTGTTAAAATTTTTAAACGAATTGTAAGAGGACAAGGAAAAGTTCTTTCCTGTCCTCAAAACCTGATGAAGGTTCCTATTTAAGTAAAATAAATATTGTGTAGTTTTAGACTAAATTAAACGAGTATGCCAACTAGATATCTATACAAAATGTTGGATAAATTCCATTTCTTAAATTATTCACCTTATTACATTGTAATCTATATCACGAAAATATTTTCTTTCTATGACTGTTTGTAATAATAATGAAAATAAAGCAATATCTATTTAATTTTTTATACATATCAGAAGACGTTGCTAAGCATTGGGATTGAAATAAATACAAATTACAAAAACCACATTTAATGCACAAATTCACCAGTTGCAGTTCCGAACTGCTTGCTGCCTGCAACTAACTTTTCCCACTCCACAAAAATATTCCTCAAAGTCCGATCTTACAGCTAGGGCAGCAGCTGAACACCTGTTTCCAGCCTGTTGTTGCTGAATTGCTGGTAATGCAGGTGCACCATTTGTCATATCTTCAGTTTCTGCATTTATGATAGCTGCTCCTTCAGTTAAGCGAAAATTGTGCAATGCTACACAAGCAAGCACAACTTTCACAGCTTTCTCAGGGGCAACAGTAATAGGATTCAGAAGAATTCTGAAATGTATTGGCCAAGATTCCAAACGAATTTTCAACAACCCTCCTTGCCCTTGAAAGGCGATAATTGAAAATCCGTTTGGATTCTGTCAAGCCCCACTGAGGAAAAGGATTCATCATCCTTCGGCTCAATGGAAACACATCATCTGCCACAATGACAAATGGCATTGGCTTTGATTCGCCTGGGAAAGGTCGATCATCTGGGAAATTCCATCTGTTGCATGTTAATGCATCAGAAATGGGAGATTCCCGAAATACTCTGCCATCCATTTTACTCTGCCATCCAAATAGACATTCGTCCATTTCGACCTACGAAAAATAATCATCTTATTAATTATTCTATATAGGAAATATTAATTATTTAATTTTTCTAATCAGTTACAAACTAAATTATAACTATCATATATTATTACTACATGATAAATCACGATCTTAATATCCTTCAAACATCTTTAAATAATAAAATATTTCGAAAATATTAAAAATTTTCTTTATCTGATAAACAGTAAAACTGAAGAATTTCTTTGTTTTTTCTTCTAAAACATATAAAGAACCATAAAACATACAAGGATAACAAAACATTATTATGAAACAATAATCATTAGTAGTAAGTGATATTAATTTTTAAATCGTTCAACTGATACAGTAATAATACAGTTGAAAGATAATAGAAAAATTTAAAATAAAGCTACACTTTTGTATCTGGAATATATTTTTTATATAAGTTTCGCAACATGCTATTTCCTTTTCATGAATTATCCTTATTAAAGTTGTTTTCAGGACATTAAGATCTTGGTTTATCATTTATTGTATTCAGAAGATTGATATAAGTATTTACATTGCTCAAACGTAAATAATTATTAGCCTTTCCATTGTTATTGATATAATAGCTTACCAACATCAATAAATAGAAATCTATAATGTGCATATACTAAAGCAAACACTATGATGCTATGGTGTCCTTTATAATTGAAATATTCTGATCCTGCTGATGATGGAGGTCGAATTTGGACGTGTTTTCCGTCCATAGCTCCCAAACAATTTGGAAAGTTCCATTTCACTGCAAATCCTTCAGTTACTGCTTCCCATTCTTCAACACTGGAAGGAACCTAATAAAAGAAAACGTTGATAATTATTGCTGATTATCTGTTAGCAATATAAAATAAAATTTGATAAACCATGCTTTACAGTACTTAATATTTCGTTTTCATTCACTTTACACCAACCAAACAAAACAAAAATTTAAAACTTAATTAAACAATATGTGTCTCATTACTCATATCAAAATATTCAATGAACACACCAAAAACAAAAGTTTAAAATTTAAAAAGACCAGTTTTGCAATGCCAATGCCTACCTTTTAATCTACAGAAGTAATAGGTGCGAAATATATAAATACCAAAAAATATGCCCTAAACAACAAATGACGCAACCAATACCAAAATGTTATTTATGCTTTTATTTAGTTGTATGATTTTCAAAATATTTCTATCTAGGTTGAGTTGCTTTTTGTGAGGGTATATTTGTATTGTATCTATAGTCATCTCAGGTATTATTTTTGTAGATAAAAAGGTAGGCATTCCCATTGCGAAACCATCTTATTACATTTTCAATTTTTGTTTTGAATGTGTTCATTTAATATCTTACCATGATTACTATTTTTTTTTCTTTTCCTTCATAGAAACCTCCCGAAATAAAAGTTGTCCTGTTTAATACTAAATGTATTTCACATTTTCATGTTTCAAAATGTAAGTGATAAATAGTTAACAATTAATTAAGTAAAAATGTTTTTCTTACGCAGAATTTTAATGAAAGTATATACAACTTTCCTACCTTCACATATTCAGTTTTTAAATTTCCCAAATGACCACCAACACTTCAGGGATAAGATTGCTGAGTGTACTTTCATGAATGCCAGTAGAATACATCAGATCTCTGTAGGTTGATCCAGTAGCCAAGTATCGAAGGGTAACTGTAAGTCTGTAATAAGTTCATGAAAATTACAATTATTATGAAAAGCCCAAATTTTTGCTAATCGTTCAAATTTATTCAGAACCACTGTTGTTATTTTCAAAATATAAAATTAGTGAACAATTCTTACCTATCTCTGGAGGGAATGCTGGATGTGTCTTTTTTTTCAATCGAAGAATTCACCATTCCGAAAAGTTTAACAAAGAGGTTTTCGTCCAGTCGAATAAAATCTAGCTCTATGTCGTCCATTTGATCCGCCATTTTTTTATCTCGTAAGGACATTATCGAAAACGTGAACTACGTGGAGATGGCCATGGCATGTGTAAAATGGTACACTAAATGCTTCCACTTCACTGGCAATCTACCCTGACATTGTCTGCGTTAAGGCCTACATTATGGCCTGTGAAATGGTACATGTAAAACGGCCTCAACACGATTTTTTCACCAAACTGTTAATGCTAACCGGTATGTCCAGACACTGTTTAATCCATATGTGTATCAGCTCACAGCAGAAGATGAACGACTATGGATATTTTCAGCAGGATAAGCTATAGCACACACTCACTGCCTTGACAAATTTGTCACAAGTGCATGAGGTGTTCGGTAATCAGCAGAGGCAGTGCAATCAACTGGCCACCTTGATTGCCTGATCTCTCTCCCTGTGATTTTTACCTGTGGGGCATATTGAAGGGTCAGATGTACTCCAATATTCCTCACACACTAGACGAGCCACAGCAGAACATTGAAAACGCTACTGCTGCTATCCTTCAGGCAGAGCTGCTATGTGAGTCTCACAGTTTTATAAATCAAACACAGCACTTGACGTCAACGGTGCCCATTTCCAGCATCTTCTGTGATGTTCATTACCAAGGGTCACTCCTATTCTCAATATTTGAAATATATCTGTAAATTTTTTTTCCGGGCCAGTTTTATTTTGCCCACCCTGTATATATGCGCACATGCACACACAGTATGTCAATATTTAATTTGATAAATTCAATCATTTTAGGTCTTCATCAGATTTTTCCATGAAATTGTTGAGTCTATAACATGAGAAATTAAAAAAACCAATAAAAATTGCCAATATTGATTTAGGGAATAATCAATTTTTATTAATCCACTTTTCCTCATCTACTACTGTGAGTGCCAGCCCTTGTGTGCTATACAAGGAATTATCTGTGGTGGTCAACTGTTATGGGCTTCCCAATAAACGTTTGTCCCTTTCCTGTTTGTCTCATTGCATAGATTCACCTGAAGTTGTCCAGTGGCTTGGTTCTCCCTTCAACAGTGCCAGGAAGCACGGCTCCTTTGTAGAAATTGTCATGTGACAATGCTTTCTTCTAAGGTTGCCTAATGGCACTGTACCTACTTCAAAGTGCCTAGTGGGACAGTTCTTTAGTTGAAACTCAATCATGGTACAGCTCTCCTTATAAGCTGTCTGGTTGTAGTGTTCCTCCTGCTGAAGGCACCTGGTGACATGGTTCCTTCATAAAAACTGCCACACGATAGTGCTCTTCCATCAAAGTTGCCTGATAGCATTATTCCTTTCTCAAATGTTCTCAGTATCACTGTGTCTCTTCCGAAGGTATTCAGTGGCAGTACTCTTCCATCAAACATGCCCAATGGCAGAGTTCCTCATAAGAAGGCTTTGTTATCTAATATAAGATGTGGTTCTGTCATTTCCAGGGCTCGATGACATGGATTTATTTTTGTCTGCTGTACAGAATAGCGATGGTGGTATTGATAACATCAATGAAGATGCCCAGTTTGATTCATTTTTAAGTTTTAAGATGGTTTTAGATGATTGTGTGCTAAGAGTCATCATCCTGTTCTCATGAGGTAGAGACGAAAAAATTATTCTCCTAATCCTGATCTTTCATATTCCTAAATAGATTATAAGTGTGCTCATGCAGGGAAATACTACACTATATAGGGTTACCAGCCAAGAAATTATATCGTTAAGTAAAACAAAAGACTTCAAAATGACCGTTAATCTTTAGAAAGTTTGAAATATATAAAAACTTTGATTTTCCTTAATCACAATAGTAACATCTCTAAAGAATTTATTAATCGTATTCAGAAAACTTGATCTTAGTTACAAAAGAAGGTGAAGGAATATATAGTTTGCAGTGAAATCCGTGCTGCAGAACATATGTAGCAACTTCTGGTGTAAAGATTTTTGATAAGGCTATGCAGAACTCAGAAATGATTAAAGAAATTGGAATCTTCTGGTAAGGAATGTGATGAGCTGTTAGTAGAATACACATTATGGAATTTATTAAGTGTGATCCCCACTTTTTGAAGAGTAGCTCTCAAAGCCAAAAACGTTCAGCATCCCTGATATAGCAAGAATTTTCCACATTTTGGTGTCGCTTTCATTGCTGGAACTTACTGCTTGAATGCATTACAGTTATTCCTTACTGAAGGTAATCTAGATATCGGTCTGCCATGAGACAGATGTGTCGGAACATGGATTGAGATCCCGGCTTCGTAATGGATGTTTGAAAAATTTCCTTTCCTGAGTTTGTCTGCTTCTTCATTTTTCTCTTCCAGTCTGAATCATTCAATAATGATTTCCTGAGGAAGGCCACGGGAAACCACCTCAGTATCTTTCCCTTGAAATTCTATGTATTCTTCTAGGGGTTATCCATGATGCCAACTCTAGAGCGCCATAGAACACAGACCTGCGAAGTTTCGCAGATGCAGTAACAACTGGAGATAATAATGGTAAAAGGTTGACTCGAAACGTACCTAGTGTTTTATTGTGTGCTTTTTTAATTGTATATGTGCTTTAATAGTTGGCGTTTTATTGTATTATTATTCCTCTTTAGCTAAATGTGGTCTTTCATATGTGACATATTTGCTGCCAGGCACTTTCATAAAGTAGATATCTTTGAAGATCTAATTCACCAAAGGTGGAGAAATCAATTAAAATTGAATTATGTTTGTTTGTCAAAATGTTCTTATTTCATTCACATTCAAGTCACATCATTTAGTTCAGAAACTTAAATATAGATTTGCCCATGAGTTAACAAAAGACAAAGGTGTAACTCCTTAGCAGTTTATGAGCTATTGAACTTATTCAGAATTTAAATACCTTACAACAGTTGGTGCAAATTGACAGTCTAAAGATGGACAAAATGGGATCTGCTTTGTCCATCAGATGTACTGAAATCTAATATTGGTATGAATACATTATCAGCTTTATTAGACTGTTGTCGGTATTCATAGATCAGAGCTTTAATTCTGAAAATGATGTGGATCCTTTCATTTCTCCAAAAAATATAATGTGGCTATGGCAGACCATGATTATACACTGCTAGATATTAAAAAGCAGGTTTCTTAACTTATAGCTCTGAGTACCACTTTGACTGTTTCTGTGATAAAAGCAAGAAGTGGGAGAAAAAAAGGAAAGAGAAATCCAGTAGATTTCTTCAGTAAGATCCTATATCTATAAAAATTGTTAAAAAACAAACCATTTTGTAGGAAATTAGCTTTGAATTGTTATTTCTTCCAACAATATTAACTGGATTTTAAAGTTTCTAAATTCCAAAAAAAGCATATTCTGTAGATTGATTAAGAATTAAGTAATTTACATATAGATCATGTAGAATTTGCTTCTAAACAGTTCTATGAAAAAGGGTGGATTTTGTATCTTTAATAGTAGATGTGCTAGATGCTTGTTATCCTTCATCTGATAATGTTGCACAAATCTTTCATGTAACTTCAGGTTCATCATTAGATCAATGGTTGACAGTTTCTGCAATTACTCATCTTCCAAATGAGGGTGAAAGTTTGATTCAGTGTTATACTGTAAATCATTCACATTTCGTATTTAGGTAAAAATATTTCAGCAATTATCTTCGATCAGACTAAAATGAGTTGTCATTGAATTTCATGTTTTGAATCCAGCACATAAAAATGTTTACCTAATCTTCATCTCTTAACAAATCCGATTTCATTGTGTTGTTTTTGGAACTCGTTAAATGTATTTATCCAATTATCTATCTCCTTATTTGAATTTGTTAGTTTCATTTGTCTATAAATATTCAGACATAAGGAATTTTGCTAAAAAAATCAAATTTCAGTTTCTTTATTTTATTATTTTTTTGTTTTTTGTATACTTGTAACATTTATTTATTTAAATTTTATGTTTCAGTAGTTTCTGCATATTTGTAATAAAATAATTCATAAAGACAATATTATTTTTGTCTTGTTCTTCTATGTTATTGTTTATATATTTTACGTGATAGTTAGTTGTTACTGCGACATGTATATAATGCAACTAAGATTAGCCCATTTTTGTTTCTTCTTCATGATTTAAAAATTTCAAATGTATTAGATAATTTTAATTTTATAGTTCATTGATTTCTTACTTGTCATTGATATTTTTTTAATTACATTTGTTTTTCAGATTTTTTAACTTTGTAGCATTTTACTGTTTTCAGCAGAATAATTAACTTCTATGAAATTAAGTTATAAAAACAATGATTTTGAAAAAGTCTGTAAATAATGCAAAAAGAATTGAAAGAAATTCAATAATCAATTAACAATTTACTTCATTGACTTGTCATTTTAGTTGTTATATTCAGAGTCAGAAATTTCTTACATATTTTCTAACCCATAAATCCACTTCCTCATTAGTGGGGGAAGGGCAACAGAAAGTATAGTTTTTAGATAATGGATCTATCTTTTGTACACAACAACATACTTTTTTTTTCAGTTATTTAGTGTAGTTATTTATTTATTTTCTCATGTTTGGTTCTTCATACTACATAATTCTTTGTATTATATTTATCAGTAGCTGTATTATTAATACTGCTGTATGTAATAAATTTGCAAATAATTACTGTTCTCCCAATGAGAGATGGCCGCCCTGTTTTTGTGAGATCTGCGCATGTTTTATCAATTAGTCTGGTCAGGCACTTCCGTCTGATGTTATGACAGGACGCCGCCATTACGGTAAAGGCTTGTTACTTTGCAAAAGAGCATTGTATTTATAAATAATATATATTTATTTATTTATATAAATACTTATTGTTAGCAACTGGTATTGAAATAACGCTAAATAGTCTAGAGAAGTTTTAATTTGGCGTTATCAACATGTCTTTCTCAGTGAAAACAGACTCTGTCGTCCATTGTGACAGGAAAACATAATTGATCAGCTACCGGAAGGGCTGCGCAGTTCAAACTTCCGCCGGTCAACTTTCATTTTGAGGACAATATATATTTTTGTAATTTATAATCTTGTGTAGTGAATCTTGTAACTTCATTATTCTTAACAGTGGTATTATAATATCATTATGGTTGATAGAATTATTCTGAAAAATCACAAAATTGAAATAAAAAAGGCTGTATTTATCATTATACATTAATAATGAAGGAATTTGATAAAAGTCACCCAAAAAAATTTAATTTGCTAGATTTTGTGATTGTAATATTTCTGTTTTATTGGTTAATAATAGGATAAGTAAAAAGTTCTGAGCGTTTTTTCTCTTTATTTCGACGATGAAATTAACAAAGTTAAAATTATCAGATTTAGATCAAATATGCGCCATTTTGTTCGATAACTTGTTGCCATTTTGAAGGCAATTTCATAATTCTGCGATTGAAGAAGTCCTCGTCCCTATTGGCAAAAAACATGACCAGCTCATTTTCACAAGACTCTTTTGAGGCCAGTTTTGTACCATCAAGAAAATTTTGCAAATGCTTGAAAAGGTGATAATCGCTTGGAGCCAAGTATGGGCTATACGGCGGGTGCGATATAACCTCCCATCCAAGCTCTCGGAGTTTCTGGCGCGTCGTGAAAGATGTGTGCGGCCTGGCATTGTCTTGATGGAACACAACACCCTTCCTATTCGCCAATTCTGGCCGCTTCTCATCGATCGCCTGCTTCAATCTGGTCAGTTGTTGACAGTATAGGTCCAAATTGAGTGATTGGCTCGATGGGAGCAGCCCATAGTGGATGATTCCCTTCCAATCCCACCAAACACACAGTAAAACCTTCTTGGATGTTAATCCGGGCTTGGCGATCGTTTGGGCCTGCAGACCACGCTTCGACCACGATCGTTTTCGCCTGTTGTTCTCGTATGTGACCCATTTTTCATCGCCACTCACCATCCGCTTCAAAAATGGGTCGATTTCGTTACGCTTCAGCAAAGAATCGCAGGCATCAGTTCGGACCAAAAGGTCCTTTTGCGTCAATTCATGTGGCACCCATACATCGAGCTTCTTCGTGAGACCAGCCTTATGCAAATGGTTCCAAACGGTTTTCTGGCTCATCTTCAGTTCCTGGGCAATGGAATAAGTGCTCGCATGCCGGTCCGACTCGACGATTTCCATGATTTTATTGACATTTTCGACGATATGCCTACCAGAACGTGCCTTATCTTCGACGTCCATATTACCAGATCGGAATCGTTGGAACCACTGCTTTGCTGTTGCATTCGATACTGTATTGGGTCCATAAACAGCACAAATGTTTTTGGCCGCCTGCTCCACTTTTTCCCCTTGGTCATAGTGGTACTGAAGAATGTATCGAATTTTCTCTTTTTTACCTCCATTTTGGAACGCTCTAACACACAACTGGCTTCACCAAACACAAAACTTTCAAAGAACTTTTTTTAAAGCATTATGTCACCTTTAAGGCGCAGTATGGAATGACCAGATGTGACGAATACATCGTGAGTTATGGCTCACTAAAGCCATCTAGCGAAAAACGCTCAAAACTTTTTACTTCTCCTATTATTAACCAATAAAGGTAACAACTCCTTACAAACTTAAATTTATAGTAATAACACCCAAACCAGAAATAGTTTGTATTTTTACCTTATCAGAATCTTGCTGTATGGCTTTGTAAAGTTCAGATATGTTTAACAACAAAAGTGCACAGTAATTTCAACTATCCATATCTTTTATCACTACATTACTGGCCATATTCATCGCAAAACACAATAAAAGTAGTCATTTTCTGGAAATGTATCTTAACTCTCACCATATTCTGGAGTAACTCTACAATATGACATTTCTTTTACTCCTTCTGTAATCTTAATGATAAACATGTTTTACGCAAAGGGTAAAATATGACATGAAATGTTAACCCAAGTTATTTTCACCTTATTTCAATTAAGTTGTCATTAAAAAAAAAATATTATTACTAGTGCTTATTTAGTTTTATAGTGCTAAATCTGAATTTGCAATTAATATTAGTTAAGTTTGTAATTTCTGTTATACTACTGTCAATAGTTGACAACCATTTGGTTAAAAATAAAAATGAGAATATTTAATTATTTTACTTCATCTCATTTGAATTCAATACTTCTCAACTTTCATTCCTAGTCGTATATTAACAAGTACTCCTTATGTATTTCTTAATAATAATAATAATATGAAATGCATTGAATTTCGTTTATTCAGTTACATATCTTTTTATTTCTATAATTGTAAATTTGAATGAGAATTTGGCTTAAAACTATGAAGTTTAAAGCCAAAAATGACATTATCCTTAAATAATCATATATTACTTCTCAACCATTGTACCATTACATCTTAGAATACATCTATAGTAAACATTTACCTTCATAAAAAGTTGTAATGACCACTAAATTCATTATATAAAGTAATCTGAGCAAAGAAATTCCAATTACATTCTGTTTGTTCTACCAAATCAGCTAAATACAGTTAAAATCAGCTTTAAAGAAATATTTCGGAATATTTTTAAATGATTAAAATACAGTCTATTATCTAATAAAGTATGCAGAGGTTTTTTTCAAAGGATTAATAATAAGTAGTTAAACAAAAATTTTCATGTTCCCTGGGGTTTTCAAAACAACATTTGCTGTGGCCATGAAGCAAATAAGGTTTTGCAGTTGCTTTTAGTTTCTTATAATTTATCTTCAAAGGGTTGGTAGTTGTTCACAAATTCATGATGATTTTGAAAGATTTCATTGTAGGCACTGCAATAAAATTATCAAGAATTTTAATCTAAGTATAGAAGATGTTGCAAATAGTTCAGATGACAGTTGTGGTTTTTAGAAAGATTACACCAATGAAGAAAACACTCCTGAGTTTAATGGATGTTGTTGATAGTGAATGAAGTAGTGGATGTAGGTTAAGTCGAAGGGGGCAGATTAATGCATGTACATTAAAGATTTCAGAGTTAATGAGAGAATATTTATTTTCTGTAGGAAAATATGTTTATGCTCTGTTAAATACATTTAACAGGCTCGGAAGGTATGCTTTTGCATAACTGCAAATATTTACAGTTAGTACACCTACATCATATCAATGGCAAGGTGAAGAGTAGTTGACAGGTGAATCAGCTAAAAATTAGTAAACGTGGAAGAGGATTAACTTCACATATTCCAGAAGTCCAACATCCTTTCGGCCAAGAATCTTAGGGTCCCCATTGCTTCTCTAGTTCCCCTTCCTCTTCTGAATCCATATTGGTTCTCCCCTAGTTTATCTTCAATGTTTTGTTCCATTCTCTTCCTTATAATTTTCAGTAAGATCTTAGATGCATGTGAGATTAAACTAATAGTTCTGTAATGCTCACATTCTGTTGAATTGCCTTTTTTTTTTGGAATTGGGATGATCAATGAAGTTGTATGTTCGTCTGGCCATTTTCCTGTTATATAACATTCATTTACAAACTTGAATGGCCAATTTTTTAGTTGTTCTCCAGTGGCCTTAAATAGTTCAATAGGTAATTCATCTATTCCTGGTGCCTTAGAGTTTGTTATTGAATTGAGTGCTTCATCAAATTCTCCTCTTGTTATGTCTAAGTCTGGGTTCATCGTTTGTATACTCTGAGGTTTCTCCTTCTTCAGAAGGCTTTTAGAGAGGAAAGGCTTTTAGAGAGAAACAAAGAATATTGACAGCAAGGAAGATTGATCTGGAATTGCGTAAAAGAATATTGAAGACATATGTTTGGACTATAGCTTTGTATGGTGCTGAGACATGGACACTGAACAAGGGTGATGAAAAAAGACTGGAAGCATTTGAGATGTGGGGATATAGAAGAATGGAGAGAGTCGGATGGCAGGAAAAGATGTCAAATGAAAGAGTCCTGGAAAAAAGTGAATGAAGAAAGAACGATTCTGAAATTGATAAAGAGAAGAAGATTGTCATGGTTGGGCCATAACTTGAGGAGCGGCGGCCTTGTCGCTAGAGTACTGGAGGGCAAAATTCTGGGGAAAAGAGGAAGAGGACAACCAAGAATCACCTACATTTCCAGAGCATGTGAAGACACAAATCTGAGGTCATACAGCGACCTGAAGAGAGCAGTGGAGGACAGAGCTGGATGGAGGGACATGTTATGGAACCTAGACCAGTCTAACGACTGAATGACTGAAAGAAGAAGAATTCCAGAAGTGAGCTTAGGCAGGAGATGGGATTTGGTTAAAGTGATTGGTGCTGTACTTACTTACTTACTTATTGCCCATTTCATGCAGAATTGCATTTGGGCAACCTCACGGGCCTTTGTGCAATGATTTTCCATTGCTTGCGATCTGTCGCCATTGTTGTCAGGAAATCAAGCCACTTGGCATTGTATTGCTTTCTGCTTAAGCAGAGAGGTTTCAGAACTAGTTCTTCTGTCTCCTTCTGTATTTGCCGCTTCATTGTGGAACGTACGCCACCACAGGGTCTTTTCCATGTTGAGCAGTTGATGCTTCTGAAAGTGGCTGCGGGAATGCGTTGTGGGGGCATTCTGAGAACGTGTCCAATCCATTTCCATTTTCTGGTCTTAACCACCTCCATGATACTTGAGACCCCATTACGTAATCGGACGTCTTCATTTGTAATATGTGCTGGAAAGTGGATATCCAGGATTTGCCGTAGGCATCGGTGGTCAAAAATCTCCACTTTTTTATAGTCTTCTACGCTCATTGGCCAGGTCTCACTGCCATATAGGAGGATTGCCCTAACTGTGGCGCAGTAAATTCGAGCCTTGGTTTTGTGTCATATATCTTTCCTCCTCCAGATGCTTTTGAGGGTACCAAATACAATTTATGCTTTCCTTATCCGGCTGATAACCTCCTCAGGAGCCCCACGTGATGTTGAAATTTGGCTACCAAGGTAGATGAAATTATCAACTCGCTCTATAAGTTCATTTCCTAATTTGAGGGGGACAGCTGGGCTTTGGAGTGAACAAGATATTTTGTTTTGGATGCATTTATCTCCAATCCAAGTTTTTTTGCTTCTATTGCAACATGTTCAAGCATCCTTTGAAGATCACCATGCGTTTCTGCTATGAGAGCGATATCGTCTGCATAGGTTAGGTCCTTAATGATTAGCTGGGATGGGTGCAATAGTGCCCCACCTGGGTTTGAGTCGAATGCCTCTTTGAGTATGTAATCCATACATGAGTTAAACAACATTGGCAAAAGTATACCACCTTGCCGTACTCCTGATGACTTTTCAAAGTCCTTGCTGTAGTCATTGTAGGCTCGGATGTGACAGTTGGTTCTTTTGTACATTGCCTTAATTAGGCTGCGTATTTTGGGTGGTACCCCATCCAGGGCTAGCATCGTCCATATACTTTCACGACAGATGCTGTCAAAAGCTGCAGTAAAGTCGATAAAAGCTATATGAGTTTCCTTTCTAAACTCACGACGAGATTCAAGTATTTGTCGTAGGGAGAAGATCTGGTCGATGCAACCCCTTCCTGGTCGAAAACCTGCTTGTCCTTCCCTAGTACGTTGGTCTCTTTCATAGATTATCCAGTTAAGTATGATTTTCTCCATGATCTTGTAGGCTATGTTAATTAGAGAGATCCCTCTATAGTTACTACAGACGGTTCTGTCACCTTTCTTATGAATAGGAATGATGATTGCAGTTTCCCATTCCCTTGGTATAGTTTCACTTTTCCATATTTCTTTGTACAAGGATTCGAGGTAAGGTGCTAAAAATTGGTTACTGGCTTTATAAATTTCAGGGCTGATGCCATCACATCCAGGGGCTTTACCGTTTTTTAGAGTTTTTATTGCTATTTTTATCTCTTCCACAGTTGGCAGGTCTTCATTTACTGTGTATGGAAGTATTGTGGCAGGGCGATGTGTGGGTGTGGTTGACGGTATAGCTTGCAGGAAGTGACCATTTAAAAGTCCAATTTGTCATCTTTTTTACACAGTAGGTGTCCATTGTCACCTTTTAGTGTTTCACTAATAGGGGATGTATATTTCCTTGCTAGTTGTTTGGTGAGTTGAAAAGGTTTTTTGGTGTCTCCCCTGTCACGTGCCTGTTCCAGTTCTATTGCCTTCTGATTCCAGTACATCTCCTTATCCCTTCTTGCCTGTCTTTGGATTTTCCGGGCTAGGTCTCTTGCCTGGATTAGATCTTGCTTGGCTAGGGCAGTCTTTCTCTGATTGGACAAGTCAATTGTGTTTGAGCTGATCCAGTCATTTTTTTGGCGTTTGCAAAGTCCAATTGTGCCCTTTGCAGCACTGTGGATGGCATTTTTTAAGTTTATCCACATTTTCTCACATGACCCGGGAGTGCTGCCGTTCATCTTCTCCAAGTTTGATGTGCAGGTTTTTTGAAATTCTTCAGCAACCTCTCGGAGTTTCAGTTTGTTCACATCGAATCTTTGGATCGGCTTTTGTCTGTTGTAGTGTGAGGGTTTGATCGTGAGATTTGTACACACTAGGGCATGATCTGTGACAATATTTATGCCCCAAAAAGCATGACTATTTGTAACACAACTTTGGTGCCTTTGTTTTATGAGTATATAATCAATTTGGTTGCGGGTTTTTCCATCAGGACTGACCCATGTTTGTAGATGCCTGCATTTGTGGCTGAAAAAGGTGTTTGTCGCTAGCAGATCATGTGCTGCTGCTATTTCCAGTAGTAGAGTGCCATTTCTGCACCTGTGGCCCAGAGAATGTTTGCCTACTACACTTTGATTGGGGCTGGGGCCAAACTGAGCATTAAAATCCCCAGCAAGGACCAAGAAATCATTTTTTGGGATACTAGCAATGGTTGTGTCTAGTAGTGAGTAAAAGTCTTCGGCTATTTCATCAGTTGAAGCATTAGTGGGGGCGTAAACAGCAATCACTGAGATATACTTTGTTTGGCACTGTATGCGCATGACTGCTAATCGGTCATTAATTGCTTGCCAGCTATGTACCGCATCCTTCAATCTTGTTGCAATAGTAATGGTTAGATGTAAGACAGATGATTGGTGCTGTAAGACAGTAAATAGGATATAACAATTTTTAAAAGAGTGCAAATATACCGTATATGCTCCAATAGAGGCCCCCGGCGTTTATTTGCAAAACTAGCCTCGGCTCTTGGCGCTTAATAGAGACCGGCCATTATTAACAAAAACCTTCAAAACGCAATATTTTTACACATAAATACCGGCTAATATTACAAACAGCTACTTTATTTGAATTTCACATGCTACTTAAGACTGTTAAAGATAAATGGGAATGTCTTTCTGTACCTTTCGCTGCTATTCGTCATCCGAATCCGCAATGACGGGCGGCCACCTCACCGGAAGTTTCTTTTGCATATGCCACTGCGCGAATCTTAAAGGCAATGTTAAATGATCGTTTCGTTGGAATTTGTAAGGAAATGTACCGTAAGGTATTACGCACGACTATAAAGATACGCATGCTTGCACTAGTACCAGTAGGCAAATATTAAAGACCCGGCTACTGTTACAGACCGGCTACTACTTGGCCTGTCCCCTCGCAGCCCGGCGCTTACTAGAGACCGGTGACAATAACAGCCTCGGCGTTTATTAGAGCATATACAGTAAATGATTTTATGTAAATGTAAATTAACGGATTCTTTTTTTTTTTTGGAATTGATCAGAACTAATAAGGTTGAAACAGATGTTTTTGGAGTTTCATTAAACTGAAAATTATATCATTTGTTTTAAGTGACTAGATTAGGAAACTGCAACAGAAGAAAAACATTTCTGTAAGTAATAGATAATGATTATAGAGGATGGTCTAGAAATACTTGACCACACTTGAAGGTCCAATACAATATAGCAAAATGACAAAAAAAGTCCATATGAATGTGGGTGCGGAATTGCTTTATTCAAATGTGACAGAATCATTAACATGTACATAAGCTCTGGTGTAGCCTCTGTTAGAAGAGGGGTTCGAAGTCATGAACTCATAGGATAACAAAACGGAACCAAATCACAACTAATTGATTATTACAGGTTTTGGAAAGGGGTTAAAAAATAAACAATGTCTACCTTTTATTATGTTCACACAATTTTACTTATAGTGGTCATGAATATTTATTGACTATTTTCCTATTGACAAGGAAAAGCTTTTTGCATAAAATTCCCACTTATGCATCGTTTCACTTGTACGTGATCTAAGGGAAACAATATGATTTAAAAAAGCTTCTTCACACAAGTAATAATTACATGGTTTTCCAACTGTATGTGATCTAATCTGTTTTAAGTTAATGCTTGAAAATGAAGACCTTTTTCCATAAAAGTAACATTTATTTGGTTTTTGTGTGTGACCTCATGCTAACAGGAAAGTTGTTTGAAATGGGAAAACATTTTTTTTTTTTTTTGCAAAATTCACAATTACACGGCTTTTTTTTTATGTGTATGCAGTCTAACACCATGTGTAAAATTATTTGATTTCATGTATTCACAAATACATATAGCTTTTGATCTGTCTCTTATTTCTTGAATTTTTCATCTTATACCAATTATAAGAACTTTGAAAACTTTTAATGAAACTTCAACAAAATTTTGATTTTGAAATATGAATTATTCCCAAGATAAAAACCTCTAAGATATGGAAAACCCCATTATGTATTAGATAAATAGTTTCACTTAAATATAAGCTTGATGAAAAACAATATTAAATAATTATTCATTCAATTATCGTAACTATTTTCAAAACAGTTATTTTTTACAATCTACATTTATATGTTGCAAATCATTTGAAAACATATTTCAATCATGTACAAAATCAATTTAATAATGCAAATTAACTTACATTTAGTAATCCATTGTATGGGTTCATATGATTAAAAATTAAATTTTATGTAAATTATCAAAATACAGTAAAACCCCGATATAACGCTCCCGCTTATAGCACTATCCCGTTCTTTACGCTCCTTTCATATGGTCCCTGGAATTTTCTATATATCTCTGTATACTTTTACCCTCTTATAACGCTTCAAATCCCGCTTGTAGCGCTTTTTTATATCGGAAATTTTGTATCGAAAAGAAATGTAACACTGTAAAGACTTTTTTTTTCCCCCCCTGGTAGGAGGGAATCCTTGAACTCTGTGAAGTGCGGGTCTGTGATACAGTTGTGCAAAATGTCGAAGGGGAAATCCCTTTCTATAAGTGAAAAATTGCAAATTCTCCGTAAGTAAGACGAGAATTCTACAGAAGTCAGAAGGATTTCGCAGAATCTCTAGGAATTCTCTCGTCCAGCCTGCGAACAATAATGAAAAATTGAGATGCAATTATCGATGCAGCGAAGGGTTGTTGCAAACGTAAAAAAGTAAAGTGTGCACTAAATCAGCTCCGAAAATATATTAGTATTGTTTCTAGTGGTGTATCAATTGACGTTAATAGTTACCTGAAACGCATTGAAAATGTCATAGATTCATAACAGTAGCACACACTCACGGCAAACCACAATCAAACATCTTTTTAATAGGAAATAAGCTCATATTTGCACTATATCTATTGCAGAATCATGTATGTTACCTGTAAAATGGTGTCCAAATCTTTCCCCATCTCATAAATCATTTCCCGTCTATAGCGCTATCCCGCTTATTACGCTTGTAGGTCATGGTCCCTTGACGAGCGTAATAACGGGGTTTTACTGTAGTGACAAAATTAATTTTCGTAAAATTTCAAACTTCTTTACCAGATTTTTAAAGTTTAAAAACAAGGCATTTCATTTTTTTTTAAAGAATTTAAAAATTCAAAATAAAGGAGAAAAAAAATAAACAAAGAATTAAGAAAAGTGGGCTATAATTATCTTTTTTTAATTTATATTCTCATGGGATGTGATGGAGAGAGAAAAGTAAAGTTTTAGAGTCAATGGGTGACAAAACATAATCTAACTGATTTATTTACAAGACACAGGTTTAAATAAACAATTACAAACAAAAGAACATCAAATGATGATTGGATTTAAATTTAACAAAAGAACAAGAATTGATTGGTGGAGGAATTAACAAATCAGCTGAAGGAATTTAAATGATCAGAAGATTAACAGAGAAATCAATTACATTTGAAAATTAAAACAGAATGGAAAAGAATTACATTTGAAAATTAAAACGGAATGGAAAAGAATTACATTTCAAATAAATGAGAAATGAAAAAATATTGGAATACACATAACATTCATAAAAGATTAAAACATATAAAATCAGAAATATTATCATATTTTATTTTTTAGATTTACATTTCATATTCCTTTAAAACCTGTGTGTGACTTCTACCATTAAATCAACTTCTATTTAAATATTCTTTTACAAAGTTCACTAAAAGACTTTTTATCTTTCTTGTTGTAACTGAATGGAAGTTTTTCTCAAATGAATTCACACAACCATTCTTTTCTAGCTTGAATATGTTCTCATGTGAATGAAACAAATGCAATTAAAATATTTTTTCACTCAAATTACTAGAAATTGGATTTTTAACATGTGATATATTATGAAAATTTAAAAGATTCTGAAAATCTAACCCAACAAATAAAAATTAGTGCTGTTACACATAAAAAGGATTAACTAACAATAAATTACAATAATGTTGTTTAATTGGTAACAACAGAGGTTCGTGAAAATGGTAACTTCTCAATAGGTCTGTGGGGGCGAAGCTGATGTTACTGATGTCATGCTTACAACAAATGCAAGAAAGACTTTCGCCCAAAACAAAAATGGCGACGTACATATTGAGAAACGATAAGATTTCGAAGCCTTTTTCGACTATATCTGTAGAAGAATCATTTTTTGTCAAGAGATGTCGTCACCAGATCAATCGGCAATTCCTGTTTCCAAACATTTCAGATTAAACACCAAATAGAATAAACACAAATGTATTCAAAGTTTTTTCTTTGAATGGTGGTCAATCATGAGTATACAGTATAAAAAGTCTTAAATTTAAAAGAATATATATTTATACGAAAGATACTATGGTTTACCTATTGGAGTAATCTTCCAGGGCAGAAACACTCAAAGCTCTTTATTAAAGAGCCTTTAAGAAAAAGAGCCAGGGAACTTATTAGTTTAAATAAGAACCAGACTAGAATCTTGACAGGACTCTTTAAAGGTCACTGTCACTTAATGAAACTCCTTTTTAATATACAAACAGTTTCAAATCCTACTTGCAGAAGATGTGGAAAAGCTGATGAAACAGCAGCACACATACTATGTGAGTGTGAAGCGCTTGCGAGCACTAGACACAAGTTGATAGTTTGAGGGATTGGGAAAACCCATACCTATGTGACAATACCCCTGCATAAAACACTACAGATTGGTAAAATCCTAGGACTTATGCAGAATTAAGGACATTTGGGATATACAATAGGCCTTTTGAGGCAGCAGGGTTAGGGACTTAAGGCTACCTCCCATTTTATGTTATGTTATGTACTATGGTTTGTGCAAAATACATATACACAATTATCTAAAATCTGGTTTTAAACACCTAATTAAGTAAAACTAGTGAAAACAGATAAAACATGTCATGGGAAACATACAGATAATCAAAATAAACCATGACTATGCTAATTATAACATTTAATAAGTCCTCATAAGTATGTGATCTAATAACATTTAAATGACATTTGAGAAACACCTTTCTCACAAAACTCACATTTGAATGGTTTCTCACCTGTATGTGATCTAAGATGTGCTTTTAAAATACCTCTTTCAGCAAAACATTATTCACAAAAATCACATTCAAATGGCTTCTAATCTGCATGTGATTCAATGTGCGTTTTTAAAGTACCTGTTTCAGCAAAACATTTCTCACAAAACTTACATTTGAAAGGTTTCTCACCTGTATGTGATCTAAGATGCCTATTTAAATGTCCTTTAAGAGAAAAACATTTTTCACAAAACTCACATTTAAAGGGCTTTTCACCTTCGTGTGATCTAATATGTGCATTTAAATTACCTCTTTGAGAAAAACATTTTTCACAAAACTCACATTTAAAGGGTTTCTCATCTGTATGTGATCTAAGATGTGTTTCTAAATGTCCTGTTTGAGAAAAACATTTTTCACAGTATTCGCATTTAAATGGTTTCTCTCCTGTATGTAATCTAATATGTTTTTTTAAACTACTTGTTTCAGGAAAACATTTTTCACAAAACTCACATTTAAATGGTTTCTCTCCTGTACGTGATCTAATATGTCTTTCTAAAGTACTTGTTTTAGCAAAACATTTTTCACAAAACTCACATTTAAAGAGTTTCTCATGTGTGTGTATTTTAAGATGTGATTTTAAATTACCTCTTTGAGTAAAACGTTTTTCACAAAACTCACAAAAAAAGGGCTTTTCACCTGTATGTAATCTAAGATGTGCTATTAAAGTACCTCCCACAGCAAAACATTTTTCACAGAACTCACACTGAAATGGTTTCTCATCTGTATGTGATCTCAGGTGGCATTTTAAATTATCTTTTGCTGAAAAACATTTTTGACAAAACTCGCATTTGAAGGGTTCCATATCTGTAGGTAAACTGAGATGTCTTCTTAAAATCTCCTCTTTGAGAAAAACGTTTTTCACAAAACACACATTGAAACTTTTTCTCAGTTGTATCGAATCTCGTGTGGGCTGTTAAATTACTTTTTTTGGTAAAAGATTTTTCACAAAGCTCACATTGAATGGTTTCTTGCCTGTATGAGATCAGTTAAATCGCGACTCTCGGTTAAGACTTTCTCACAAAATTCGCATTTATGTAGTTTTTGAATTATTTGGAAAGTCTAATTCTGTTGCAAATGTAGAGTACTTTTTCAAATAAGACAATCAAATCAAATGAACATTAAAATAAAAGGAAAGGCAGAACAAAGTAAAGACAATGAGAAACTTATCCTTATCATGTCTTCGTGGCAGATAGGTTTCAAGGGGTTTCAAGTATTAGTGCTGGTAACTCGAAAACCTGAAATCTCTCTTCTGGAAATCTCTAGTTATCTAAAATATTATATCCAATAATAAA
The DNA here is from genome assembly GCA_023159025.1 of Thereuonema tuberculata. NCBI lineage: Eukaryota > Metazoa > Arthropoda > Chilopoda > Scutigeromorpha > Scutigeridae > Thereuonema > Thereuonema tuberculata. Next base: position 9,751,993 of record JAFIDM010008419.1, on the reverse strand, counting down.
GAATATTGGGGTGTAGCCCACTACCAAAGTATTAACAACAAGACAAAACATACACCCAGTATCCAAAACATCGGGAAATCCATTAATTCCCCATATCGCTTCTCGTTTTCTGGAAATTAAGAATGATTGATCACGTGACTTTGACATCCTGTCTGTGTTTCCGTTTCGTGGAAAACGTGATGTTTGAGTGACCATTTTGATCTGTTCTTCAACTGTGTTGGTTGCCTCGAGTAGTAGTATTATCTGGGGGCACGGCCGCCAAGACGAGCCGAAGGCAGGAAGGGCACTACCTTTTCTGGAAGTGTTTCATCGTATTTTCGAACCCTCATAGCTTCGGCCTGGATAATACTAGAGAGCTCAAATTTTCAGGATAAGATGCAGTTAGCAGACTAATGAAATACGCTAAGTTTCATTTATTTAGCTTTTATACTTTGGATTTTATTAATACCTAAATTACGTCGATTCCGTCACTCACTCACTCACTCATTATCATCAAAACCTCTAGGGTACTTCCTGAAGTCATAGAAAGCTGAAATTTGGTATGCAGGCTAGGATTAGCACACAAACAACAAAAAAATTAAGAAATCCGTAACTTTCACCCTCCAACCCCTCATAATGGGGGGGGGGGGTCTGGTTATGTATTATCGAACCCTCATAGCTTCGGCCTGGATAATACTAGAGAGCTCAAATTTTCAGGATAAGATGCAGTTACCATACTAATCAAATACGCTAAGTTTCATTTATCTAGCTTTTATACTTTGGATTTTATTAAGATCTGAAATACGTCGTACCCTCAATGCTTCGGCCTAAATAATACTGTGTAATAATGTGATTTCTTAAAAATGTGCAAACAGCTTGTATATACAAGTTGACCAATAGAAAAACAGAAAAGTAGGGTATTGAAAAAAAAATCCATTTTCTAAATAATCTTAAAACTAAATTTAGTTGTAATAGATAATCCCACCCAAAACATTTCATGTAAAATAAGTTGCCAAGACTCACATGCTCATAACACTTTCACTGTTGAAAAGTTATCAGATCTCATCTTACAAAAAGAAATGAAATCTCACCCAAAACACTTCGTGTAAAATAAGTTGCCATGACTCACAGGCTGATAACGCTTCCACTGTTAAAAAGTTATCAGATCTCATCTTACAAAAAGAAATGAAATCCCACCCAAAACACTTCGTGTAAAATAAGTTGCCAAGACTCACATGCTCATAATGCATTCACTGTTAAAAAGATATGAGATCTCATGTAGAGCCAAGCCCCTAACTCTACAAGCCCTAACTCTAAAAACCCTATATCTTGGTCAAAAAGTATGGTTTGGCCGTTTCATGGAACTATTTCATCTCACCCAAAACATTTCATGTCAAATACGTTGCCAAGATGCTCATAACGCTTTCACTGTTAAAAAGTTATCAGATCTCATATAGTGCCAAGCCCCTCACTATACATGCCTAACTCTAAAAACCCTACTATCTTGGTCAAAAAGTGTGCCTTGGCATACTCCATATCCTTTACATAACTCCATGGGATTGTCTGTGCGACAGCCACGAAACGGCCAAGCCATACTTTTTGACCAAGATATAGGGTTTTTAGAGTTAGGGCTTGTAGAGTTAGGCCTTGTAGAGTTAGGGGCTTGGCTCTACATGAGATCTCATATCTTTTTAACAGTGAAAGCATTATGAGCATGTGAGTCTTGGCAACTTATTTTACACGAAGTGTTTGGATGGGATATAATTAACTTTAAATTCATATTTTTCTTCTCAAACAAAATTTAATTTGATTAAACTTGCGAATCTGGCACCCCTGTGTGTTATGACTATATTCAAGATGGCGGACAAATTTGAAAGGTTGAAAATTGTTAAGAAATTTACCAATACATATATCCTGCAGCTGAGCTGACCTAACCTACAGCTAATTGTAGTAAACGATTCGATCCTACGGACCTCATTAGCATGAAAGTTGTTTTGAAGGCATACGAGGGGTGCATGAATCGCACCGCGCGATGACCACACGACGAGGGACATCCATTAATTAATAATTTATATCTTTGATTATGGAATGTATAAAAAAAGAATAAAATCTCTCTTCCTAATAAAAAAAGAAACGCATATCAGTTCATGACATCAATAGCAATATATCATGAACATTTTATTGCGATAATGTTTTCTCCAAACGTAGTTCTTACATGAATAATTTCTGGTTTGTTGTAAATCTATCTACAATTCATCAACCAGTGTGCACAAATTGTTATCAACTGTTTTTGAGAGGTGGTAGACCTACTATAGGTATTCTGATCTAATAGAAATATTGTCCGGCCACCCGGAGATGGTGCTTGCCAACATCACGTGGTAAGCGACTATTCTATAAATCTATTTGAGGGGTCAGTGCCGTTTTTCCATTTTCAGTGCAAATGCACAGATTTATAACATAGAGGAATTGATCATATAAATTCGACATTATATATCTATTTTTTCTTAAATATAATAATAACTATGTTATATTTTAACGGTAACAGTATATAAAATTGATTTGCTGTTTAAGAACTGTTATATTTATACTGTTTCTTATTTATTTAAATTATCGTAATTGTATATATATTAATTAATCTAAGTAACAAATATATACCGTATACGCACCAATAAACGCCGAAGCTCTTATTGTCACCGGTCTCTAATAAGCGCTGGGCGGCAGAGGGGACACGGCCAAATAGTAGCCGGGTCTTTGATATATGCAATACCGGTACTAGTGTAAGCGTCCTTATCTTTATAGTCGTGCGTAATAGCTTACGGTACATTGTCTTATAAAATGCCGCCCAAACGATGATTTGACATTTCCAATAAGGTACACGCAGAAAGAAACTTCCGGTAAGGTGGCCCATCATTGCAGATTCGTACGACGAATAGCAGCGAAAAGTACAGAAAGACATTGCCATTTATCTTTAACAGTCTTATGTAGCATGTAAAATTCAAATAAAGTAGCTGTTTGTAATATTAGCCGGTATTTATGTGTAAAAATATTGCGTTCTGAAGGTTTTTGTTAATAATGGCAGGCCTCTAATAGCAGCCAGTCTTTATTAAGCATCGTCGGGAGCCAGGGTCTCTATTGGAGCATATATGGTACACTTCATGGCAATAGTGTTTTATTTAACAATTAATTGTTGATAGTTAAAAAAAAAACTTGTTTAAAAACAATCCCGTAAAGTTCCTGGGAACATTTCAAAATATACAAATTAAGAACATTGGCATTTGCAATTCTACTAAAAATAGGTGTAGACTTGCAATATTATTATTATTGGTCAATGTCTAGGGTCCGCATCGTAACACTGATTCTTTCACTAAACTGTTAATGCTAACCTGTACGTCCAGACACTGTTTAATCCATTTGTGGATCAACTCACAGAAGATGAACGACTGGATATTTTCAGCAAGACGGAGCTACAGCACACACCGCCTTGACAAACTTGTCACGTGTGCATGAGGTGTTCGGTAATCAGCAGAGGCAGTGCAATCAACTGGCCACCTTGTTCGCCTGATCTCTCTCCCTGTGATTTTTATCTGTGGGGCATATTGAAGGGTCAGATGTACTCCAATAATCCTCACACACAAGAAGAGCCACAGCAGGACATTGAAAACGCTATTGCTGCTATCAGGCATAGCTGCTACATGTGTCTCACTGTTTGATAAATCGAGCCCAGCACTCGACGACAATGGTGCCCATTTTCAGCATCTTCGCTGATGTTCATTAACAAGGGTCAGTCCTATTGTCAATATTTGAAATATATCTTGTAAATTTTTTTTCCGAGCCAGTTTTATTTTGCCCACCCTGTACATACATACATACACACACACACACACACACACACAGTAGCTCAATATTTAATTTGGTAATTTGAATCATTTTAGGTCTACATCAGATTTGTCCATAAAATTGTTGAGTCTATAATATGGGAAATTATATAACCCAATTAAAAATTGCCAGTATTGATTTAGGGAAATAATCAATTCTTATTAATCTACTTTTCCTCATCTGCTACTCTGAGTGCCAGCCCTTGTGTGCTACACAAGGAATTATCTGTGGTGGTAAACTGTCATGGGCTTCCCGATAAATGTTTGGCCCTTTCCTGTTTGTCTCATTGCATAGATTCACCGCAAGTGTCGAGTGGCATGGTTCTCCTTTTGAACCAGGTGTTCTCCTTTATCAAAACTGTCATGTCAAATAATGTTTTTTCTAAGGTTGCCTAGTGGCACTGTTCCTCCTTTGAAGTGTCTGGTGGGACAGTTCTTTAGTTGAAACTGTCTCATGGTACTGCTTTCCTTAGAAGCTGTCTGGTGGTAGTGTTCCTCCTCCTGAAGTCCCCTGGTGGTTCCTTCATAAAAACTGATGGAAGTGCACTATTGAGCGGCAAAGTTGCCCAATAGCATTATTCCTTTCTCAAATGTTCTCGATATCACTGTTTCTCTTCCCAAAGTATCCAGTGGCAGTACTCTTCCATCAAACAAGCCCAATGGCAGAGTTTCTCATAAGAAGTCTTTGTTATATAATATTAGATGTGGTTCTGTCATTTCCAGTGCTAGATAACATGGTTTTATCTTTATCTGCTGTACTTAATATGATTGTGGTATTGATAACATCAAGGAAGATGCCCAGTTTGATTCATTTTCAAGTTTTAAGAAGGTTTTTGATGAGGTTGTGTGCTAAAAAGAGTCATCCTGTTCTCAGTAGGTAGAAACGAAAAAATTATTCTCCTAATCCTGATCTTTTGTATTCCGAAATAGAATCTAAGCGTGCTAATACAGGAAAATTCTACAGTGTAGTGTCATCAGCCAAGAAATTATATCGTTAAGTGAAGCAAAAGACTTCAAAATGACAGTGTGTTAATCTTTAGAAAGTTTGAAATATCTAACGAAATGTATTAATGGTATTCAGAAAACTTGATCTTGGTTACAAAAGAAGGTGAAGGAATATATGAATTTGCAGTGAAACCAGAAGTGTCTGCAGAACATAAGTAGCAAATTTCTGGTGTAAAGGTTCTTAATAAGGCTATGCAAAACTTAGAAATGATGTTAAAGAAATTGGAATCTTCTGGTAAGGAATGTGGTGAGCTGTTAGTAGAATACACATTATGGAATTTATTAAATGCGATCCCCACTTTTTGAAGAGTAGCTCTCAAAGCCAAAAATGTTCACCATCCCTGATATAGCAGGAATTTTCTACATTTTGGTGTCTCTTTCATTGCTGGAACTTATTGTTTGAATGTATTACAGTTATTCCTCACTGAAGATAATCTAGTTATCGGTCTGCCATGAGACAGATGTGTCGGAACTTGGGTTGAGATCTCGGCATCGTAATGAATGTTTGAAAAATTTCCTTTCCTGAGGTTGTCTGCTTCTTCATCTTTCTCTTCCAGTCTGAACTCATTCGTTTATGATTTCCTGAGGAAGGCCATGGGAAACCACCTCAGTATCTTTCCCTAGAAATTCTATGTATTCTTCTAGGGGTTATCCATGATGCCAACTCTAGAGCTCCATAGAACACGGACCTGCGAAGTTTCACAGATGCATTAACAACTGAAGATAATAATGGTAAAAGGTTGACTCGAAACATGCGTAGTGTTTTATTGTGTGCTTTTTTAATTGTATATGTACTTCAATAGTTTGCGTTTTATTGTTATATTATTCCTGTTTAGCTAAATATGGTCTTCCATGTTGTCACATATTTGCTGCAATGCACTTCCATAAAGTAGATATCTTTGAAGATCTATTTCACCAAAGGTGGAGAAACCAATTAAAATTGAATTACATTTTTATTTCTCAAAATGTTCTTATTGTCCATTTCAATCATATTCAAGTTGCATCATTTAGTTCAGAAACTTAAATATAGATTTGCCCATGAATTAACAAAAAAAAAGAAAAAGGTATAACTCCTTAGCAGTTTATAAGCTATTGAATTTAATCAGAATTTAAAGACCTTACAACCCTTGCTGCAAATTGACAGTATAGAGATGGACAAAATGGGATCTGCTTTGTCCATCAGATGTACTGAAATCTGATATTGGTATGAATACATTATCATCTTTATTAGAGGCTGTTGTCAATATTCATAGATCAGAGCTTTAATTCTGAAAATAATGGAAACCCTTTCATTTCTCCAAAAAATATAATCTGGCAGTTGCAGACGATGATTATATACACTGCCAAATATTAAAATGAAAGTTTTTGAGCTCTGAGTCCCAGCTTGAGTCCCTTAGTCCCACTTTGACTGTTTCTGTGATGAAAACTAGAAGTGGGAGAACAAAAGGAAAGAGTAATCCAGTAGATTCCTTCAAGTAAGTTATGATCTGGAAAATTTGTTAAGAAACAAAACAAAGGCAAACCAGTTTGTAAGAAATTAGCTTTGTATTCCTATTTCTTCCAACAATATTAAATGGATTTTTTAAGTTTTTTATATATCAAAATAAGCGTATTCTGCAGATTGATTAAGAAAGAAATAATTTACATATAGATCATGTAGAATTTGCTTCAAAACAGTTCTCTGAAAAAGGGTGGATTTTGTATGTTTTAAAAGTAGATGTGCTATATTATTGTTATCCTTCAGCTGAAAATGTTGCACAAATCCTTTAGGTTCATCATCAGATCAGTGGTTGACAGTTTCTGAAATTAGGCGTCATCCAAATGAGGGTGAAAGTTTATGATTCATTGTTTTCAGTGCTTATACTGTAAGTCAATCTGCTTTCACATTTTATATTTAGGTTAAAATATTCCAGCAATAATTGTTGATCAGTCTAAGATGAGACGTCATTTAATTTCATGTTTTGAATCCAGCACTTAACAATGTTTCCGTAATCTTCATTTCTTAAGAAATCCCTGAAATTGGATTTGTTAAGAAATGAAGATTGAGGAAACATTGTTGTGTTGTTTTCTTTAAATGTATTATCTAATTATCTATCTCTTTATTTAAATATTTGGGCCAAAATCCTATGTGCATGCCCGTAAGAGTTTGAATGGGCTGATAATATATGAGCAGAGAGAGCATGCGTCAAGGAGTAAAGGGAAGTGCTATATAGTGCTTCTTTTGATAGTTGTGTACAGTTTTCCTAACTCCCCCACACATCCTTCTCTTTATGGAAAATAAGCATGTCAACCTCCTTCTTGTGGCGCCATACAACTCTCCCACTCACAGCGTTAACGTATCTGACGCTCGAAGTGAACACTTCGACTTTACACATCCAAGTTGATTGATTGATTGACTGATTAACGCCTCATCACCCATCGTGGGTATAGGCGACTTCCATGGAAATCCGACGCCATTGTCTTCGGTCATGGGCAAGGGTTGTCAGGTGATGTAGCCACTCGCTATTGAATGTCTTACGGCTAAGGTTGAACGGGCGTAAGATTAAATTTTCGGCCTTCCGCTTGAAGTGACGTATAGTTGTTAGACGAACACCTCCTTTTGGCCGCTTCCAGCCCGGACCCGGCTCTGTAAGCAGGGAGATTTTTGCGATACGACCTGCTGGCATTCTCAACGTATGGCCCAGCCAATGCCATCGTCTGAGTTCGACAATGGTAGATAGATTTTCCTTGAAATCACATCTACGGCGAATTTCCGCATTAGTGATTTTTTCAGTGTACTTAACTTTGGTAAGACGACGCAAACAACGATTGTGAAAAAGGTCCAGATTTTGTTGGTGAGCGACCTTCATGGGCCAGGTTTCACAACCGTACAATAATGTTGGTAGGATAACGGCCTTGTAAATGCGGACTTTAGTGTTCAGGCGAATGTCTTTCCTAGCCCAAAATTTCTTGAGCGAGCACCAGGAAATAGTTGCCTTTTGGATTCTAGCACTTATTTCTGAAGACACATCCCCATTGCCCGTAATGATGCTGCCAAGGTAGGTGAAGTGGTCAACAATTTCAATTGGCTCATTTTGAATGTGGATGGTTTGGCCGTCAATTGGTTGCAGCACATCAAAAGCTTGGATTTTTTGCTACTAAGGACTAAGCCCAGACTAGCAGCTTCCTTTGCGACTCTATCCACCATACCTTGCAGTGAAACCAATGAATCAGCGATCAGGGCAATGTCATCGGCGAAAGTAAGGTCAGTCAGAAGAAAGTTTTTAGGATAGATAATGACGCCTCCCGGATGGTTATCAAGCGCATTCGACAAAATGGCATCAATTCCGATGTTGAATAAGGTTGGTGACAGAATACCATCCTGCCTGACTCCGGAGTTCACAATAAAAGTGTCACTTTCTTCATTATAAGCTTTTACTTTGCAGAAAGTATGACGATAGAGAGCCGTTATGATGCCACACAGCTTGTTAGGGATTCCGTCCTGATGCAGCAGCTTCCACAGACTTTCCCTATGAATGCTATCAAAGGCAGCGGCAAAGTCAAGAAAGGCAATTAAGGTAGGTTGCCTGAACTCGTGACGCAGTTCAAGTAGATGCCTTAGAGCACTAATATGGTCAATACACCTACTGCCTGGCCTAAAACCCGCCTGGTTCTCACGGGTTCGTTGATGGCGTCCAACTTTAATGCGATTCAGTATTATGGCCTCAAGAATCTTAATCAGAGAAATTCCTCGGTAGTTCTTGCATTCTGTTTTAGTACCTTTTTTATGTAAGGGGAGAAGTAAGGCAGTTTCCCAATCCCCTGGAATTTGTTCTTTCTCCCAAATTAGACCAAAAACACGTTCCAAAGCATTGATCACATGAACACCACCAGCCCTAAAAATTTCAGCGCTGAGACAGTCATCACCAAAGGCCTTGCAATTTTTCAGTTTTTGGATGACCGCCGCAATTTCAGACTTGGATGGTGGCAGATTGCTGATGTCATAAAGGCTAATGAATAGGAGCATTAGCATTTCCTGTGATGGGAGCAGCAGGTTGAGGACGGTTTAACAGCTCTTCAAAATACTCACGCCACCTAGCCAGTCTAGCTTCAACATCCGTAATCATGTGGCCGTTTTTATCGGTGATACACTGGCTGACAGGGGATGAACAATTCCCAGCAGTAACCTTGACCAATCTGAAGAATTTTCTGTAATCACCGTGATGTTGAGCTGTTTCAATTTCCGTGGCTAACTGATTAAAAAAGATATCTTTATCCTGTCTAGCACTTCTTTTAACATCACGGGCAAGTTGAGCAGCCAAGGGATGATTATCACTAGCAAGAGCTAACTTTCTTTGCTGGGAAAGCTGGATAGTGTCAAGTGAGATCCAGTCATTTAACTGGGGTACAAACGGTGGAAGGCATTGGTCAACCGTAGCTTGCAATAGTTTTCGAAGGAGCGACCAAGATTCGTCGACAGATTGTAGTAAAATGTCTGTTTTTAGTGGTTCATTCTCAAAGGTTTTCAAAAAGTGGTCACTTATCTTGGGATCAT
>JAFIDM010008419.1:9679113-9691314 GCA_023159025.1 Thereuonema tuberculata | reverse complement strand
ATGGAAAGGAATTGGGAATGGCCGTTTCGTCCTTCAACGGACTCATCAGCCCAATCCTGCTCAATTTTGGTTTGTTAAACATTTTCACAGCATGTTAAACTTCTGATTTAACTTATTTCTCTTGTTAAATCAACTTTTTTGAACCTTTTGTTCTTGCTTTTAATGCCTTTTTTTATCTACGAGTCTTAGGAAAAGGTCTTAAGTTGTATAAGATAACTAACTAACTCCATGCCACTACAGCCCATGTAGGGCCTTGGTCTCCTTAACAATATGAGCCCACTCTTTTCTATCTTGCGCCTTTCTCCTCCATCCTCGTACCTGGAGCTTTTTCAAATCGCGTTCCACATCATCAAGCCATCTAAGTCGTGGTCTTCCTTTTAATCTTCTACCACCAGGGTTTCCAATGAAAAGTTTCTTAACTCCACGGTTCAAATTCATCCTTTGGAGATGGCCTACCCATTGGATCCTTTTACTTTTAACAATTGAAACAAGTCCATGCTTCGGCCCCATACAAAACAACAGGTCTGATCATGGTTTTATAAATCTTGGATTTGGTCCTAGACAATACCGATGACTTCAAAAGGGGTAGCAGGGCGAAATAACTTCTGTTACCGGCAGCAATTCTATTTTTTATGTCTAGATGTATCTCGTTACCTTCCGTAATCAAAGATCCAAGATAGGTAAAATGGTTAACTTTCTCAAAAGAGTACTCATCCACTTTCAGATCTTGTACGTTACTAAACCTATCGCTCCTGTCAGTAATCATATATTTAGTCTTCATTTGATTAATGGATAATCCAACCTCCTTGGAAGCACTGATAATTTGCTTAAATGATTCAATAATTCCACTCCCATTTCTACCGATAAGATTAAGGTCATCAGCATATGCCAAACACTGCATAGTACGGTTATAGATAGTTCCACCAGGATTACTTTCAATGCTTCTAACTACTTTTTCAAGAACGATATTAAATAGTAAAGTAGAGAGTACATCTCCCTGTCTTAGACCCCGTATCACTGGAAATTCCTTTCCACAGACCTTCACCCTGCTAACATTGCCCATGAGTGTTATTCTGGTAAGTCTAGTTAGTTTAGGTGGTATACCAAATTCTAACATAATTTTAAGTAGAGCCTCACGATACACACTGTCGTAAGCCTGTTTATAGTCAATGAACAACTGGTGGATGCTAATATTAAATTCATAGAATTTTTCAAGGGCACTTCTAATATAAAAAATTTGGTCAGTGGTGCTTCGATTTGGTCTAAACCCACATTGATAATCACCAATAATTTCTTCAGTGTAGACCTTTAGCCTGCCAGCCAAAACCTTGCCAAAACCTTATACATGGTAGACAGAAGGGATATACCTCTATAATTACTGCATAGTTTAACAGTCCCTTTCTTAAGAATAGGGCAAATAATCGCAGTTTTCCATTCCTCTGGCATTACTTCATTCCTCCACACCGTACCAATTAAGTCATGGATCATATCCACTAGCACAATGCCACCATGTTTCAACAGTTCTGCAGGGATACCATCAACTCCAGGAGATCTATTACTCTTAAGTTCAAGAATTGCCTTATCAACCTCCGATCTTAAAGGCTCCTCAACAAGTACTTCAGGTCTCAGATCCCAAAGAATTACATCCTCATTTTGACTAGAATCTACAATAACTGGTTCCATTAATAAATCTCGGAAATATTCCGCCCAACGCTCGAGACCTTTCACTTCGTTAACAATAAGATTACCATTCTTATCATAACAAAACGTAGATCGTGGTTGAAATCCCTTCTTAATCTCCTTAATTTTTGTATACATTGATCTTATTTCTTTCTTTTCTGCAAATTCCTCTATTTCTTCAATCCTACTCCTTTCATAAATTCTTTTAAATTTCCTACACTCCTTCTTTGCAGTTTTCCTTTTCTCTTTGTAAACTCTTGAAGCTGAACGGGTTCCTCTTGTAAGCATTTTCATCCTTGCCTCATTTCTTTCCTTTACAAGAGCCCTACATACTGCATTAAACTATCCATTTCTTAATTCTCGTTTTTCTTTTCCAATAATATCATCAGCAGCACTCAAAATAAAATCCTTAATTCTTTTCCATTTATCTTCCACTCCATCCTTCTCATCTTCCTTACTAGAGTTTCTGTATTCTTCAATTTTCTTACTATAACATTTCTTCACTTCATCATCTCTCAGTCTTCCCATGTCGAACCTATTTTGAACTGTTCCCCTGACCTTTCTGGAATTGCTTATTCTTTGTCTGAATTTAATTCTCACCAACATATGATCCGAATCACAATCTGCCCCTTTACATGTCTTCACATCCAACACATTAGATCCGTGTCTCCTATCAATCAAAACATGATCAATCTGGTTCCTAGTAATACCATCCGCAGAAATCCAAGTAGCTTTGTGAATATCCTTTCGTTGAAAGTATGTACTACATATAGTCATATTTCTACCGGTAGCAAAATCAACCAGCCTGATACCATTATCATTACAGACATCATGCAAACTAAAAGTACCGATAGTGGGTCGAAAAACAGTTTCTTTACCAATTTTGGCATTCAGGTCCCCCAGAATGATTTTTACGTCATTCTTGGGTTGTGACTCATAGAGCTTATCCAGTTGATAATAGAAATCATCCTTTTCTTCCTCCTCTGCATCTTCAGTTGGTGCATGCACACACAGAAAAGAAATATTAAACAAAGAAGCTCTCATCCTTAATGAACACATACGCTCGCTAACAGGCTCAAAGCTAATAATAGAGGATTTAAGATTTCTATCGACCACAAATCCCGTACCAAACATATTCCTATCATTACTACTACTTTAGAACAAGCAAAAATCCTTTTTGTCTAACATATTACACCCATTAGCTTTCCACCTCACTTCTTGTATAGCTGTCACTCCAATCTTATACTTCTTCAATTCATCGAGCAGTTGTTTCAAAGCCCCGGCTCTAAAAAGGCTTAATACATTCCATGTAGCGATCCAAAAATCATTTCTTCGTTTATCGTTCCTAGGTCTAGTTCCACAAAAATCAATCCGGCTATTAATATTGTCAGGTCTCGTAGCAAGAAGGTTTTACAGAGTAGAATAGCTAGTCCTACGTCCAACCCCGAACCTGGAGGAACAGGACTCCTATTTAAAACCCCGGAGTCAGGGTGGCCCGGCTATACCCCCAGGCACTGGGTGATCATTTAAGTCGCCTTTTACGACACGCATGAACTACGTTGGGGCTATTCTTACTCCGGCCACCACACGGAGATGTATAAGATAACACAAAATTTAATTATGTTGCCTTTCTTGTTTTTGGGGGTCATTGTCAAGTGTGACAGTGACCTTCAGTTATGATCTTGCCTTTCAGGTTCGGGGAAGGCGAGATTTGGCTGATGAGTCCGTTGAAGGACGAAACGGCCGATCGCAATTCCTTCCCGTAATTGAACCAGAAAAGCAATTTTATTCAGGTGCTGAATTTGTTCTTATTTTGGTTAGTTAAACATTTTCTGATTCAACTATCATGTATGTATGGGCAAATGTAGTAATAGCTGGACTGTCCAAAAATTAGATAAAAAGAAATTAATTTCCAGCCAAAATTAAACATTGTTAATATGCAGTTATTGATACATAAAGCAAGTTTAAAACAGTAGAGATTATTATGCAAAAAAAGACATAAAAGAGAGATGTTTGTTTAAATTATAAGCAATGAAACCTAATGAAAAAAACTGCAAGTTCCCATAAATTTATAAAGTTGATGAGGTTATAGAGATGACCTTTAAAAACAACGAGATACATAAACTTCACTGAAATGTCGAAAGAATGTTTTGCAGATGAATATTGTTAAAGTTGCAATAATGATATCGATCTTAAGTTGGACAATTAAATAAAATGTAATAAGTAGAAAAACAAACACAGATTTCTGTGCTGTTTTTTTATCAACAGCTGTCCCTTGATGTGTCTGTTCTGACATAGTACTCAAGATCCTCATGAAAAACATATTAAATAAATTGTCTTACCTTAAACATCATAGGGTGGTCCAAAAGGTGACGTCCAAAAAAATTTTTTAGATTCCTGACATGTGGGGGTACAAGGAAATACCCCATGTGTGTAATGGTTTTTTGTGTAGTTTTCGAGTTATGAGTAGTTTTGTATATTTTGTGCATTTTCGAAGGAACCACCGTCAAACTGATGTATGTTGCAAAATATAGAAAATTTTGTGAATGTTTTTGTCGTAGCATACTCCGCATAATGTGTACTGTCACATAGAAAATACCCAGCGTCCGACAAATAAGGGAAGATTTACAAATTTCAATCCAAACCGAATAACGTATGGTAGAGTGAGACAGAGTGCAAGTTTGAACATCAAAAAAAAAATTAAAAACAACGTTCCATGACATCGAAGGAAGTGGAAAAACTTCGCGGCACCCTAAGCTTCCTAGATCATAAAAAAAATTGTGCTTAATAAGCATGTTGTAGCCTAAATCAGCCTTCAAATGTACAAAGGTGAAACTGTCCGAGGTGGTATTTTTGGTACACTTGCCATCCACAACATTATGAAGCAACGAAATTGCTCAGTTACTAAAATAAACATTACCAAATGTATGTAGATTGAAAAAAGAATGATTAAAATTTATGTTATGATATGATACCGTTATTATCGATAACTAATAATTATGGTGGGTAATTCAAGGAGCAGTATTCCTAAGTACGAAAACAAATACAAATGTTAGACGGAACTGTATTTTACAATAAATGTTCGAAATGTCCCCCTCCGGCTTCAATACATAGTCGACAACGTCTTACAAAATTTTGTTGCAAACGTCGAAAAGCACCTGCATTTGCTCTGATTCGTATTTCGGCCTGTCGTAATTGTTCTCGCAGCACTGCTTCGGTGTTAGTTTTGCGCGCATAAACCATCTCTTTGTAATATCCCCAGAGAAAAAAATCAATTGGGTTTAAATCTGGTGAATAATAGGCATGTGTTAGCAGAAATCAGCCTCCCAAAGTACAAAGGTGAAACTGTCCTACATTACATAAGTAAACAATGGACATCGCGCGCGCCAAAGAATGGCAGAAGCTGCTGTAGGCCTACTGAGTCTCAGTAGTGCGGCCTCACGCTCTCCTCGGTCGGCTTGCGCTGTTCGTCGGCCATAACCGAGACATCAACACGTTGCATTCCGCAGTTGTTCCAAGCTTCCTGTCGTAGTACTATTGTTCCTACTGCCGTGTACGTTACTGTATGATACAGACGCAATACGTCCGCAGTTGAGAACTGGACTCTGATTCGCCCTGTGCCTGCTTGACCTGTGCAGACTGTGATTACCTTATGATTTGGGCCTTTGTGTTGCAATATGAGCTACTGATTGAGTGAATACGCAGAGATGCATTATTTTTACGCTGTCGCCCAATGAAATGGTCGTTTAGCGTCAATGGTTTACATAGATTAACTAGAACGGCGAGGAGACGAACGGGAGCATTATCCGGATCACAGAGTGTTAAGTAATACACACAATACGCTGATGGCCGGACGAGTTCCTGGCCGTAGGACAACTCAGGAAGGAGTAGCCAGAGAAGATCCAGATGTTCGGGATGAAATCTTGGAGCAGGTGGAAAGCGATCCAAGTACTAGCACCAGAGCAATCACCAGAAGTACTGGGGTACCCCGAACCTCAGTTATAAGGATACTGAAGTCAGGTGGGTTACTTGGATGTTGTATGTACATTCGTATTTACGCCATCATATCAACGCGTGTTGCATGCCAGATGAACGGTAAGCGATCGATTAATTTTAATATTACATCTGACGAGCACAAACCATTATTTCTTGAAACTGAAATACCCTGTATCTTAGCAAGGCCTTGCATTACAATTTTTATTTTTTTTTGTTTTTTCAGAGGGTAACCTGCATTTCATATGCAACGCGTGCAGCAACTACAACCTGCAGACTATGCAAGACGAGTGTCTGTCAAACAATGTTGCACAAAACTGCGCTGAATCCTGATTTTTTCAATATCATCCTGTGGACTGTCGAATCGCGATTTGACAGAACCGGAGTCTTTAATATGCACAATTCTCACAGTTGGGCCGTTGAAAAAAAACAAAAACATGGTAAGGTCAGCTAATTTTCAAACACGCTACAGTATCAATTTGTGGTCGGGAATTGTCAACGGGGAACTTATAGGACCTTTCGAATTGCCTACTAGGTTAAATGGAGCCCAATATTTAGCCTTTCTACAAAATAACTTACATGACTTATTGGAGAATGTCAACTTAGTCATAAGACGGAACATGATTTTTCAAAATGATGGTGCTCCTTGCCATTACGCCAGAGAGGTACGACAGCACCTTAATCAAACATTCCCAGGACGATGGATTGGGCGTGGCGGTCCGATTCCTTGGCCTGCACGTTCACCAGATTTAAACCCAATTGATTTTTTCCTCTGCGGATATTAGAAAGAGATGGTGAATGCGCGCGAAACCAACACCGAAGCAGAGCTGCGAGAACAATTACGACAGGCCGAAATACGAATCAGAGCAAATGCAGATGCTTTTCGACCTTTGCAACAAAATTTTGTAAGGCGTTGTCGACTATGTATTAAAGCGGATGGGGGACATTTCGAACATTTATTGTAAAATACAGTTCCGTCTAACATTTGTATTTGTTTTCGTACTTAGGAATACTGCTCCTTGAATTACCCACCATAATTATTAGTTATCGATAATAACGGTATCGTATCATAACATAAATTATACGTTTTTTCATTCTTTCCTCAATCTACGTACATTTTGTAACTGAGCAATTTCGTTGCTTCATAATGTTGTGGATGGCAAGTGTACCAATAATACCACCTCAGACAGTTTCACCTTTGTTCATTTGAAGGCTGATTTAGGCAACAACATGCTTATTAAGCACAATTTTTTTTTATGATTAGGGTTCCGCGAAGTTTTTCCACTTCCTTCGATGTCATGGAACGTTGTTTTTAATTTTTTTTTTGATGTTCAAACTTGCACTCTGTCTCACTCTACCCTACATTATTTGGTTTGGATTGAAATTTATAAACCTTCCCTTATTTATCGGACGCAGGGTATTTTCTATGTGACAGTACACATTATGCGGAGTATGCTACGACAAAAACATTCACAAAATTTTCCATATTTTGCAACATACATATGTTTGACGGTGGTTCCTTCGAAAATGCACAAAATATACAAAACTACTCATAACTCGAAAACTACTCAAAAAACCATTACAGACACGGGGTATTTCCTTGTACCCCAAGATGTCACGAATCTAAAAAAAATTTTTGGACGTCACCTTTTGGACCACCCTTTATTTTGTAAATTGGAATGTGACGTTTATTGTAAATATAGTTTCGTAAGAGGAGAATGGTTGAGCAAAAATTGACCTAAAATAAATGTTCTTTATGAGCATTCGCTTCGACAATGACTACTACTCAAAGAGGTCTCTCAAAGCCACTGACTACTGATCTGAAGGCGTGAAGGGTATATACAGGAAAAAAAATTACTATTTAGTTAAATTACAGATGAAAAGTCAGTTCAAGGGAGCTCTATAAAACATCTGTGAGACATCCGTTTCAAAAGACAAAGAAGTGTTAAGACAAAGTATGGGGAAGAAAATGAATAAAAAAATATTACTAAAGATTCATTATATATAAAATGAGGAAGATAAAGGATAGGAAAGAGAGAAATTATGTAACAAACATCGGGCCGTTATAGTATTTGAACTGTTTGACCTGTCGAGTTGATTTCATGAAGGTATACATCTGTTTTACAGGCTACAACCTAAGATCACAAAGCAAAATTATCTGTTTTGAGCACCATCTTATGGAATACAATCACACGACTAACCCAGCATGCTGTGTTGCAGCCCTTTCCAAGCAGCAGCTGGATATTTAAGGGTAATTCAGCATCATTTCATAATAGTTACAGAGAGGCTTAGAATTGTGTCCAAAGAGGTTCCATACTTGTCCAATCTGGCAGTCCACAAGTCATAGAAGCGTCTAGAAGATATACTGAAGAAATGTTAGCAGTGTGTGTTATGTCACTGATGACTGACCTGGATGCCATTCAAAAATGGCGTAATGTGGCACCTTTGGATATTATAATATCCATGTAGTCATGCTTATCAGATGTGATCAGCATATGAAAGTAATGGTGTTCCATATGATTATATCTGGTTGGCAAGAGTGTGCTGATCTAAAACATAAGCTGCATTTTCTTGTAGCCATGTTATTCTTAGTAGTGGATTCAACTCTTGTTGATATTAAGATGGAATCCAGGCTTTTTGCAACTGTCGTAATGAAGTTCTACTATGACACCATCCCAGCCGAGCTTAAGACTATCCATTTTAAATGACAATCAACAAAATTGTTACCGTGAAGTCAGATCTGCTTCTGATCATCTTTATTTGACTGGTGTGATGGAGATGTACATAATTGCTACTAACCAGCCAGTAAAACATTGTTTACAGTAACTTTTGAGCATTGTAACATTTCAAATGCCTGGTTATACTTATGGTGATTTCCACCTGTATTCGTCCATCTCACTAAACAATTATCAATGCCTTCATTCCATCAATAATAAGGTCTTCAAATACACAAAAGTTTGAGTTTCAGCAACGTTACAAACTTGCCAATCTGTTCACATGGGCATTGTAGCATCTTGAACAATTTGTTGCTTATTTCTATTCTACTTGGAGTATCGGATACAACAGAACTATTGGCCTTTGTTTGCCTTTTTATCTGTCACACATTTCACATGATTTGCATAATTCTCAATGACTGTTATATCCCATCTGCTTGCTCACATACTAATTTCCTTGTGATGGGCCAGCTCCTTATGGGAAATTTAAATGTTAATCACTGTGCTTTATAGAAAGTAACATTATATTTCCTATAGAAAGTTCCATTTTTTTCCTTCTCTATTAAGTATTAAATTTCTTCTATTTTTTTTAGAAGGAAGGGATGTTAGGATTAGGTTTTTGTGTTTTGTGAATAAGGTTCATTGAACTTAAAAAATAATTCAGAAAAACTATACTAGACAATTTAATGCTAAATTAAGTTTGGAAGTCACACGAATAGTAGGAAATCCAAAAACATTTGAAACTTAGGAAATTGTTGTATAATTAAACAAAAAATGAATGCGTAAATCAGTCAAACTTCAACAATCCCCACTTGAAGAAATTGCATCAATCGGCAGAAAAAAAAAACATTTACCAACTTCAACTTCTGTAGCAGATGAGTGACTTAATGTTGGACCAATTCAGTCAGAAGTAGTAAGATGACAAAATGTGAACTGTATCATCATTAGCCACCTTTGGAATTCAACCATATGGAATATGGTTTCCTGAAAGAAAATCCTGTTGCTGGATGACGGAGGGCCACATCTGTAAGAGAAGACCATTATCTGCTTGTAAGTACAAAATGTCATAGGACACAGAGACCATGGTAACTGGATGCAGACTTCTCTGTATCTACAGGATGAACAGTCTCCTGGCAAACTGTATCCCAAATTCTTTCTGCAGGAAGACCATATTTTTATCTTTCTTTAAGGTCCTTGATTGAATTGGTTTTGAGACCATTTCCACTGGACAAAAAGGGAATATTACACTGTTCTGTTCACTAAGGAGCCCATGGAAACTGGATGCAGACTGTCCAGAGGACAAGCATAAGTCTCATAGCAAATTTCTTTTGCATAAGAAAACCAACTTCTTATGTCCCTTTAATGCTCTCAAATATGGACATGATTATTTTGTCTTAGGCCATTTGTACTGGAATCGTAGGAAATAATGCACTATTCTGTTTGCTAATGCATTCTGTTCACTCTCCAAAGTGATTTCCGATGAGCATTAATTTGGTGAGAATTTGAAACTTGATTTTGCTCCATTGTTAATTCAGAAACTAGTTGGTTGGCAATTGATGTTGCTGATTGGTTAGAAGATACACTGCGTGACAGAGAAAATGCCACACCATGAAGGAATGCTCAAAACAAGAAAAACCTTCATGCATACAGGTGCAGAACAAAAGATTTAATTATTAGGTACAGACAAGGCTTCGGTGGCCTAATATATAGAATGGTCAATGGGACCTCCATTTTAGGGAATACATTGCTGAACTCGACTTGGCATAGATTCGATGAGTGCCCAACTAATGTCCTAGGATATCGTAGACCACTTGGTGTTGATCCGAGTCCACAGTTCATCTTCATTTCGTGGGGGTGGGAGAGTATTAAGCTGACGTCCAATCATGTCCCACATATTCTTAATTGGCAAGAGATCAGGGGATAGTGCTGGCCATGGAAGCAGCTGCACACCTTGAAAAGCATGTAGGCTGATCTGAGCTGTATGTGGCCGATCATTGTCCCATTGAAACACTGGGTTTGGGACACCCTGCATATTCGGTAGTGCCACAGGCCGCAGCACCTCATCAACAAAGGGATGTGTCATTAATGTGCCCGTAATGCCTACTAGAGGTGAGCAGCTGTTGATCTGCTAGCACCTCAAACCATGACTCCATACTGACGGGCTGTGTGGTGCTCCACAATGGCAGAGGAATCCGACCGATGGCCATGTCGACTCCAGACTCTCACTTGGTGATCACGATTGGTGAGACAGAAACAGGATTCGTTGCTGAACACTACACTGTTCCATTCTGCGCCCCATGCAACTCTAGTGTGACACCATTCTAAGCGATGATGACGATGGCTCACTGTTAAGAGTAGCCTTTGTAACGAATGGCTGGACAACAAACCTGCCGCAGTCAACCAACATGACACTGTCCATGTTAATATCAGAGCATCCAAAACTCCATGTACACTTTGCAAAATGTCGCCAGTCGTGGGTTGGGGGATACGGCATGACATCTGATGCAATGATTTGTGAGCTCTGACATCCGTCCCCGAGCTCCAGTCTCACTATGATGGTTCACTTTTCTTTCCTGGGACCACTGTCTCCAAGTGCAACCAATGGTTGTGGCATCACACTGCATTTCTTCCGCAATACTGTGCAAGGACCAACGGGCAGTACAAAGACCTACAAATGAAATCTCTCGTTAATGCATTTGATTAACGAAATTGTATTCGATGGCGTCTTAAAGGCATTAACACTCCAGACACAGTAACAGCAAAAACACGTACTTCTCGCAGATAGGACAACATCTTGAATGACGGCTTCAAATTCTGGTTGTCTACTTATATCATGCGTGTGGGTTCCTGTGTTTGGCCAGAACTTTTAACCATTTGCATGACTTGCACATGCACATCCTCACTGCAATTTGCATGGCATTGCATTCACATCTTCATGGTATGGCATTTTCTCTGTCAGGCAGTATACCATGAGTGTAAAATTGAACAAAGAAGCGCTAACATGCAGACTGAGGTGGATATAGCTACCAGCCCATATCTGCGCAATGCAGATTAATATCTGTAGGGCTGGAGTAAGCTAAGGCGGGACCTGAAGCAAATGTTTAAAGAGGCCCTACCTTAAAAAAAAATGCACATAAATATTAAAACATAAATTATTTAATTAGATCGCAAATTAATTCAATTATTTCTTTTGCTGTACAGCCAGATAATACGACAAATGTCTAACACTTCTGTAATAGTTTTACTTACATGTAGTTATCAATTTCAAATATCAAAAGTTACATTTTCTAGATTTAGTATGAGCAAATCTTTTGATGATGCTATAAATGTTTCTATCATCATATTGTAATGATTTTTATTCACTGTATATGTTTGCATTTATCTGTTTATAATAGTTCTATTTATTCATTGTATATTCTTAGTTATCTTACGTTTATAATTGTATTTATCCTTAATCAGCATTTATTTTATTATCAATTATGTATTCTAATTTTTACTGTTTATCATTATTTTAATTCTGTTATTTTATTCAAATTTTCCGTTGACCCTGCTTCGTTTTCCTGATTCGATATTATTTAAAAAGACAGTTAAATATCAGTTAAATCCCACGTTTAATTAAAATCCCCCAATCAATTTGTAAATCACAGCCCTTGTACATAAACTATTTAAACCCGTGCAGCACATGATTAAACAGAGAGTGCTTGTCAGCTCTTATTTGAGTCTAATCGTCTAATTTCATGAACGAGAGGCTGCAAACATTCACCACAATATTGATACAAAGTTGAGAAGTCCTCTCGATTGGTCAGTTAATCTG
>JAFIDM010008419.1:9645724-9657520 GCA_023159025.1 Thereuonema tuberculata | reverse complement strand
AGTTTACTTTAGTTGCAATTAAGTTACTAAAATTAATCAGAGATAAATAAACAAAACAAAAAAACTATTAGAAATAAAAACCACAACATCTTTTCTTCTTCTTAAACATAGTTATATTTCGCAGATGACACTTTATCTGCTTCTTCAGGCTTATTGATAAAGAAACTTTCTCTTCTTTTTACTATCTATAAGCTGATAAAATTTCTTGCACAGTTCCTGTTGTTGGATAGTAACCACAGAGGTCGAGATCCTGGTCAGAATGTCACAACCACCTCCCCTTCCTAAATCTCTTAACAAAAAGAATTAAAATAAAACAAACAAACAAACAAATGAGATCCAACCCCAAATATAATTTAATCACCATAAAAAAAAAAGGTTCTTTGAGAAAAATCGTTCTTAAAGAAACTATAAAATTAATTAAAAAAATAACAATTCTGGAAAACGTTACACAAAAAAAAAAGAAATATTTACAAACACTGTCACACAAGGATGAATACAATTATTATTATTATTTCTATATTTTACATTATAGTGAAGTCCTATGTGAACTTTCACAAATACTTAATTTACCTTCTCAAATGATGAATCCATCTGTAAATATATTCAAAGAATTCTATTACATGTTTTTATTCACTATCATAGATTCCATTTATTATCATTGTACAATTACTACTATGAATAATTCCCATTTTTAATATAATTTCTTTTCTTTCTTACACAATAACACCACACTATCTGCATCATTTATGTATTTCATTTCTGTAGACAAACTAGTAGTTGTTTTTTTGTTTTTTTTTATTTGGAATCCATATTGAGAAATAACATAAATGTCGATATATTCGACTAGGAAATTAGGTATCTAAAGTTTATTAATTGTTCACTAAATGTAACATCATCTGAATATTCAATTAGAGTCTCACAGTTTACAATGGCGTCTGGAGCACTGAGCTAATCGTGTATTCACTTTATCTTCAATCTCACATGAAACATCTAATCGTCTGGAATTCTTTATCACGTTCAATGTCCACTGATATCCTGGAGCACTATAACACTGCAATACCGTAGTTCACTAATAATCTTTACATATTGGTTCCAAAATATAGCTTCGACTTGAAGCCATCAGTATTGCTAGTAGTAGATAAATGTAACTATAATTTATTCACTAATTTATACTTTAAATTAATAAATAAATCACTATTTATAGCATTCGAATAACTTCTTATTGAGTTATATCTTTCGTTGAACACATTTAGTCTGATGCACTAATACAGCGGTTCCCAATCTTTTTCAGCTGGCGACCCACCTTTCCTTCTCGGAATATCTCCACATATATAGAAATAGAAGAATATAGAATAAAACCATATTTATATCATATCCCTTCCTTATATATGATGGATTTTCGATTTTTCTGATCTTTTCTGATGGTTTATTCGATGGTATCTGATAGTTTTAGGGTCAAGTCGCGACCCACCTGTAACCCTTCCGCGACCCACCGGTTGGGAACCGCTGCACTAATATATTGATTTATTTTACTGTAATTCTTCTTCACTAATTCACTCACGATATCGAAGCACACTTCACTTGATACCTTCAGCTTGCACCGTTCTCAATTTAATGTTTGGTTGAATCTTCTCTTACGTTAATTCATCTAATTTAATTCTACTCTTGTACCGTAGAAATTTCTAAAGTTCTATCTTCGCCAACCCGGTTCCCTTTAATATGAAAAACAACACTCACATTTCTTGAAGTTCGTCTTCTCGTGGAACCTGGGAATTGGCAACTCTCTTCGGACCGTCGTTCTTCAAACTTCCCGCTTCCCTGTCGCTACTCCGTTTGACACACTCTTCTGTCTGGTAGAACCTCTCTCTGCACTGCGCAAAGCACTCTAACCAATTGGGAAGCGACGCTTCTCGCATACGTGTTCATGACGTCGGATTCGGACTGACATCAGCAACGTCATCACTTAATGGTGACTAAATGAACAAAGCTGCTTTGCATCCTTTCGTCCTTTTATTCAATAGCATTTCTTCTGTTATTATCTTTAGGATTTACTTAATTTTAATTTACATTAGAAGCCACAAATAAAATAAATCTCAGTAAATAATAATACTTTAAATTATAATTCCTT
Source organism: Thereuonema tuberculata (assembly GCA_023159025.1). NCBI lineage: Eukaryota > Metazoa > Arthropoda > Chilopoda > Scutigeromorpha > Scutigeridae > Thereuonema > Thereuonema tuberculata. Next base: position 9,655,392 of record JAFIDM010008419.1, on the reverse strand, counting down.
CAATTTCTTATCACTATTTTTATCTACAATCACCAATTTATTCATTGTCAAATTAGTTCCTTTCATATTGATGCAAAGTTGAAAACCTTCCTGGATTGGTCAGTTAATCTGTTCTGTGATTGGCTGAACCAGGAGGCCAATCAACTGCGCAACTAGCTCTCTCTCTCTCAGTGACCGACCGAAGAGGAAGCTCCGAGCAGACTTTGAGAATCCACCAAACATTATATAAATTGTAAATAAACTGTAAATAAAGTGTGTGGATCTTAAGTTGTAACACCGATGCTAGTCTCTGTGATTCTTCGACCACACATCAATGTTTATAATCATTCCTTTTTGTCTGTCCCTATTTCACTTTCCAAAATGGCTGCTAGGCAATAGTTTAAACATTTTGTTTTTACATTGTTTAGTGCATTTATGATATTTATTTTTATTGAAAATTAGAAAATAAAAGTTATATCAAGATGTTGATTTTGAAGGGTTATTTTAGTTAACCATCTTCACAATAACTCTTGCTCATTTTTATTTGTTAATACAGTAGAACCTCATTATAACGGACTAATAGGGGCTGAAGGTTGTCCGTTTTAATGAAAGTCCAGTTTATAACAAATAATTCTTACAGGGGTGTAATGCAGCAGGGTGTACATCAATGAAAGTACAATAGTTAGCTATTAAAAAGTGTTTATTATATATCAAATAAAAAACAGCCTTCAACATAGTAGGTTGAATTGAAAACGATGTGTACGTATACACTTCATTAATTTTTAGAACAAGAAGGTCCTGGTTCATGTTGATTGCTTACATTCATTGGTTTCAAAAAAATAATTCGTTTTCTGCTGGGTTTGTTTGCTGCTTATTTCTTCAGTTAATAACTGACACAGGTGTTCATAATAGGCAAACACATTTTCTTTTGCCGATTGTTCGACATATTGAATAACAAAATTTAAATGGTCTTTCACTTCGCTCACCTTAATTTTAGGCTGCCATTTTTTTTAAAACTGTCCGTTATAATGAGGTTCTACTGTATTTGTATCTTAAACTTAATTTCCTTTTTTTAAAATAACATTAATCATATATTATAAAAAAATCTTTTATTTCTCTGTCTGTCTGTCCGGTGCAATTGTTGAGTTTTGTGAAAATAGAAATAATTTCTACAAGTTCGCTACGGGAATCGAACCTGCAACCTTCTGATCCGAAGTTCGAAGCCTTATCTATTAGGCCACGGGGACTACATTCTAATCTCTATAAAAAATAAAAATATGTCATAGACACACTCGCTGGTTCTAAAAGCAGTCGTGGGTTGGGAGAATTTACTTTTCCCGGGTTGCTAGTTTGTTTTAAAATCATATTTACTTCAAATAAAAACATCATAACTACAATATCCATAAACAGTTTATACCGTGTATGCTCCAATAAACGCCGAGGCACTTATTATCGCCGGTCTCTTAATAAGCGCTGTGCTGCAGAGGGAACACGATCAAATAGTAGCCGGGTCTTTGATATTTGCCTACCTGTACTAGTGCAAGCGTCCGTATCTTTATAGTCGTGCGTAATACCTTACGGTACATTGCCTTACAAAATGTCGCCGAAACGGTCATTTGACATTGCCTTTAAGATTCGCGCGGTGGAATACGCGAAAGAAACTTCCGGTGAGGCGGCCGCCCGTCATTGCGGAATCGGACGACGAATAGCATCGAAAGGTACAGAAAGACATTGCTGTTTATCTTTATTGTAGTTATAAAGATGGATAAGTATTTAATTAGTATGAGTTCTTTTTTAGCCTCCTACTATTGTTAGCATGTTCAAAATAATAAGTACAATTCTGTGTTCACTAAGTATTCAATTATTACAGAATAATAAGCAAAATAATAAGTACAATTCTTAGTATGTTCCTCAATTATTACCTAATAAAAGCACAAATCATTTATTGGAATTTATTGGAACTTTGCAATGTTTTTGTAGTATTTTTTGAAAGTTTTTACTAAAAATTTACTTACTTCCGTACCTTTTTGTTTGTTTATACATTCAAAATTTTGAATTATACAAGCTTCTAATATGAATCGAGATATTGTATTAGTTTCCTGGAATAAATAATTAACTTCTGGATCTGGATTATGTTTACTTTTCAAACAGTGTTCTGCCCAATCGGAAATTTTTGGGTGGTTGTTCTTATAAGCACTTATATACTCCTGGACCCTTTCTTTTATGGTACTACTTATGTTTACGTAATATATCTTATTACAATATCTACATTTCAATTTATATACCACCCCCATCCTATTCATTTACTTTGGGTTTTTTTTTTTTATTAATGATCCTAGGTTTTTATTTCCAATTCTTATTATTGATATATTATATAACTCCCATTCTAATTTAGCTTCTGTTGACAATTCTACTCCATATGGTAATTTTACTATGTTAGTATATTCTTTCTTGGTGTTATCTCTTTTTTTTTTTTTTTAATAACTGTTATTTATTTTATTAATAAGTAATTTGGATATTCATTAATTAACAATTTATATTCTAAATCCTTAACTTTTGGAGTCCATTTACTCTTGTCTAAAGTGTTATTTGTTATTTTATCCACATAGTTCCAAATTATTGGTTTTTTTTTTAATTTTTACATTATGTACAGAAAAAATTTGACCATAATATTACTTTGATATTCTTTAGCATGATGTTCATACTCTATGTGTTGATTTGTTATTAATAAATCGTCCAGGAAAACTAGACTATCTTTATCTTCTTTTTCATTTTTAAATTGAACTCTTTTATCAAATGAGTTTACATAATTAAAGAATATATCGAATTGCCTCTCTGATATTGTCATGGACAACGCAAACATCAAAACTGCACTCAAGAACACACAGTACTCGTGCTCACAACATCCTCAAAACACAACTCAATGCCAAAAATAAAACTAAAGCCATTAATACGTTTTGTGCCCACACTAACATACTCTTTTGGCATAATCCCATGGACAAACTGAACTCTTTAAGAACTACAACGCAGTACATTCATTAAACAGAGCATACAGCATCCCCAAGTACGCGATGGAAAGAATGACCCTCACCTGAAAGGAGGGAGGCCGAGGGCTTATGAATTTCATCACCCTTCAAGAAAAAACAAGCACTCACACTTGAACACTTCGACTCGAGAGCACAACACTCCTCACTCCACTCAGCCATTGTAAAGGTCAACTCCCCTCATCCACCTGAACCTCAAAAACCGTTGTCCAACACTCACCACCTACGTAAATCATGGGCTCGTAAGGAACTCCGTCAGTCTCATGTTGACATGGAAGTGTCGAACATATGGCTGAGGAGTGATGAGCTGTTCGGGGAGACCGAAGGGTTCATGATCGCAATACAGGACCAAGTTATGCCTACCCGCAACTACAAGAAACTCATTCTACACGATGATACATGCAGAAAGTGCCACACTACATGAGATGATCAACCACATAATATTGTAATGTTTTGTTTGTGGGTTCAAAAGGTGGCAAATCAGACTGAATGGAGGTTTAGGAAGTTCTCTATCTTTATTTTAAAATAGGGGTTTTTATACAAAAAATAAATAGTTCGAAACAAAGAAATCACCTGCGATTGGTAGGTTTTGAAAAACAAAAGGAAAGGGCTAAAAAAAAGACAAAGGGTTAAAGGTGAAGGGGCGTGGTCAAGGTCGTTGACCTGAGCCATCATAAAACTAACAGTTACTTTCAATGGAAAAAGAGAATAGAATTTAGTTAAAAAAAATACAATATAAATAATAAATAAATAAATATAAAAATAAATAAATAAATATAAAAATAAATCATTACAATATCAGACTGCCCCTTTCTCTCCCAAGCACCTACCTCCACTGAAACAATCAGTTAGTATCAATTGTCCATCAACAACTAGCCACACTCACTTATTAAGAACACGGTCCTGTACTAGAAGTACCTCAAAGCATGTTAAAGTCACCCTCACATAAGCTATACAGAGACCGTCTCATTCACAGACAAAAACCATACACCACAACAGATCTGACATCACACTTGTTGATAAGGTCAACAAACAGATATATCTCATTGATATTGCAGTGCCTATCAGCAAGAGCATGCAGAAAACTCACACAGACAAGATCAGTAAATACACCGATCTAGCATATGAGCTCCAGAAGCAGTGGAGACAGGACCGAGTACGTGTTGTACCTATCGTCCTATTGCTGCAGCTCTGGTTCCCCACATATTCCACCACAGCCTTACCACACAAGGACTTCCCAAAAACACTTATGCAGAACTCCAGAAGGCTGTGATACATAACACAACACTCATATTTAGGAAATTATGTACACAACCCACATCCTTAACCCTCCTTGCACACTTTTTTTATTCATAATTAAATTTTATAATTAATTATAATTATATTTTTTTTCTTTTTTTTATTAGAAATTTTCAATTAACCGTTTTTAAAATTTTTTTTTTTACTAGAGAAATGTGATTACTGTTTTCAAATAAATTTACATTTAAATTATTAATAAAGTTTTCAATTTTATAATTATCATTTCTTATTCCATAACTGTTATTTATGTAAGGATGTGTTAATTTTATATGGCTTTCAGATCTTAAGTTATAGTTTTGTATAATGTTATCCTTTATTTTCAATATGTGATAGTAATTTTTCAATATAATATTATAGTATAGTTTTTGTTTTGGAAATAAAATACCATATTTATTCAACATAAATTATCTTTTTGTTTTGTTCTTCCAAATTTTTTTAGTCAATATAAGTTTTAGAACCTTAATTTGAAGACTTTTTAAGCTCTCAAGATGTATGCCACTTGCCAACATGGGCATTGGTCCTTAACCCACCATGTTGTCTTTACAGGGGAAACCTAACATTTGAAACATTTACATAATAATAATACAATAAAAAAAGTAAAGAATCAGAATTAGTGATGGGATGGATAATATTTCTGTATTATAATTCTTCTGCACACTAATGGACAATTTTTCTAAATAGTCATAAACTGTTTTAAGTCCAATTGAATACAATAAAGTTGATACAGGAGCTAATAATAATAGGCTCTGGTGTAGTCTCTGTTAGACGTGGTGTTTAATGATTCAGAGTATTCCTGGCATTTTGAGTGTATTTGGGAATACGTACTATGATGGTAGGAGACATAAGTTGCAGTTGGGGGAGGCTACTTGAATATCTCATTTAACAGTGGCTACACCATAGCCAACATACGTGCTAATCATTCTATAGCATGGATAAAGCATTTCCGCACCTATGTTCATAAGGACTTTTTTATTATATTGCTACATTGCATCGAACTCTCAAGTTTTCCTAACCATTTCAATGCCACCCTGTATATTAAATATTAAGGGCAACACATTTGAAGACTCATAGGGATAACAAAATGGAACCAAACCAGAACTAATTGATTATTATACATTTTGAATAGGGGTTAAAAAATAAACATTGTCTACATTTTATTATCAAAGGTAGGGAAAAGAATGGGACCTCCAAGCGTAAATTAAAAAAACAAGAAATACACATTAAAAATAAAATAATAGAATTTCATGTGCCAATCTCTACTGGCCTCAATGAATTTTCTATAGGCATCAAATAAGAAAAAAGCGCCTAAAAAGTGGTTAAACACATTAAAAGGTGGACCAAGTGTTTATCAGTGCAGTAGTGACATCTCCAAACAGCTGTTTCTCGGTAAATTGCCAATCATCAGCGGAGTGCAGTCGCTATAAAACCCTTAGGTCCAATTACGGAGGTTAGTATTAGGATGAGAAGGGAAAAGAATGAGACCTCCAAGTATAAATTAAAAAAACAAGAAATACATAATAAAAATAAAAAAATAGAAATTCATGTGCCAGTCTAGGTTAAAAACACTAGGTCCACCTTTTAATACATTTTATTATGTTCACACAATTTTACTTACAGCGGTCATGAATTTATTGACTATTTCAATGATTAAAAACAAATGTTTTCCATACATTTTATTAATCTTGAAATTCCAGTTGATATTATTTATCTGTGATCAGTGGGATTTTTTTTTTAATCTTAAGCTGACGTTCTGCTTTGTAAAAGTTAATGTTAAAAGAGCTATTTAGAATTTACTAAAAGAGCTATTTAGAATTTACTAAGTTTTTTTTCTTGCATAACTCATACATTTGTAGCTCTTTGGTACGACATACAAGCGTTTAATCGAAGTGATTAGTTTAGAAGATCGTTCTTCACAAAATTAACATTTTTGGTAGCTTTTCACCTGTATGTAATTTAGTAGGAATAATCGAAGCACTTGATAAGGAAAAGCTTTTTGCACAAAATTCCTACTTTGCATCGTTTCACTTGTATATGATCAAGGAAACTATATGATTTAAAAAAGGCTAATAAAAACATTTTTTTTTTGCAAAATTCACAATTACATGGCTTTTTTTTGGGAAAGGTCCAAAAGATCGGAAAATGGGTACCACACGAACTGACCGATCGGCAGATGGAGTGATGCCAAAACACATTTCTTGCCAAACAAAAAAGAAAGTCCTTTTTGCATCGGATTGTTACTGGCGACGAAAATTGGATCTATTTCGAGAATCCTAAACGCAAAAAATCGTGGGTTGACCCTGGCCAACCATCAACATCGTCCGCAAGACCAAATCGCTTTGGAAGGAAGACGAACGATGCTCTGCGTTTGGTGGGATCAGGAGGGTGTCATCTACTATGAGTTGCCGAAACCAGGTGAAACTGTCAATGCCCATTGCTACCACCAACAACTGATAAAATTGAACCGTGCTCTTCGTGAAAAAAGGCCGGAATATCAGAAAAGACATGACAAGCTGATTTTTCTCCACGACAATGCACCATCACACACGGCAACAATGGTCTGCAACTACTTGGAGGCATTTAACTGGGAGCTGCTCCCCATGCCGCTTACTCACCAGAACTGGCACCTTCCGACTACCAATTGTTTTCGTCGATGGGCAACTCACTTGCTGAGGAACACTTTGATTCTTACGAAGACGTCCGAAAATGGCTCGATAAGTGGTTTGCCTCAAAAGGGGGGGATTGTTTTTTGGCAAGATATACACAAATTGCTCGAGAGATGGGAAAAATGTGTAGTTAGCGAGGGCCGGTACTTTGAATAAACCATTTTTTCACTTTCTATGGAAAAAAAAATATGAGTTTTTTTTTTACCTCAAAATCAGCGGATTTAAGCCGATAGACCAGGTAATAATTTCAGAAACTTTTAATGAAACTATAAACAAAATTTTGATTTTGAAATAAGAATTTCCCCAAGATAAAAACCTCTTAAGATATGGAAAACCCCATTATGTATTATATAAACAGTTTCTCTTAAATATAAGCTTGATGAAAAACAATGTTAAATAATTATTCGTTCAATTATCATAACTATTTTCAAAACAGTTATTTTTTTTACAACCTACATTTATATGTTGCAAATCATTTGAAAACATATTTCAATCATGTACAAAATCAACTTAACAATGCAAATTAATTTTAATATAAGTTAGCAAAATCTGGACAAAATTAATTATCATAAAATGATAAATTTCAAATTTCTGTTTATATTCAGCAGGTTTTAGAAGTTTAAAAACAAGGCGTTTATTTTTTTTAAGAATTAAATAATTTAAATCAAATAAGAATGCCTTTTTGAGTCGAGCTGATACTCTGAAACGGCCGTTTCGAGCTTGTTGGGCTCTCCTCAGCCAGAGCTAATCAGCCAGTGCAAGACTCAAAAGGTGTACGAGGGGAAGAATTGGGAATTAACGATGGAGACAATAACCCCTTAATGGCTAGCAACAAGATCAAAATGTGGAATACAAGCCCTTGGGCAGAACTCCGATTGCTGCAAAAGGTATTTAACCACAAAAAGGAGAAAAATAAATAAATAAAAAAACAACAAACTCTCTAAAGTCTAAAAGGAAAGCAATTAATTCAAATAAGAATGCCTTTTTGAGTCGAGCTGATACTCTGGGAGGGCCATTTTGAACTTGTTGCGCTCTCCTTTTTGTGATCAAATATCTTTTGTGGTAGCCGGAGTGCTGCCCAAGGATTTGTATTCCACATTTTGTTCTTGTTTTTTATTTTCTTGTTGTTTGTCATACAGGGGTCACTGTCTACATAGTGAATTCCTAATTCTTCCCCTCGTATACCTTTTGAGTCTTGCACAGGCTGATTAGCTCTGGCTGAGGAGAGCCCAACAAGCTCGAAGCGGTTGTCCCAGAGTATCAGCTCGACTCAAAAAGGCATTCTTACTTGAATTAATTGCTTTCCTTTTACCCTTTAGAGGGTTATTTATTTATTTATTTTCCTCCTTTTTGTGGTCAAATACTTTTTTGCAGTAGCCGGAGTGCTGTCCAAGGATTTTTATTCCACATTTTATTCTTGTTGTTAGTCATTGAGGAGTCACTGTCTACATCGTAAATAATTTTAAATAGAATAAAAATAAAAAAAGAATTAAGAAAAGTGGGTTATAATTATCTTTTCTTAATTTATATTGTCATGGAATGTGATGAAGAGATCAAAGAAAAGTTTTGAAGTCAATGGCTGACAAAACAAAATCTAACTGATTTATTTACAAGACACAGGTTTAAATAAACAATTACAAACAAAAGATCATCAAATGATGATTGGATTTAGATTTAACAAAACAATAACAAATGATCTTGGAGGGATTAACAAATTAGCTGAAGGAATATAACTGGTTTTCTCAAATGAATTCACACAACCATTCTTTTCTAGCTTCGGATGTGAATAAAACAAATTGACTGTCCCTATGTAGACTATCGAAACTTAAAAACAGCGCGCGAAACCAAAACAGCGAGACGCAACTAGGACTATCGTTTGTTTACGCTGCATTCGTTCCGCGCAAAAAAATACCGTCCTAGGATCTAAAACAAATGAGATATTGCAAAAAAATGTGTCAACAAAATCTTTAAAACGCTCTCCTGTAAAGTGACGATTTTTAGTTTCGATAGTCTACGTAGGGACAGTCGAAATGCAGATAAAATATTCTTTCACCCAAATTACCAGAAATTTTATTTTAACTTGTGATGTATTATGAAAATCTAAAAGATTCTAAAAATCTCACCCAACTAATAAAAATTAGCGTGCTAATTATAACATTTAATGAGTCCTCATCTGTATGTGATCTAATGTGAACATTTAAATGACATTTGAGAACTGCTTTTCTCAGAAAACTCACATTTGAATGGTTTCTCACCTGTACGTAATTTAATTTTTTTTAAAGCACCTCTTTGAGCAAAACATTTTTCACAAAACACACATTTAAAGAGTTACTCATCTGTATGTAATCTAAGATGTGTGTTTAAATTTCCTCTTTGAGAAAAACATTTTTTACAAAACTCACATTTAAAGGGCTTCTCACCTGTATGTAATCTAAGATGTGTGTTTAGAATTCCTCTTTGGGAAAAACATTTTTTACAAAACACACATTTAAAGGGCTTCTCACCTGTATGTGATCTAATATGTTTTTTTAAAGTACCTCTTTCAGCAAAACATTTCTCACAAAACTCACATTTTAAGTCTTTCTCACCTGTGTGCAATTTAAGATGTAATTTTAAAGCACCTCTTTGAGTAAAACGTTTTTCACAAAACTCACATTTAAAGGGCTTCTCACCTGTATGGGTT
>JAFIDM010008419.1:9627726-9642513 GCA_023159025.1 Thereuonema tuberculata | reverse complement strand
ATTAATCTTGGCCCCCCCCCCCCGAAAATATATTCTATATACGCACTGCCTGGTCTGAACTAAGCCAGTTGTATCACACTGATAATCCTTGAAAATAAAAAATTGTTTACTGTTTTAAAAAAATCTTATTTACAAAATTAATGATTTCCAGTACAGAATCTTGTTTCACCAGTGTAGTTTACTTCAACTGCAATTAAGATATATAAATTAACCGGATATATATTAATTTTTCTTTAATTAACTATCTTTTTTTTTACTATCCTTACGCTGATAAATATTCTTGTGTAGTACTTGTCACTTGATAGACTGAAGCACAGACTTGGTGTTGAAGTTCGAGATGTCCCTAAAAGATCATTCATGTCTTTTAAGGTAACTTACAGCTCTGATGACAGGAGACATCATTTTTCCTTTTCACCAACTTCAGAGATCACCAACAGACTCCTCGCAAGGAGCCCTCAAAAATTAAATTTCCACCTAAACACCTGATTGGCTAGTCCAGATCCCCTACCAAAAAATGCCATCTGCTGTCAGTGGCCCTAACTAGGAGAGAAAGGTTGGGTCAGAAATCGAGACCCAGGTTAAAATGAACAAACACCTCCCCTTCCTAAATCTCTAATAAAAGAAATTACAAAAACAAGACAAACCAAAAAAACAGATCAAACCCCAATTTAATTTAACCAATGTAAAAAAAAGATACTTTGAGAAAAATCATTCTTAAGGATACTAATTAAAATAAGGATTACTTTAATTACGGATATTAATTAAAATAAGGATTTCTTTAATTAACCTTATTAATTAAAAGAAAATCAATTCTGAAAAAATTATACAAAAAAGGATAAAGAAATATTTACAAACATTACTACAGGAGGATGAATACAATTATTATTCTGCAACTTACATTATAGTGAAATTCTATTTACACAAGTTTACACATCATTTCAAATGATGACTTTGTCTGTAAATGTATTCTAGAAACTGAATTTCAGTTTTTACTCACTATCGTAGATTCCTTTAATATAAATACTGCTATGAATAATTCTTATTTTTAATATTAATTTTTTCCCCACACTATATACATCAATCTCTATTTAATTTCTTATCACTATTTATATCTACAATCACCATTTTATTTTCTGTCAAATTAGTTCCTTTGATGTTTATAATCATTCCTTTTTATGTCAGTCCCTATTTCACTTTCAAAAATGGCTGCCAGGCAATAGTTTAAACATTTGGTTTTTACATTGTTTACTGCATTTATGATATTTAATTTTTTTTTTTAATTTTAAATAAAAATAAAACCATAGAAGGGTTTTGATTTTGATGGGTTATTTTAGATAAACCATCTTTACAGAAACACCTGTTCATTTTTATTTATTAATATTTTTTTTTATCTTAAAACTGAATTTCCTTTAATTAAAAATAACAGCAATTTATTTTTTAGTACAGAAGACTCTTTGCAAATAAATCAACAAATTCAAATAATCACATAATAATTATGTAACAATAATAATAATAATAATAATAATACTAAGCTTAGCGAACAGCGGGTAGCGGATCAGCGACATTCAATTGTAGTAAACAATCTTATTCTCCCATGCATACTTGCACAAATTAAAGAAGAAGTCGCTGAATCCAACCACAGGACACCAAACCACACCCCACCAGAAGACACCATTATGGAAAACACAGAAACAATCTCTACCACTCAGTACACATGCCCCTACATTATGACTAATGATATATTACATGCAGCTCATGATCATTTCTACACTGCACTCGCACAATACACAGGCACAGACCCCAAACTCAGGCCGCCACTCCCCAAAGTACACACATCAAAACAACTCGCCACAGTCATACACCATCTCAACACACACACTATCCCACAACACCTTGACAACATCCAAACATTAGAAGACATACATACAACACTCTACTGTGCCGCACAGGGAACCATTCGGGCACTTGGAATTAAACAACACATCTCCCACTGCATGGACACAAGAATACATCCCCCCTTGGAGACGTCGCATTGAGGGCCGCATCAGCGACCTTAGAGGAGACATAGCCAGGCTCACACAATACTGTGCAGGAAACAAAACAAAGAAACTTATGTCCCAGGTTAGAAAGATATTCAAGCACATAAATACTCGCCCTTCACATTCAAATCATCATAACCAGGTTCAGGAACATCTCGACACACTAAAACAAAAACTGAGTGCACTTGCAAAAAGATTACAAAGATACAAACAGTGCACTCTGCGCAAACAACAGAACAACACTTTCCAATACAATGAGAAAAAATTCTACAGATCCCTTACATCTTCCTCTACTACAACTAACACAAACACTCCCAACAGCGAGGCTTTACATGAATACTGGTCGTCTCTGTGGTCAAACCCTATCCCACACAATGATAAAGCACCATGGATCACAGAGGAACAGCAACTCATTGAACACTTACCCTGCATGTCCTTCCATGAGATTACTCTCGCAGACATACAGACAGCACTAAAACATGCACACAACTGGAAGGCTCCTGGTGCAGACGGAGTCCAGAACTTCTGGATCAAGAGGTTCACGTCCCTGCACGGAAAACTAGTGCTTACACTCACTGACATAATCCAACACCCAGAACATATGCCTCGTTTCCTCACACAGGGTGTCACATACCTACAGAGCAAGAACACTGAAACAGCGCAACCTGCAAACTACCGCCCAATCACTTGCCTCCCCACACTTTACAAACTCCTCACCTCCTGCCTCGCAGACAAGATCTATACACACATCGAGACAAATAACATTCTTTCCGAACAGCAGAAGGGCTGTCGCAGGAATTCCCAGGGTTGTAAGGAGCAACTCCTTATTGACTCTGTAATTCTGCGCCAGGCACGCACGAAGAATAGGAGCTTACATATCGCATACATCGATTACAAGAAGGCATTTGATTCTGTCCCTCATTCCTGGCTCCTACACACTCTTCATATCTACAAAATACACCCTAAGATCACGGCATTCTTAGCTGCCACGATGAAGAGTTGGAACACAACATTACACCTACGCACCTCTAACACCTCCATCACTACAGATCCCATTCCCATAAGGAGAGGTATTTTCCAGGGAGACTCCTTGAGTCCTCTTTGGTTCTGCCTCGCCTTGAATCCACTGAGCCATATACTAGATAACACAAAACACGGTTATAGGCTTACCACAGGCACTGTGACACCATATAAAATCACACACTTACTCTACATGGATGACATTAAACTCTATGCCACAAACAATGCACAACTTACTAATTTACTACAAGCCACCACACAGTTCACCAAAGACATTGGGATGGAATTTGGAATTGACAAATGCCGCAAGTTACACATAATACGTGGGAAGACTTCGAATTTGGAGGGTTTTGAACTGGACCATGGTTTGGCCATCCAATCCATGGAACAGGGAGAGACCTACAAGTACCTGGGCTTCCAGCAAGCGCGCGTCATTGACAACGCAAACATCAAAAATGCACTGAAGAACACATAACTTGCTCAAGTTCACAAAATCCTCAAAACACAACTCAACGCCAGAAATAAAATGAAAGCTATCAACTCTTTTGCCGTTCCCACACTAACATATTCGTTCGGCATAATTCCATGGACAAACACCGAACTCGAAGCACTACAACGCGCAACACGCACTACATTCACGAAACACAACATGCACTACATTCACGAAACACAACATGCACCACCCCAAGTCCGCTATGGAAAGGATGACTCTTCCCCGCAAGGAGGGAGGCCGAGGACTCATCAACCTCATCACCCTACACGAAAAACAAGTACATACACTTAGGGAACATTTCCACCAAAGAGCAGAAGACTCCTCACTTCACTCAGCCATTGTCAAGGCTGACACACACCTCACACCCCTGAACCTCGAAAACTCTTCTCCAACACTCACCACCCCTGACACCCACACTCAGCAGCTGCGTGAATCATGGGCTCGTAAGGAACTCCATGGCAGACATCATCACGAACTCAGCCAGCCTCATGTCGACATGGAAGCGTCGAACAGATGGCTGACGAGTGGTGAGCTGTTTGGGGAGACCGAAGGGTTCATGATCGCAATACAGGACCAAGTCATCTCCACACGCAACTACAAGAAACACATTCTACACGATGCAAACACACATGACGACAAATGCAGGAAATGCCACACTACGCATGAGACGATCGACCATGTAATATCAGGCTGTCCCCTTCTCTCTCAAACAGACTACCTCCACCGACACAATCAGGTAGCGTCGATCGTTCATCAACAACTAGCACACAAGCATTCACTTATTAAGAGCACGGTCCCGTACTACAAGTACATACCACAAAGCGTATTAGAGTCACCCTCATATAAACTATACTGGGACCGCCCCATTCACACAGATAAAACCATACATCACAACAGACCAGACATCACACTTGTTGATAAGGTCAACAAACAGACCTATCTAATTGATATTGCAGTGCCTATCAGCAAGAACATGCAGAAAACTCATGCAGACAAGATCAGTAAATACACTGATCTAGCACACGAGCTCCAATACAGTGGAGGCAGGATCGAGTACGTGTTGTAGCCATCGTTCTGTCTGCCACTGGTCTGGTGCCTCACACATTGCACCACAGTCTCAGCACACTAGGACTTCACAAAAACACTTACGCACAACTGCAGAAGGCTGTGGTACTCAACACTACACGCATAGTTAGGAAATTTATGGACACAACCACACATCCCTAATCATTCTCACACACGTCTTTACACTTGGCAGTATGTGCTTTGGTCCTTGACCCGCCATATTGTTTTTGCTGGGGAAACCCAAGGTTTGAAACATACAAACATAATAATAATAATCCAAACTTTTTTTTTTTTTTTTTTTTACACTTGGGAATATGTGCTTTGGTCCTTGACCCACCATATTGTCTTAGCTGGGGAAACCCATGGTTTGAAACTTTTTCGAGATAATAATAATAATGAAGGGTTAATGTTTGCTGCCGAAGAACAAGCTTTATTAACTAACGTGATGAAAACCAAAATACAACACGTGAGCAACGATAGTAAATGCAGATTATGCAAAGTGAAGGATGAAACTATTGACCATCTTATCAGTGGTTGTTGTAGTAAAACTGCTCAGACTGAGTACAAAAGACGCCATTGATAGAGTAGCCAGTATTATTCACTGGAATTTATGCAAAAAATATCAATTCCCAGTTTCCAAAAACTGGTGGGAACATTCTATTGAAAAGGTGCTAGAAAATGATGAGGCCAAAATCCTCTGGGACTTCAGAATTCAAACCGACCGTCATTTGGAACACAACACTCCAGACATAACAATTGTAGAGAGGAAAGATGTTTTTCTAATAGATGTTGCAATACCTGGAGATGCACGAATTGTTGAGAAAGAACTGGAAAAGATCACAAAATATAGGGATCTGACAATTGAAATTTCTCGTTCGTGGAACAAATGTGCCACTGTAACACCTATAGTTATTGGTGCCCTCGGTGCTTTATCTAAGGAATTTGTAAAACACTTTAGTAGCTTGGAACTTCATGAGATTTCAATAACAGATCTGCAAAAAACATCATTACTAGGCACTGCTTATATTTTGCAAAGATACTTGGACAATTCTTAGGTCTCTGGGTGAGACTTGAATTGCTCAATTAATCCACTCAAAGATGTGGTCTTTGTACTGTGTCATATGTTATATAATAATAATAATAATAATAATAATAATAATAATAATAATAATAATTTGATTTATCAGGCGGAACATTTTGATGACTCCGGTGCCTATGTTACTCCTGAGGTGCTGCTTGATTTAATCCCAATTACTTCAAATACCACAGACATCCTTAGAGATGCTGCTCCGTTGTTGAGTCAATCTGGTGATAGTGACCTGAATCATATGGTCCGTCATCAATTCTACGAAAATATTAACAGTTTTGACGGTACTGATCCTCTTAGTCATTTAGTTATTCCAAAGTTATGTGAAACCAAGATGACCAAAGCTACAATAGTGGTTATGAACCAACTGCTTGCCGAATACCTGAATAAAAAAAAAAAAAAAAAAGATAATTCTTCGATAACTGATATTCATCTAACTGATATTCATCTCGCTGTGTATTGTGCGTCAGTGGCGATTTGTCAGCTAAACAAGCTACCTCTATTTGCGACGGCCCCATAACCCCAATATTCATCTTAAGATGAAACCAGAACCGAAATGGAAAATTCGTATAAACAACAATATAAAGGACTTTCGGTGCAAAATTGGCAAAATTAGTGCGCACCTTAAGTCCCTACAAACAAAAAATTAATCAAGGCTTTAAAGCCAATAATCAAATTTTTAAAAATTAATTACAAAGATAAAAACTATGAAACTACTCTACGTAACCATTTAGATACATTTAAACAAAAATTAAAGGTCGCGGGTTCCCGACTTCACAGGTACAATGAATGCATTAAGCACCGATGTCAGAATAAGAAATTTTCTTCAAACCAAGGGCTTTTCTATAGAGACTTGGTTAATAAGAATGAGGCAGATCCACTTCATGAGGTACCTGATAGTGAAGACATTAAATCTTTCTGGGAAGGCATTTGGTCCCATAGAGAAAATTATAATGATCAAGCTGGCTTTCAATGGTGAAGGACACATTTCATGAAATTCCGTTAATGGAGCCAATACATATTGAGCTTCGAGATGTCAAAGAGGCCATTGACATTGAGCTTCGAGATGTCAAAAATTGGAAAGTGCCAGGTGCTGATAACATCCAGAACTTTTGGTTTCATCCGTTCATTCATTCATTCAGCAAGGTTTTAACGAGGCTTTACATCACCCAGAGAGCATGCCGAAATTTTTACCACCGGGGTTACTTTCTTGCTTTATAAATCTGGTGATCCAAAGAATGCCAAAAATTATAGACCTATCACATGTTTACCAACCATCTATAAACTACTCACTGCTATTTTTCCATAGAAAATTTATTCACACTGTCGCGAAAATGACCTCCTACCTTGGGAAAAGGCAGGGTGTGCAAAAAACTCCTTTGGTTGTAAGGACCTATTAGCTATTGATGCCATTTTGTTAAAGCAAGTGCAAGATAAACACCGCAATCTCTCAATTTGTTACAATGATTATAGAAAGGCTTTTGATTCTGTTCCGCACGATTGGTTAATTAAGGTTTTGGAAATTTACAAATGTGACCCATCTATAGTTAATTTCTTATGCTTATGTATGTCCAATTGGTCTACGACTGTTAAACTAGGTAACACGCCTGTTCCTCATGTAAAAATAGCTAGGGGTATTTTCCAAGGGGACTCTTTCAGTCCGCTTTGGTTCTGCTTGGCCCTTGCTCCTCTCTCTACTATTCTAAATAGAACAACTGCTGGTTATCAGATAGATGTGAAGAACAAAGAGTGTAAAATTACCCATCTCTTGTATTTGGACGATATTAAGCTTTTTGGTGGAAACTCTTCCAAATTAAATTGCTTAATAGAAACGATAAAAATTTTTAGCATGGACATTAAAATGGAGTTTGGGTTTGACAAATGTGGAGTTGTTACGATTAAAAGAGGGAAGCAGGAAAATTCGGGGAATTCTGCCACTGACACTCTAATCAGGGTTTTAACATCACAAGATACTTATAAATACCTCGGTTTTGAACAAAATTTAAAATTTTGTCACACTAAATTGAAGGAACATTTTAAGAAAAAGTATATTGAACGACTCACCAAATTACTCAACACTAAGCTAAATTCTATAAATTTAATAAGGGCGATTAATAGTTGGGCTGTGCCTACGTTAACCTACAGTTTTGGAATCCTGAAATGGAGCAACTCTGATCTTGAAGCCTTGGACAGAAAGACTAGGACATTACTTACCAAATTCCGAATGCATCATCCTAAATCCTCAGTTGACATACCACGAAGAGAGGGAGGTAGAGGATTATTAAACATTTCTAGATTATGCCAAACACAAATGCAAAAACTTAGAGGCTATTTCTTAAAGTCTACAAACATTTATTTCAATTGCATTGCATCCATTGACAATAACTACACTCCTCTAAATTTATGTCAGATAAGAACGCCATATTCTCCAGTTTCTCTTGGGGATATAAGACATACCTGGAAAGGAAAGGGTTTACATGGGAAATACCCTACAATGTTAACCGAAGATCAGGCGACTAAGAGTCTTTCGATACAATACCTAACGAGTGGCTACCTTCACCCAGAGAAACGGAAGGATTTATTAATGCCATTGAAGATCAGGTGATAAGCACAAAAAAACTATCAGAATTTTATTAGCAAAACATCGGACGACGACTCTTGTCGAAAATGCAGTTCAGCTTCGGAAACTATAGATCACATAATTGGAGGCTGCCCGACGCTAGCAAATTCATATTATTTGAATCGACACAACCAATTTGCTAAAATTATTCATCAGCAATTAGCTCTCAAATTTGGAATTTTTACTTCTGCCCCGCCATACTAGAAGTACGAGTCGGATCCAGTTCTTGAGATGGAGCGGTATCTCCTCTACTGGGATAAACCGATTCTTACTAACAATGCTGTTGACTTCAATCGTCCAGATATTGTTTTGGTTGATAAAGTGGAGAAACAAACTTCAATAGTTGACATTTCTGTCCCACTGTCCCAAAACATTTCCAAAACTGAAATTGAGAAATATACAAAATATGAAAATCTGGCAATTGAAATACAGCGAATATGGAAGCAGCGACAAATTTAAATAGTACCATTGGTGATATTGGCGACTGGAATTGTTTCAAAAAATTTCCTTGATAATTTAAAAAAAAATTGGACTGCAACAAAATCTTATCAAAAATATCCAGAAATGTATATTATTATAAACATGTCATATCACCCGCAGGTTTCTACAATAGATGGCTTGAGATGAATTTCACCGCCTACAAGGCTTCCGGACTTTGTCCGAGATAAACACATGTATAATATTGATAATAATAATAATAATAAGGTGGAGAAAGTGGCACCCCATTCTTTAGTATGGCGACCACAATATCCTGACAACACCATCCAGCCCAAACAGTCAGAAATGTTTCGTCTATATTGGAGCAGGTGACCATGAAGACTGGGAATCTGCACCAGCACATCCAATGCTCATCGCACAGGAACCAGGATCTCATGCATGACTTCTACACCATTACACAGTTAGGGAGATATCTTACAGGAAACAGACAGTCAATACACCAAACATTCACCACACATTATCCATCATTAGGGCGTAGGGGGTAGCATATCAGCGACGTTGCATAGAAGTTAACAGTCTTGTTCCCTCAACCACACTCCCATAGATTAGGGAGGAAGTTGCTGAATCCATTCTTAGGACACCACAACACACACCTCTGGAAGACACTACCATTACAGCAAACAGAAACAAACATTACCCCATAGTACACATGCCCCAATAGTACAACTTCTAACATATTACAAGTCACACATGATCATTTCTACACTGCACTAGCACAATACACAGACCCCATACTCAGGCTGCCACTCCATAAAGTACACACATGAAAACAACTCTCCACAATCATACACATCTAAAAACACACACTACTCCACAATACCATCAATATCAAAACGCTAGAAGACATACACACCTTAAAGGACACATATCCAGGCTCACACAATTATGTGCAGGAAACAAAATAAAGAAACTTATTTTTCAGTTTAGGAAGATATTCAAATTCACATTCAATCTTCCTTCACACTCAAAACATCAACATCTCGACACACTGAAAAAAAAACTGAGTGTCCTTGCAAAAGCATTCCAAAGATACAAACAGTGAACTCTGCCCAAACAACAGAACAACACTTCTTAATAAAATGAGAAAACATTTTACATATCTCTTACATTTTCCTCTACTACACCCAACACAAACACTCCCATCAGCGACGCATTACACGAATACTGGTCATATCTCTGTGATCCAATCCCATTCCCCACAATGACCAAGCACCCTGGATTACAGAGGAACAACAACTCACTGAACACCTACCCTTCCATGATATTAGTCTTGCAGACATATATACAGCACTAAAACATGTACACAACTGCAAGGCTCCTGGTGCAGACAGCGTCCAGAACTTCAGGATCAAGAGGTTCATCTCCCTGCTTGCGAAGTTAGCTCTTCATTGGCATAATCCAACACCCAGAACATATGCCTCTTTTCTTCACATAAGGTGTTGCATACCTACAGTGCAAGAAACAGTACTCCCTGCAAATTACCGTCCACTCACTTGCCTTCCCACACTTTACAAACTCTTCATCTTTTGCCTTACAGACAAAATCTACACATATCGAGACATACAACATTCTTTCCGAACAGCAGAAGGGGTGTCACAGAAATTACCAGGGTTGTAAGGAGCACCTCCGTATTCACTAAGTAATCCTGTGGCAGGCATGTATGAAAAATAGCAATTTACACATCATGTACATTGACTACAAGAAGCCATTTGACTCAATACCACATACTTGGCTCCTACAAACTTTTCATTGGTACAAAGTACACCCGAAGATCACAGCATTCTTGGATGCCATGATGAAGAGTTGGAACACAACATTACACCTATGCACCTCCATCACTACAGTTCCCGTTCCCATAAGGAGAGGTATTTTCCAGAAAGACTTCTTGGGTTCTCTTTGGTTCTACCTCGCGTTGAATCCATTAAGCCACATGCTAGCCAACACAAAACATGGCTATATGCTTATCTCAGGCACTCTGACACCATACAAAATCACACAATCACACACTTAACACTACATGGGTGATATTAAACTCTATGTCACAACCAACACACAACTTACTACTCTACTACAAGTCACCTCACAATTCCTATTATTTTTGTGTTCAGTGAGTTTTTTTGTTTTGCTTTTCATTTAAGCTATGTTTTGCTTTGGAAGAGTTAATGTTAAGAGCTAATTTGTTTTTTTTTCTTGTGACATTCATATATTTATAGCTCTTTAGTATAAAATCTATGCATTTAATTGAAGTGATTAGTTTAGAAGAGATTTCTTCACAAAATTAACATTTTTGATAGCTTTTCACTTGTATATAATTTGGTAGGAATAATCAAAGCGTTTGACAAGGAAAAGCTTTTTGCACAAAATTCCCACTTATGCATCGTTTCACTTGTATGTGATCAAGGGGAAACTACATGATTTAAAAAAGGCATCTTGACAAATGTAATAATTACATGGTTTTTCAACTGTATGTGATCCAAACTGTTTAAGTTAATGCTTGAAAATGAAGACCTTTTTTCACAAAAGTAACATTTATTTGGTTTTCATGTGTGACCTCATACTAACAGGAAATTTGTTTTGAAATGGAAAACTATATTTTGATTTTGCTTTTCTTTTTGCAAAATTTACAAATATACGACTTTTATCTGTCTGCAGTCTTAACACAGTGTGTTAAATTATTTGATTTTGAAAAACTTTCTTCAAGTATTCATAAATGTATAGCCTTTTACCTGCATCTATTCTTGAAACTTTCATCTGACACCAATGATAATAATTTTGGAAACTTTTAATGAAACTATAAACCAAAATTATGATTTTTAAAAATATGTATTATCCCCAAGATAAAAACCTTTTAATATATGGAAAACCCCATAATGTATTATATAAACAGTTTTACTTAAATATAAGCTTGATGAAAAACAATATTAAATTATTATTCATTCAATTATCAGAACTTTTTTCAAAACAGTTATTTTTGACAACCTCATATTTATATGTTATAAGTCACTTGAACACATATTTCAATATTGTAGAAAATCAACAATACAATGCAAAATTAAATCACTTTTAGTAATCCATTGTATGGGTTATAAGATTAAAACGAATTAAATTAAAAATAAATTTAAATTAAATATATGTAAAAAAAAAAAAATGCAAGCTAAATTAAATATAAGTTCTCCAGATATAAATCTGGACAAAATTAATTTTTAAAAAATGACAAATTTTAAACTTCTGCATATATTCAGCAGGTTTTAAAAGTTTAACAAGAAGGCGTTTCATTTTATTTATTTTGTTTCAGAATTTAATAATTCAAAATAAAGTAGAAAAAAATAAACAAATAAATAAGGAAACATGGCTGTAATATCTTTTCTTAAATTATATTTTTATTATAACAGATATAAATATCAAATTCTAAAACAAAGCTTTATACAATAATCACAAGTCATCTACAAAACCATTATTAAAAATAACCATCTATTTGCAATTTATTTATTTATTTATTTATTTATTAATTAATACCATGTTTTTATTTAAAATAAATTTAAAAACTTAATTCATCATACTGTCATTGATTTCAGGTTTCTAATAAATTATTTCTGAAGGCCTTATCAATTGTATATACAGGTTGTTATTATTATAGGTTATAAAGGGTTTTTTTTTTCCTTATAAATACCATAAACAGAAAAACAATCTATTCAATCACTGAAAACTATCTCTATCATCTCTTTGATACAACTTTTTTTTTTTTCTTATTATACATCTCAATTGATTTAAAACCTATGGTATGACCACGATATCTGTACAACCAAATCAACTTGTAAGTTTTTTATTAAGGCTTTTTATCTTTCTGTTGTAATTGAATAAAGTTGTTCCCAAGTGAATTTACACTATCGTTCTTTTTCGCCTGATATGAAAAAAAAGCATGCAGATAAAATATTTTTTCACAAAATTACCAGTAATTAGGTTTTAGCATATATGTGATCTACTATGCAAAATTTAAAACACTTGAACTGAAAATCTCACCCAACAAATAAAAGTTAGTGCACTAATCACCTATATAACGTTCAATGTCTTTAAATGACTTCTCACCTTTATTTGATCTAATATGGACATTTAAACTACATGCTTGCTTATTGGTTCCTCACATGCATGTGATCCAAGATGGCTTTTTAACATCCTTTTTTTAGCAAAACATTTTTCACAAAACTCACATTTAAAGCCTGTATGTGATTTAATATGTCTATGTAAATTTCCTCTTTGAGAAAAATATCTTTCACAAAACTGACACTGATACGGTTTCTCACCTGTATGTGATCGGAGATGGCTGTCTAACGACTCTTTTTGGGAAAAACATTTTTTACAAAACTCACATCGAAATGGTTTCTCACCTGTATGTGATCTACGATGGACTGTAAAATGTTCTTTGACGGAAAAACTTTTTCCACAAAACTCACACTGATACGGTTTCTCACCTGTATGTGATCTGAGATGGCATCGTAAAGTTGATCTTTGAGAATAACATTTTTCACAAAACTGACACCGGAATGGTTTCTCACCTGTATGGGATCTGATATGGCTATCTAAAGTTTCTCGTTGAGAAAAGCATTTTTCACATAACACACATCGAAAGTTCTTCTCAGCTGTGTGTAATCTGAAGTGGGTTGTTAAATGACTCTTTTGAGTAAAACATTTCTCACAAATCTCACATTTAAATGGTCTCTCACCTGTATGCGATCTAATGTGAACAGTTAAACCGCTAGTCTTGGAAAATCTTTTATCACAAAACTCACATTTATATAGTTTTTGAACTATTTTTGACATTTCGAAAGTTTAATTCGGTTGTAATGTAAAGTACTTTTTCAAGTAAGACAGTCAACTTAAATGAGCAGAAAAATAAAAGGAAAGGCAGAGCAAAGTAAAGACAATGAAAAACTTATCTTTGTCACTGTCTTTGAAGCAGATGTTTGAGGCAAAGAGATAGAACCATGGAAGAATATAGAACTCCTCGATGGTAACCTTGGATTTGAGGTGTCACTTCTGCTAACTCGAAAACCTGAAATCTCTCTTCCGTCTCTTATGATAACTCGAAAATGCACCGTGAAACCTCTAGATATTCAAAAAATTCCATCCAGAAATAAAAGCAGTTCTTGTGTAGCCTACTACTGAAGAAATAATAACAAAATAATTACCCGCTCAGCAGACAAAACATCGACATTCCGTTATCCTCTTCTATCGCTTCTCGTTTTCTGAAATCAGGGTTGGGCGGCCTTAAATAACTATTAATATCGAAAACAATAGAGTAAAAAATGGTAGCCTATAGGTGAATGCCCAAACTTTGTTTATAGAGGGAGCCACGTTTCTGCAGTCGTCTCTTTAGCCCATGGTTAGAAACCTGTGTTAAAAACACTAACTTCTTAGTCCAATTTTATCTTTATGTCTTAAATATCCTCAATAAATAAATTATATATTTTCATTCTATAAATATGCTATCTATTTTAACGATTTATTCTTTTCATCAAAGCAATAGTTTGTCAAAATAAGTTATTATTTTTAAGTATGATAACGCCGATCAGATGAAAACAATGATTCGTTGAATACAACAAAATCTAAAAGAATATTATTTCTATAATTATATTTATTACTATAAATCTGAAGTCTTATTTGTCCTTAGCTTTTAATATTTTAAAAGTACTGCAAACAAATTTTAAAAATTTTGTATTTTGAAGTCAATTATTATTATTATCCCAAATATTTTGTAATGTCGTAATTACAAAATAATTTAATTTTAAGATCAATTTAATTTGATCAAAAGATCAAAGAAATTACAAAGAAGCTTGTAATAAATAAATAAACTTAGAAAGTATTATTTATTAATAACCTAATAAATTAGCTTGAAAGTTCATTTAAATTTTTATAAATGCACATGTTTATTACAATTACGTAAGCTTCCTTTGTAAATTCGTCCTGC
>JAFIDM010008419.1:9616763-9627626 GCA_023159025.1 Thereuonema tuberculata | reverse complement strand
AAAACATCTCCCGAAGAAGGCCCGAGGCACGGGGCCGAAATATCGAGACCACATCTCATCCCGGAGTGAGGAAATCCCTCAAAAAAAACGGACCTACAGTATTATTTATCTTGATAAACTATTGCTTTGTTGAAAAGAAACAAAAATCGTTACAATAAATATCATATTTATAGAATAAAAGCATATGATTTAATTATTAATAATATTGGAGAAATAAAAGTAAATTTGGACTGAGAAGTTGGTGTTTTTGACATAGGTTTCTATGGGCATAGTTTGCAGACGACTCTGGAGACAGGTGGCTCCCTCTATAAACATTCAAAACTGGTTTAGACTTAATCCACCTAATCACTTGGGTTTGCTGGAGATTTAGTCTCTCAGGGATTCTTGACCAACGGGATTATTTCAGATAGTATGGTCAGCCTGATCACTGCCCTCCTTTAAGAAACCAGTTACACATTTGACAGAGGTCTGGGGTATTCCTAGGGTCTTTCTGTAGAGATAACAGCTGTGGGAAAAATCCCGATCACAGCCATGAATGGAAGCTGGGATTATCATAGATACAAAACCTAATTACAAAATCATTTGCAAAGCGCTTCTTAGAAATAAGCTCCCTACTTCACCTCGGTCAATCAAATTGAAGTTAAAAATCCTTATTAAAAAAATAAACAAACAAACAAACTGATTTTTATTAGGTTTTCTTCCCTATTATAATTAATTTGTTTTCCATAATCTTTTATCCTAAAACCACTCATCCCTTATTAAAAAGAATCTGAATCTGGTTTTTCATTTAGAATAAATAACACGACAAATTCAAAATTACTGATGATTACATTATAACTTCTTTAAAGAAATTATCTTTAATTTCCAAAAAAAAAGAAATACTTAGGTTTTTCTGCATGTACGAGGGTCAGTCAATAGGTCATGTCTCCTGTTTTTTTTTTTTTCCTGCTTGTAATTATCAAGAAATTCAAATGCAATTACATAGCTTGAAAACCACAACATTGACGATTAATTTTTCACTTTTCACAGTTTTGGTCCACCTTTTATCAAGGGCATGCATTTCAGCATGGTAAAGGCTTAGGCCTTTGATGCACGGACGTTTTCACGGCCTCCTCATCTTCAAAGTGAATCCCACGATGAGCTTCCTTTAGCGGTCCGAACAGATGGAATTGTGATTGTGCTAGGTCAGGGCTGTATGGGATGAGGCAAGACTTCGACATTACCAGTGATGTTTCATTTTGTGTAACAGGTTGTAAGTGAATACACCAATGATTTCAAATTTCAAGTTCTATCCTTCTATTCTCCTTCAATTCCTGCATGATGCCCCATCAGGTTGCAACATTTCGTACTACATGTCACACACTTTCAACAAATATATCCCATTTCCAGTGGTAGCTCGTTTCGAGAGATAAAAAAATAGTTGCCAAGACTTATGAATCAACCCTCATACATGGGTTGAGGGAAAAGAAAGTCACCTCCCCTTCCTCTAGAATTTTCTATTTTAATTCATGCAGTTTCCTTCATAAAGAGGAGCAATAGGCACAAAAAAACAAGCTTTAATTAAATTTCGTTATAAAAGTTTACAGTGCCAAAATATTTTCTTATCCCACTATCCCTGGACAAATGTTTGTGTTCTCATTAACGATAAAAAAATTCTATTATAGAAGAGATCATTGTCAGTTTTCTAAACATTACAAGAACAAAAAAAATTGAAAGCATATGATTTCATGTACTCTGTTCTCTCGACAAGTTAAACATTTTATATTATTCTTTTCAAGAAATTAATGTTCGACTTTAAATTCTTCAAAAGACAAAATATTATTGGCGATTATGAGACACTTTACAACATTAATTGTAGTCTCATTAAAATAAAAATCGTAAGTTTAAATTTGAAGTGCAACATTTGTATTTCTAATTCTTGTGCAGATGTAATTCAAAATCTCGATAGACCTGCATTTTAACTTAGAAACAACTGAACAAATTTACGCATGGTGGCCACATTCTCTTATAAAACCAGTTTCAGGGTGAGTGGGTACTAACACCCTCCTATCTTTATATTTGGGGTTCACAAAAATTCATTGAGAAATGGGTGCAGCACAAAAATATTATGTGCATGGGTGTCAAACACTGTAGGAGTGTCCTTGTTACGTACAGTAAAATTGTAGGGCTGCTATTTTACACAGTACTACTGTATAGCCATGGCCCCCACAATGGAGGGGTCAGTTGGTCCTTCAGCACCGGGGCCTGGCTGTCAAGGGGAAGGTCCCGGCTGAGGTCTTAACCAAAAAAAAAAAAAAAATGGTATGAATTAGCCTATCACTTCTAGACTTTCTATAATTAAGTCTATATTTTATACAAACTACTTTTCTGCTTTAACTGTCTGCATGGAGCTATTCTGCATTACAATGTTTGCTTAGAGCGAATTTTTTCCAAACTTTTTTTCTAAATTTTTGAGTGGAGATGAAAATAGTAGATATTGGTGTTAAATTAATTTACTCTAAAAATAGTGCTAACAATGTATGGGGTGTGTTTAAAAGGGAGAAATTTGAAATTATATTGTGTTTTTGCGATATTTTTGGCTAAAAATCTGATTTTAACCATAAAGTGGGAGAGGGCCCATTACTGCATTTGGAACCTGGGCCCTGAATTTGATGTGGGGGCTCTGACTACATTGTTCTGATAACAACTCTTAATAAAGACTTTTGCTACAAATTTCATTTGATTTTGCCTATATTTTTCATTTGTTAGTAAGGTTCACAAAAAATTATTATTAAGAATTGATTAATAATTCTAGATTATTTCAAAAATATCTATTGTTGAAAAACTGTACTGTTATAAACTGCTCTTGAATGAATGTAAAATAATGATATGTAATTTATTACTGGAATTTCTGATAACATATCACAAATTCAAATAACAATTTAATTTTTTGTGTGTCAGTTTCATTTATTAAGTGAGGTTTTGCCACGTGAATTTCCAGACATGAGGTTAAGACAGTAAAGATCACTTCCTTATAAAATAAACTTTAACTCATGCTGGCAACTATAGTAAATGTTCAGAAAACAAATTAAGCAGAATAAACATTTACATGAAATTTAGGAGAAATTCAGATAAACCTTTTTTATCAAATACTTCAGTCATTGTATTATCTGCTATCTATCAAGACAAACATCAATGTTGAGCAATGCAGTAATTTTGAAAAAATAATCCTTTTCTGACACAAAAAAGCAATTAATACAATTTAAAAATTAAAGTACCGTATTAATTTACCAAAAAAAAAAAAAAAAAAATCTGAATAATGAATTATTTGTGGAAGTTTGTCATTTCAAGATAATATATGATATGTTGGGGACTAATTTCGTTTATAGAAATTTTCAGCTTGTAATGGGAGAAATTTAATGTGTTTCTATAAAAGTAGATTGAGATGACAATAGTTTTGTTTATTTTTTTGATAATTGAGTATAAAAATTATTCTCAATTATCAGTGCTTAAATACATTCCTGATAATTGATTTCCCTTTATTTTTAGGATTAGCTATTATAAACTTTACTAATGTTAGTATATACAGGATAATTCTAAATTCCTAGGATAAACTTTAAGGGATGGTATGGCACACTAAAACAAACATATTTTGTCAAACAATATATGTCCGCAACTGTCGCATTTAGATTCGACGACATGTTGAGGAGCGTTCCGACACAAGCTCCAGAGCTGTTGCACGAAGCATAGATGCGAGCCAAACCACCGTACGGAAAATTCTGCACCAGAAGCAGTGACACCCATTCCATTTACAGAGAATTCACGCATTGAAAAATGAGGATTATCCTCGGTGCATAGACTTCTGCCGCTGGTTTATGCAGCAGAGTGCAGTGCGGGCAGATTTTCCAGAACGTGCTCTTCAAAGATGAAGCATTATTTACATGTAAGAAGTGCTTAATGTGTGCATTGCTCGTATGTGGGCCAATGCAAATCTACACCCTACTCAGCAACATGCTGACCAGCAACAATTCTCTCTCAATTTTTGGGCGGATATCATCAACAACCAAACAGTGCCATCTATAAACACGTCAGTTGCAGACATACTTTGTTGGACAAAAAATGTTTGTTTTAGTGTATCCTACCACCCCTTAAAGTCTGTCCTATTAATTTAGAATCACCCTGTATTGTATAGAATCACCCACTTAACTGCAGCAATGAGGATGGCCAAGTGAGACAATTTTTATCTAGAGTGAAGTGAGAGGTAGAGAGAGCTCTGATTAGGTTTACTATAATTATGGCTACCTTGACTTTTTTTGGCTTGGATAATCATTTTGAAGGATGTTTTTGTTTCTTGTGTATAAATGGATGGAGGGCAGATACCTGGCAAGTGATTTTCATTGCAAAGGACTATATTTCTAAAACTATTTCCTGTTGAATGGAAATATATGTTGATAAGAATGAAAGCTAAACAAGTAACAATGAAACGTTAACTTCATCTGAATAGTCCTGTTACAAATTTCTGCTACTTCAAATATTAGGATTTCTCAAGTTCATCTACAAATGTTCCGGTTCCCCTACACATTTGGAAAGACAAAAACACATCTTGCCTCTAACACAAATACTTCAATAGATCTAAGCAGCTCTAAAAATATGTACTAACGAAAAAAAATTTGCCTCAAAAGCACATCTGCCACTCTCATGAAAAACAGATGTCTCATGTCACTGCCGTACTCAGAATTTGATCCTAGATTGATTGACAACATGAAACCACGAATACCTTCTTTAGGCTTTAGATTGAATCAAATACAATTACAGAAAGCTAGCACTGTATAGATCAGTTGACACACTTCAGACCATTGAAGGCTGGTTAAAAATAACACTGACAAATTTCCTTTCTATTCCATCACTGTAATAATGAACTGTTATAACTTATTTTTACAGTCAACTAATAATAAAAGAAAACCTACATCAATGCCAATGTTACCTATTTTAAATAGATTCTACAGAAATCTCAGATAAACAGTAAAGGTAGTGATTTCCCACTCTTGCAAATGAGTAAATTACACATTTTCAACACTATTAAAACTATGGTTTTCAAATAAAACAATATGATTGTTGAAATTTTAATGAACATTACAGGTACTCCTCACTTTACGACCGAGTTCCGTTCTGACGACTATGTCGTTAAGCGAATTGGTCCATAAGCAAAGAGCTTGCACTGGGAATATAGGATTGTTGCTAAGTTACAAAAATTATGCAACAAACTTCAAATTATTCATAAAAAGACATGCATATGTAAATATTATCATTTGTTTATTTGGTTATCTGCAGCTGTAGGGGGTCCAGATAAGGCAGATGACAATGATGAAATAGAAGTTGTACCTTCAAGGGCAGAGGTCGTAAGTGCATGTGGTCGTTAAGCAGATAGGTCGTAAAGTGAGGAGTACCTGTATATGAAATAACTATGTGACAATTCTTTATAATACTTTTACAAAAGAATATTAAAGTAGACATTCAGAACTACTAAAATAATATAATCTCTACACTTGAAATTTATGTAAAACAACTACGATTCTTGAAGTAGCTTCTTTTTTTTATTATTTTCCTCTGACTTAATTTTGAGTGATGGACCATCTTTCTACTATTTATTTTTCTCATAGGATTTCACTGTTGAGGGATGGTTGGTGGGATAAGTCGGTTAATTTATTATTTGAATCAAGAGTTCTGATTTCATGTGGTTGGTGAGCTTTTTGACTTTTCCATTTTTATTTCATTACTAGGCCATCCCCCTGGTTAGTATGAGATAATCCAAGAAGAATCGATTTCCAAGCGGTTATGGCAAAAAATGATATTTTATTCCTTTTTGAATGAACTCATTATTTGATAGCGCGTGCCATTGTTGACGGAGAGAAGCTAAAAAAATAAGCATTGAAATTTGAATTTTAATCTAGTAGGCTACCATTAGTGAGTTATTTTCTTTTTTCTCTGGCTCTTCTCTCGTTGTGCCACACACACACAGGGAGTGATAAGAAGCAATAATTTGAATGTAGTCCCCGTGGCCTAATGGATACGACGTCTGACTTCGGATCAAAACGTTGCAGCTCAATTCCCATCGCGAACATTTCATTATAGTAATTTTTTTCATTGTAGTAATTGTGCCGGACAGACAGAGAAATAAAAATTTTTAGTAATATAGAATACTATATTTTTTTAATTTTGAGAGTTTGCTTACTTTTATTTTATTTTTACAGTGTTACCTCCGAATAACAGACAGTCACGGGATCGGAAGTTTTGTCCATTATTGGGAGGTGTCCGCTATTCGGGAGGACTGTCTTTTTTTCATTTTTTAGCTTATAGCATGTCATTTAATGAAAAATTACGTACAATCTTAATTAAATTTCTACAATTATCATTGCGATATGAGAGAATATGAACAATTGCAAATTATTTACTATATTCCTTTTTAAATGAGTGCTAATCCGTTTGTCTTACTTAAAATAATGATAAAATTAATTACAGTATAAAGAAAATTAATTTCAAGCCATCCATTTGATGCCTTAAACGTGTCCAATCCTAAAGTTTGACCGACTTCTCTGGCTTTTTCTTGAAGGAAAACACCGCTTATAGGAATGTTCTTTGCACGAGCAAAGCGGAACCATTTTATCACCATTTCGTTGATTTTGCTTGTTACAGTTTTACGAAACTTCAAATTCTTCGAATTTTCGTTTGAATTCACCATCCACATTTTTCTATTCTCATCTTTGTCCTTCAAAAGTTCACTTATCTGAGTTTTTCCAACTTTAAAACGTTAAGCAAGACAACGCACACTCAGCTTTTCTTTTTCAGCAACTTCAAGAACATCAATTTTTTCTTTCAGTGCCAATCTCTTCCTTTTTGACGCCATTTTAATTCACACTAAATTTAATCAACACGTTTATAGGATAGCTGTACGAGGGATTGATATTTACAAAGCAACTGCAGTGAAAAAAAGGGCCTCAGATTCATGCATTGAATCATGGGACACGGATACAATGTATCAGTGTCCGATGTAAATACAATCATGATGTGTTTGTGGAAATGTTAATTGAAAAAAAAAAAAATTTACATTTAAAATAACTGTCCGCTATTCGGAGTGGATAACATGGAATGTCCTATTTTAAGGGACTGGGACCCGTAATAATGTCCGCTAATTAGAGGTGTCCGCTATTCGGAGTGTCCGTTAAAGGAGGTTTCACTGTATTTTTTTTTGTGTGTAATTTTGTTTACCTCCTACATTGGCACTGCATAGAAATAGAAAAGTTTCTTTGCATAGTTTTCTTAGATGCACTAATAGTTTCTTCGTCATCTTCAAAGCAAAAAAAAAAAAATTTTCCTTGATTTTCTAGACGGGATTTTAATTAATTGTTAAATTAGATAAAAATTCTATGCAAAGATGAAAGAGTTCAAGAATTACAGTTCTTTTTTTTTAATAAAAAATCAATTTGGTTAAAAGATTTATTTGAATTGAAAAAAAAGAAAAATAATGGATAAAATATTAAGAATACAGGACACTATATCGCAATGATCATCTGTAATGTTTAAATTTTTTTTTATAAAATTCATAATGATAATTCCAAAAACTACTGGAATAAAAAAAAAATAGAATGTGGACGATCTTATATAAGCTTAGTAGGTTATTAGAAATTTCACAAAATTCATTTGACAAAATAGAAAATTGTTCACAGGATGGCAAGCACTTTGTACAATTTTCTATTGCATTTCTAAATTTAGGATATGTAGATTGTTAGGTAATATATATATAAAAATCTATTAGACAGAAGTATATCTTAAAACTAAGTTTTCTCTTTTCTGACCCTTGAAAGGTTCTGGTTCTTCTATAACACTCCAAGTTTCAATACAGTAGATCGACAAACATAGATAAGTAGAAATAAACTACTTAAAGAGTAAAACGACATCTCTCTGTATGTGATCTATGATCTGTCCAAAGAACGGTGGCCCTGAACAAATCAGCCCCTCCTTGTACCGCCATGCCCACAAGCAATCACTCGATCGCCCATCCTACCTTCGGCAATTCTTCTTCCTTTTTCATCTTCTAAGCCTTTTTCTACAAAACTACGTTTTTTTAAACTGTTACCTTTACTTAATTTTTATTACAATTATTAAATTCTACATATTATTCCTTGCAAAAAGAATCCAAACACAGTGCAATTCTGATACTTCTAAGCATTTTAATGGTCAGTGGGTTAAAAAATATACACAACAATTAAAATGCTTAGAAGTATCACAATTGCACCATGTTTGGTCTCTTTTTGCAAGGAATGATATATAGAATTTAATATTTGTAATAAAAATTAAGTAAAGTTAACAGTTTAAAAAAACATAGTTTTGTAGAAAAAAGCCCAGTAGATGAAAAAGGAAGAATTGCCGAAGGTAGGATGGGCGGTTGAGTGATTGCTTCTGGGTGTGGCAGTGCGAGGAGGGGATTTGTTCAGGGTCCACCGTTCTTTGGACAGATTATAATGTGATTTCTTAAATTATCTTTTGGATTTGAAGCTTTTTTTTCACAACATTCACTTTGAAATGGCTTTAAAACTGTTTTGGTTGCTATGTCAATATTTTCATACCCTCATACTTCATAAATGATTCCACAATCTTAGTTCGTCAGATTAATCTGTAGATCAGTTTGTCTATAATAAAGTAACTGCAGTTCTTATAGTAAAACAAGATAAGTTCGGAAATGGAATGAAGATTACTTAAAAATAACAAGGTTATAAACGTATGCATGTGTAGAGTTGAAAGCAATGAGGGTAAATCATAGGCTTACGTTTTATTCAATGACATCAAAGTGAAGGAAAATCATCATTCTCATTAAATATTAAAACATCAATCATTAAACAATTTATACTATTTTAAACAGTCAATCTGATTGCAAATTAAACAAGGTAGGGATAGCGATTAGTATGCTTCGCAATGGCTTCTGATATTATTGCTTTAATTTCCTTATGATTATAAATGTGATTGTTGCGAATGCAAAAGGTGCAACTGTTGCAATTGTTGTGTGTTGCATTGTGGGATACTTGTCCACAGACAGATGAACAAACCGGAATTATAAGACTTCCTATCAGAAGCCTAAAAGTAGAGATGGGCAAAAATAACTTGAACCGTTTCCTAACTTTGTACGAACTAGCTTTACTTGTTTTCTGCAAAGAACACATGGAATGCTACAGTCAACCTTCAGTAGCATTCTGTAATGCTACAGAAATATTGCGTTTTTGTTTTCTAAATTGTTTCTAAATTTTGCCGCTGATGACGTGAAGATAAATTTGGCTATATCTTCTCAGAAACAATGATATGATCTTTGTATTAGCGTTTTTCAAATTTCACATCACTATCTGGCTTTATATGTTTAGTAATATAAGTTTATTCTTATATTCTTTAATTTCTAAATTGCAAATGATTGATTGAAATTACATATATATACAAAATGAAGAAAGTCTCACTCCTTTATCTTTTCTTCACTTCAACGATATCTATATTTCTTCCTATTTAAAGGACTTCTTCAGGATATAATAAACAAATAATACAAAATAAGTATTATTAATAAATGCAATTAATACTTATTTTGTATTATTTTTCCTCATTGTTATTGCTTATTTGATGTCATATTTTATGTTTATTGAGATTATTTTGTTACATTTTTCAGTTGTGTTTATAAGGAAAAGAGAAGGTTTTCTCTTCCTTTCCTTATTTTGTATTTTTTGTTTATTATATCCTGAAGAAGTCCTTTAAATAGAAAGAAATATAGATATCGTTGAAGTAAAGAGAAGTATAGAGGAGATAGACTTTCTTCATTTTGTATGTATATGTAATTTAAGATTAATAATAGATTCAATGATGATTGATTGAAATCTTTGCTTTGCGAAATTTGAAGGGTATGCTTTGAGTTTTGCCTGTTCGATTATATGTATATATATAAATTGAAGTGTGTTTGATGCCGTTGCATATAGAGTTTATGTACAAGTTAAATAAAAATAAAAATAATAAAAAAAATTATGTACTGTTGTGTTTATTTGGAATACTGTCAAGTGTGTCCTTTCTAATTCAAACTGTTTTAATTTAAAACATCTTTTATCTTGAATGCAGAAATTTTTATTTCCCTTTTTATTTTTTTTTTTAATGTTAGAGCTGATTTTGAAACAAATCTGTAAAAAAAATCAGTATGTTCTGGAAAAAGTTAAGGTTAATTCATTACAATGGTATTAACTTATACCACACAATATACTGATTAATGTTTATGTTAACTATTAAGTTGAAACTATACCAACTCTCCCTTGTACTTTTTTTCTTCCATTATTACAGTCTTTATAACTTTTATCCTATTTTGCAAATGGCTTAGAATTATGGTTAAAAATATGAAATTTTATATAATAATAGATGTCAATACATTTGTATTTTAAACTTATAAAATAAGTGCTGTATGAAATGCATTTTAATTGATAGTTATTATTTGCAACTTATAATTGCTAGTTTTAAAAATAATTATGCTGGTCACGCATAGCCTTGTGATCAAAACAGTAGCCTTCCATGAGGCTGATACACTCTGAACTTGGGTTCAAATCCCAGAAACTGCATGGTCAGATGTTTCTCCAGTTTTTCATCTGTTTTTGCGGATATAATGTGAATTATCTCCTATGGTATACCCTGGGCAATGATCCTTCAGCAAAACAATTCACCGTTTGTGGCCTTGTTCAGGCCAATGGCTTAAGATGCCAAGAGCCCAGGTATTGAAGAAGAAAAATAACAATAATTCTCAAACTTACACAAAATTACTACAGTAAATCTCAATAACAAGGAGACTTAACGTGCATATTTTGAAATAAAGAG
>JAFIDM010008419.1:9582036-9609086 GCA_023159025.1 Thereuonema tuberculata | reverse complement strand
GGAGGCCTAAGAAAGTTGACCACCACAGCAATGGTCCTCCTGTAACACACAAGGGCTCGCACCGGGAGTAGTAAGTGAAGAAAAGGGGATTAATAAGAATTGATATTTCCCTAAATCAATGTAGGCAATTTTTAATGGGTTTATATAATTTCTCATATTATAGGCTCAACAATTTCATGGACGAATCTCATGAAGACCTAGAATGATTGAAATTACCAAATTAAATATTGACATACTTTGTGTGCATATGTATATGTATTTATATATATATATAACAAATTTACTCTTTTAAAAAATAGTTACACAGTGTAAACGTTCACCCAAACAAACACAAAAAATCACGTTTAATCACTGGCATTTTCTTAGGCAAGACGGGCCTCAACCAGGGGCCTAAGTGTTGCTAAGGTATTGACGTAAAATGTTCGCAGTGCCAATGATGGCTGTCTTTTGTAATTCAGCTGTTGTTATTGCTGGTGCTCCAAGTCTGGTGTAATAAATTTAAGTGATAGTGTTCATCCTTTTTTGATATCCCCTCACAGAGGGATCGGACATGAAGTAGCATTTTATAATTTCTCGATTTTCATCGATTGTCCACCTTTTTCGTTTAGTTTTTCCAAGTGTTTGGGCAGCTGGGACTGCCTCTTCCTGTAGCTCACTTGTCGCCTGGTGCCCAGGTTGCTCAGCACCAAACGCAGCCGTTGTTGACCCGGGCCGCGACTGATCCGGTTTAGGATTAATTTTTCTTTGTCTCATCATGGTTGATGGTTGTGAGGGACTCTTAGTTTTCCCCCATAGCTGAGGCCTGTCTGCCTTGGGTGGCCCTTCTGGTAGAATACACTACCGACAGCATAGCCCCCAGCCCTGAGGTACTTCAGCCCACCCGGCTCGCCAAGCCAGTCCCCCGTCGGGTGGGTATATATATATATATATATATATAAATAATTTGAATATCAACCTTCAACATGAAAATTTATTATTTTTTAAAAAAAATGAAAAAAAGAAAATTTTAATTCAGAACTTTAAAGGTGGAGGCACATAAGAGGAGCATTTCTCTCAACACAATTAAAAAAATATAAAATAAATGGATTTGATTTAAATTTGAATAAATTGATGGTACAAGAACAAGCTTAATTTATTTAGCACACATTGGTTTTTGTGCCATCAATTTATTCAAATTTATGTATGGAATGGCAGTATTAAAAATATATATATTATAGGATCTTATGCCATACAGCTTGAACATAAAATTACACAATAATACTTCAGCAATTACATCAAAAGCTGAATTACATATATTAAAACCAGCTTTACCTCACAGATTTTGCTCTGATTTAATAATTTATTAGTTATTACATCTCCTGCTGCCTTCATAACTATATAGAACATCCTAAATTTAATGCTCAATTTTTATTCAGTGGTTTTCATAAGATAAAATTAAGTTTGGATATAACAGTGTTTGGTTCTTTGAAAAGATGAAACAATTATGATTATTCGGAATATTCATTAACAGTAGTTCATAAGCATTAACAAACAACAATGATTTCAGAATAAGGTATGAATAGTTATATTTCTTTTAACTTTAAGCTACATAAATAATATGGTAATTGTTTCAACCACTGTTTGGTTGCTAAGCTTCAAGAAAATAATCCAAAGAATAGGCTGTTTTTAAAAGGTAGGATGTTGTTTATTTTATAATATTAAAATTCTTATAGTAATTAATCATGTTAATAAAGTATGTTACTATCACTCAAATTACTGTAGTTAAATCCAAGCTTCAGTAGAAACTCTAATGTATCTCACCGGTATTTTTACCTTTATGAAATGCTTTGTGCTGTTAACAATGCTTTTATCTTTTCAAATGCTCCTTTACCTATTGCTATTCTACTTCTTATTCCTTCAGTACAACTTCCATCCCATTTCACCAGACTTCCAAAATATTTAAAAGCCTTTACTTGCTGTGTAATCTTTCCCTCTAAGGATATATTAACATTACCTTCTTGCCTGCTTATTCTCATCACCCTTGTTTTTCCCACATTTAAATTCATTCCAAAGTCTTTCCCAACTCTTACTATTCTGTCCATCATTTTCTGTAACTCTTCTTCTGTTTCTGCCAACACTGCTTGATCATCTGCATATTTAATGGTTTTCAATCTTTGACCTCCTATCACAACTCCTCTTGCTTCATCTAAAGCTTTCGCAGTGAGTTGCTCTGCATATACATTAAAAAGCATTGGTGAAAGACAACACCCTTGTCTAACTCCTCTTCCAATACCCATCTCTTCAGTTTCATCATCTCCTACTTTTACATCCACTGCCTGCCCACAATACATCTCCTTTATTAGTCATCTATCCTTCCAATCAATGCCAATGTCTTTTAAAATTCTCAGTAGTAAATACCAATTAACCTTATCGAATGCCTTTCCCCAATCAATAAAACAAACAAATAAGTATTTATTCACTTCTAACATTCTTTCTCCCATCATTCTCAAGCATCCTATGGCATCTCTAGTTCCTTTTCCTTTTCTAAAACCGAACTGATCTTCTCACAAATTTTCCCCAATCTTCCTTTCAATTCTTTTTAGTACCGTCAAATGGGGATACTTTGACTCCATGTTTTATTTTGACCAAAAATTACGAAAAAGTTTGAGTGGCTCTTTCACGGATATTTCTGAACATAACCGAGCGTACTCTTGTCATAGCAGTTCTAAATGTATTCCTAGATCGCAGCACAAAGCACATCCACCAAAAGTATGCGTGTGCAGTCATAACTGGCAAATATATTGGAGGTGAAATTCTGTTTACTTTTGTTGTCTGGCTAAATTGTTATATCAACAACATTAGTTGTGATTTGCATTCTCTGGCTATTATATATATTATAGTAAGTGCAAATATATCTAATGATAATGTTTAAATAATATTTTGTAAGAGAATTGACACGTACAACATAAAAATATATATTTTGTTAAGAATGCATGTTTGTTAGGTTATGTGGGGATACTTTGACTACACAAAAAGAACCATTTCAATGGCATTTCTTGTGTTTTACAGTATTTTTGTGCTCTCATGTTGTAGGCACATAAGAGAAAATGACAAGAAATCATAAAAGATTGTCTCCAGCAAGAAGATATAACAGTGCTACTCCACAAAATATCCAATTAGCAGTAAATGAAGTTAAAAAAGGTACCATAGCTATAACTGCAGCTGCTAAAAAATATAATGTAGCCAAAGGAACAGTACTTAAAAGGCTTCACAACAGACATGAAAAACAGTTTGGCAAGCCCACTGTATTTTCAAATGAAGAGGAGATAGCTTTGGTGCGGTATGGTGTAATTGTTGGTGAATGAGGTGTCCCTTTTGATAGCCTTGTTTTAAAATATCTTGCAAAGGCTTATTTAGAGGCTAGCTCAGATTCCATTAAGTTCAATACCTGTGTATAATATTGTTACCGTACCATAAATGGTATTCACCTAAGAATAACTGTGCTATAGCTTCATTGTGGTTGATTAAAATATTTGGAAATATAAATTCATGTTTACATATCATCATGTTGGTCAATTTACACTCCTGCTGGGAATATTGTGACCAGGTAAGTATTTTTCATTAATCCTGTGGAAGCAGTCAAAGTTACCCCCAACAGATAGCTAGCCCCTCAAATACCATATTCAATTTGAGGAAAATGTTTATATATGTCCTGATATGATATTTAAATTGAAAAAATTGGTCAAAGTATCCCCATTTGACGGTATAATCCTTGTCATTGTTTTTATAACATGGCATATAAAACTAATTGTCCTGCAATCTTTACATTCTGTGGCATTACACTGCTTTGGTAACGGAACTAAAATAGTTTTAAGCAGTTCTTCAGGCCAAATACCTCTTATCATATATTATATTGATTAAATTAATTAATCTATTTATTGCATTTTTTTCCTAAGTTTAATGCCTCAGATGGTATTGTCACATCCCATCACTTTCCTTTCCTTGAGATGTTTAATTGCCTTTTCATCTTCCTCTTTCAAGATAGCTTGTTTGTATCACCTTCCGCCATAATGGCGATCAAATGTTCTCTGCGCGGGGATACTAACACCAACGATTGCAAATTTTATAGAAATTCACGCTTGTCATGCATATCTCGTCTGGGTTACCACTGTTGAAAAGATGTATCTTTTTTTGGCTTCTCAAACATTTAAAATAAAATAACTTACGAGACGGCAACAGTTCGTCGCCAACTAAGCCTTTTTCAGTTAACAAGATTAAGCTAAGGATTTTAAGCTAACAGAGTGGAGTCGAGAGTAGTTCAACAATAAACAATATACTTTAATTTACGTTGCACTACAGTTTTTTTTTTCATAACTATTACACTAACCAGACTTGGTTCACTGACATTTTCCTGTGAAGGAAAGCTAAGTAAAATATGCTATGTTTTATATATTGATTAAAAACTTTTAAAATATGTTGTGTTGCTATGAAATATTGTGAAAGTTTTGAATTATTTCTATAATGTATAACAAACATAAGAAGCTGTTTTCAATATTATTTCAAAGATATATACTTTATTAAGAACAAGTTAAATTTGTTATGGATGAAGAACCACTTGCTAAAGGATGAATAACAAGTTCGTCCATTGGATCTGTTGTATTTACTTCATATTCATCATCACTACATGGGCTCAAGTCACTTTCTACTGAAGAATTGTTATTGAGTTCAAGAAGATATTATTTGTTAAACTCTATCTTCCATAATATTGATGTCATTACAGT
Source organism: Thereuonema tuberculata (assembly GCA_023159025.1). NCBI lineage: Eukaryota > Metazoa > Arthropoda > Chilopoda > Scutigeromorpha > Scutigeridae > Thereuonema > Thereuonema tuberculata. Next base: position 9,604,326 of record JAFIDM010008419.1, on the reverse strand, counting down.
ACTTCATTTGTAATTGCTTTACATGCTGAACTGCATTTCTTCAATTATCTGATGAAACTTGATTTATACCTTCAAATAAAAGATTTTTTACATCAACAAGTTTGAAAGTACAATTCTTTAATGCTATGTATCGTTTCACTGGAGCCCATATCAGTTCAATTGGATTCAAGTCACAATGATAGGATGGTAGCCTGAGTACTTAGTGGTCATGTTCTCGAGCAATTTCATCAATTACATAAAGTTTATGCTCTAATTTGTATTTTTTAATGATATTATTTAATGTTCTGGTCTGATCACTGAATTACTGTGTGGAATGTTTTTTTCTTTTCAGCAAATCTAACATTTCAGCTCTTCTGCTATTGCTTTTGGGGGCTTTGTCTATTTGTACTGAATGATAAGGGGCATTGTCCCTACTAATGATGCTGCTTGGCGGAATATTGGGTAGCAACTGATTTTCAAACCATCTCTGGAACACAGTACCATTCATATCATCATGATAATCTAAAGCTTTGCACTCCTTGGATTGGAATAACATCAGACCATCTGAAACAATATTGTTCATCAAACTGCGACCTTTTCCTATAGGTACTTAGTGTTGAGATTCTTTAGTGCCATTATTCCAACACTTGCTGTGTGATTTTCATTCCTTTACATTTCGTCTAAATATACTACCGAATGATATCCTTGTAATTGTAAGATATTCCTTAAGTACTGATAACGTAGGCGCACAACGTCATGACCATTCATATACATTCCATTAACAATTGTCTATTTGTAAATTTCGAAAATTTAAAACCCAGCTTACCTGTTATTATAATTTATACTGATTCAGCACTACACCCAAAATCAAGTTCTTTCTTTATCACTTTCAGAAGCTTGGATACACTGGGTATTTCTCCATCCACATAAAACTGATAAATTTTATTTCTTATTGCTGCAAGTGTAAAATCATACAATCGGTGACTGGAGACTCGGGATCGTCGTTTGCCAAGCGTCGAAATATTAGTTTCAGTTGAATTTGACATTTTGTTTGCAATTCTGCGGACAGTTCGTTCACTGATTCCTGTAGCTGCTTCCGTTAGTTAAAAAAAAAAAAAAAAAAAGATAGATAAGTGTTTGTAATTTCATTAAAAACAGTTACGATCTTTCATTGTTGGTGTTGTGTATATAAATTATATTAATTAATGCAAGTAACAAATATATATACACTTCATGGTAATAATGTTTTATTTAACATTTAATAGTTGACAGTTAAAAAAAAATACTTGTTAAAAAACAATTGTGTAAAGTTCCTCACAATATTTACAAATATACAAATTAAGATCATTGGCATTCACACTTGTACTAAAAGATTAAAAATAGAATTAGATTGACAATAGTTATAATAATAATAATAATAATAATAATAACTGCGTGAATTACAGCTGCAAGCTTTGATATAATGGAAATGAAAACAAAACTAAAATAATATAATATTGTTTGTAATAATGATAGTCAATCAAAATACCAAAATAAAATTGTTAGAATAATCAAAAATATTGCAGGTGATGATTTAAATTTTTAATAATGAAAGATCTGTACAACTTCTAACATATTACAAGTCACACATGATCATTTCTACACTGCACTAGCACAATACACAGACCCCACACTCAGGCTGCCACTCCATAAACTACACACATGAAAACAACTCTCCACAATCATACACATCTCAATACATACACTACTCCACAATACCTTCACAATATCAAAACGCTAGAAGACATACACACCTTAAAGAAGACATTTCCAGGCTCACACAATACTGTGTAGGAAACAAAATAAAGAAACTTATTTTTCAGTTTAGGAAGATATTCAAAGTCATATTCAGTCTTCCTTCACACTCAAACCATTAACATCTCGTCACACTGAAACAAAAACAGAGTGTCCTTGCAAAAAGATTACAAAGATACAAACAGTGCACTCTGCCCAAACAACAGAACAACATTTTTCAATAAAATGAGAAAACATTTTACATATATCTTACATATCCCTCTACTACACCCAACACCAACACTCCCATCAGCGAGGCATTACACATATACTAGTCATCTCTGTGATCCAATCCCATTCCCACAATGACAAAGCACCCTGGATCACAGAGGAACAACAACTCACTGAACACCTACCCTACATACCCTTCCACGATATTAATCTTGCAGACATATAGACTGCGCTAGAACATGCACACAACAAGAAGGTTCCTGGTGCAGACGGAGTCCAGAACTTCTGGATCAAGAGGTTCATGTCCCTGCATGCGAAGCTATCTCTTCATTGGCATAATCCAACACCCAGAACATATGCCTCTTTTCCTCACACCAGGGTGTCACATATCTAAAGTGCAAGAACACTGAAACATAGCACTCTGCAAACTACCGTCCAATCATTTGCTTCCCAACACTTTACAAACTCTTCATCTCCTGCCTTTCAGACAAAATCTACACACATCAAGACACATAACATTCTTTCCGAACAGCAGAAGGGCTGTCGCAGGAATTTCCAGGGTTTAAGGAGCAACTCTTTATTGACTCAGTAATCCTGCAGCAGCCAAGTGTGAAAAACAGCAATTTATACATCATGTACATTGACTATAAGAAGCCATTTGATTCAGTACCACATACCTGACTCCTATACATTCTTTTATGTGTACAAAATACACCCGAAGATCATGGAACTACAAGTCACCAAAAAGTTAATTAAAGATGTTGGCATGGAATTTGGAATCAACAAATGCTACAAGCTACCTATAACACTCGGGAAGACCCCTAAATTTGGAGGGTTTTGAACTGCACCATGGGTTGGCCATCCAATCCGTGAAAGAGGGAGAGACGTATAAGTACCTGGGATCCCAGCAAGCTCGCATTTAAGTTTAAACATTAAACTTAAACTTAATGTTTAAACAACATTAAAACTGTACTCAAGAACATTTACAGTGCTCGCTATCACAACTCTTACAGCAAAAAATAAAATTAAAGCCATCAACACTTTTGCCATCGCCACACTTACGTACTTCTTTGGTGTAATCCCATGGAGAAACAATGCACAACACGCACTACATTCACTAAACACAACATGCACCACCTACGATCAGCAAGGAGGGAGGCAGAGGACTCATCAACCTCATCACCCTAAACGAAAAACAAGTACATGCACTTAAGGAACACTTCCACCAGAGAACATCAATACTCCTGACACCGCTATCCAGACTCATGGGCTCATAAGAAGCCATTGCCACATACTCAGCCAGCCTGACGTTGACATGGAAGCGTCGAACAGATGGTTGACAAATGGTGAGCTGTTCGGGAAGACCAAAGCGTATATGATCGCGATACAGAACCAAGTCATATCCACAAGCAACTACAAGAAACACATTCCTTCATTCATGATGACACATGCAGGAAATGCCACACTACACATGAAACGATTGACCACATAACACCAGGCTGCCCTTTCTCTCCCAAACAGACTACCTCCACCGTCACAATCGAGTCTATCGTCCATCAACAGCTTGCACAAAAAACACTCGATTATTAACAACACAGTCCCGTAGTACAAGTATACACCACAAGCGTATTAGTCACCCTCACATAAGCTGCTTTGGGACCATCCCATTCACACAGATAAATCCACAACAGTTCTGCTATTACACTTGACCAACAAACAGATTTATTTCATTGACATTACAGTACCTATCGGCAAGAATATCCAGAAAACTCATGCAGATAAGATCTGTAAATATACCGAACTAAGACACGAGCTCCAGAAGCAGTGGAGGCAGGAGTGAGTACTTGTTGTACCTATCGCCACTGGTCTGGTTCCCCACACATAGCACCACAGCCTCAGCACACTAGGACTCGACAAAAACACTTATGCACCACTCCAGGAGGCTGTGATATTCAACACAACATGCATAGTTAGAAAATTTATGGATACAACCACACATCAATAACCCTCCTTGCAAAGGGTTTTTTACACTCGACAACATGTGCATTGGTCCTTGACCTGTCATTTTGTCTTTACTGGGGAAGCCCAAGATTTGAAACATTTACATAATAATATAATAATAATAATAATAATAATAATAATAATAATAATAATAATAATACGCCCCCATGGACCCTACCTCCTCGCGGTGGGGGCGGGAACTACACTAGCTTTAGGGTAGGCTAAAGGGTCCAACCATTTATGATGAGAACACGTTCTAATATAGATCATGCTGCATCGGGTGTGGCGCAGGATAAAGTCACCCGCGTTCGGGGGTTAGGCAGAGGCCTCCGTTCGAAAAATATACTACAGTCTCCCGCAGGTGGTGGTGGAGAAAGTGGCACCCCATCCTGTAGTATGGCTACCACAATGCCCGGGCAACACCATCCAGCCCGAACAGTCGGAAGTGTTTCGTTTGTGTCAGAGCAGGCGACCACCAAGACTGGGAAACCACGCCAGCGCATCCGATGGTCACCACAGATGAACCAGGATCTTATGCGCGACTTCTTCACTGTTACAAAGTTAGGTACTCAACTAACAGGATACAGACAGGCACTACACCAAGCTTTCACCACACGCTATCCGTCGTTAGGGCTTAGCGAACAGCGGGTAGCGGATCAGCGACGTTCAATTGTAGTAAACAATCTTATTCTCCCATGCATACTTGCACAAATTAAAGAAGAAGTCGCTGAATCCAACCACAGGACACCAAACCACACCCCACCAGAAGACACCATTATGGAAAACACAGAAACAATCTCTACCCCTCAGTACACATGCCCCAACAATACAACTAATGAAATATTACGTGCAGCTCATGATCATTTCTACACTGCACTCGCACAATACACAGGCACAGACCCCACACTTAGGCCGCCACTCCCCAAAGTACACACATCAAAACAACTCGCCACAGTCATATACCATCTCAACACACACACTATCCCACAACACCTTGACAACATCCAAACATTAGAAGACATACATACAACACTCTACTGTGCCGCACAGGGAACCATTCGGGCACTTGGAATCAAACAACACAACATACCTCCCACTGCACGGACACAAGAATACATCCCCCCTTGGAGACGTCGCCTTGAGGGCCGCATCAGTGACCTTAGAGGAGACATAGCCAGGCTCACACAATACTGTGCAGGAAACAAAACAAAGAAACTTATGTCCCAGGTTAGAAAGATATTCAAGCACATAAATACTCGCCCTTCACATTCAAATCATCATAACCAGGTTCAGGAACATCTCGACACACTAAAACAAAAACTCAGTGCACTTGCAAAAAGATTACAAAGATACAAACAGTGCACTCTGCGCAAACAACAGAACAACACTTTCCAATACAATGAGAAAAAATTCTACAGATCCCTTACATCTTCCTCTACTGCAACTAACACAAACACTCCCAACAGCGAAGCTTTACATGAATACAGGTCGTCTCTGTGGTCAAACCCTATCCCCCACAATGATAAAGCACCATGGATCACAGAGGAACAGCAACTCACTGAACACTTACCCTGCATGTCCTTCCATGAGATTACTCTCGCAGACATACAGACAGCACTAAAACATGCACACAACTGGAAGGCTCCTGGTGCAGACGGAGTCCAGAACTTCTGGATCAAGAGGTTCACGTCCCTGCATGGAAAACTAGCGCTTACACTCACTGACATAATCCAACACCCAGAACATATGCCTCGTTTCCTCACACAGGGTGTCACATACCTACAGAGCAAGAACACTGAAACAGCGCAACCTGCAAACTACCGCCCAATCACTTGCCTCCTCACACTTTACAAACTCCTCACCTCCTGCCTCGCAGACAAGATCTATACACACATCGAGACATATAACATTCTTTCCGAACAGCAGAAGGGCTGTCGCAGGAATTCCCAGGGTTGTAAGGAGCAACTCCTTATTGACTCTGTAATCCTGCGCCAGGCACGCGCGAAGAATAGGAGCTTACATATCGCATACATCGATTACAAGAAGGCATTTGATTCTGTCCCTCATTCCTGGCTCCTACACACTCTTCATATCTACAAAATACACCCCAAGATCACGGCATTCTTAGCTGCCACGATGAAGAGTTGGAACACAACATTACACCTACGCACCTCTAACACCTCCATCACTACAGATCCCATTCCCATAAGGAGAGGTATTTTCCAGGGAGACTCCTTGAGTCCTCTTTGGTTCTGCCTCGCCTTGAATCCACTGAGCCATATACTAGATAACACAAAACACGGTTATAGGCTTACCACAGGCACTGTGACACCATATAAAATCACACACTTACTCTACATGGATGACATTAAACTCTATGCCACAAACAATGCACAACTTACTAATTTACTACAAGCCACCACCCAGTTCACCAAAGACATTGGGATGGAATTTGGAATTGACAAATGCCGCAAGTTACACATAATACGTGGGAAGACTTCGAATTTGGAGTGTTTTGAACTGGACCATGGTTTGGCCATCCAATCCATGGAACAGGGAGAGACCTACAAGTACCTGTGCTTCCAGCAAGCGCGCGTCATTGACAACGCAAACATCAAAAATGCACTGAAGAACACATACCTTGCTCGAGTTCACAAAATCCTCAAAACACAACTCAACGCCAGAAATAAAATTAAAGCTATCAACACTTTTGCCGTTCCCACACTAACATATTCGTTCGGCATAATTCCATGGACAAACACCGAACTCGAAGCACTACAACGCGCAACACGCACTACATTCACGAAACACAACATGCACCACCCCAAGTCCGCTACGGAAAGGATGACTCTTCCCCGCAAGGAGGGAGGCCGAGGACTCATCAACCTCATCACCCTATACGAAAAACAAGTACATACACTTAGGGAACATTTCCACCAAAGAGCAGAAGACTCCTCACTTCACTCAGCCATTGTCAAGGCTGACACACACCTCACACCCCTGAACCTCGAAAACTCTTCTCCAACACTCACCACCCCTGACACCCACACTCAGCAGCTGCGTGAATCATGGGCTCGTAAGGAACTCCATGGCAGACATCATCACGAACTCAGCCAGCCTCATGTCGACATGGAAGCGTCGAACAGATGGCTGACGAGTGGTGAGCTGTTTGGGGAGACCGAAGGGTTCATGATCGCAATACAGGACCAAGTCATCTCCACACGCAACTACAAGAAGCACATTCTACACGATGCAAACACACATGACGACAAATGCAGGAAATGCCACACTACGCATGAGACGATCGACCACATAATATCAGGCTGTCCCCTTCTCTCTCAAACAGACTACCTCCACCGACACAATCAGGTAGCGTCGATCGTTCATCAACAACTAGCACACAAACATTCACTTATTAAGAGCACGGTCCCGTACTACAAGTACATACCACAAAGTGTATTAGAGTCACCCTCATATAAACTATACTGGGACCGCCCCATTCACACAGACAAAACCATACATCACAACAGACCAGACATCACACTTGTTGATAAGGTCAACAAACAGACCTATCTAATTGATATTGCAGTGCCTATCAGCAAGAACATGCAGAAAACTCACGCAGACAAGATCAGTAAATACACTGATCTAGCACACGAGCTCCAGAAGCAGTGGAGGCAGGATCGAGTACGTGTTGTACCCATCGTTCTGTCTGCCACTGGTCTGGTGCCTCACACATTGCACCACAGTCTCAGCACACTAGGACTTCACAAAATCACTTATGCACAACTGCAGAAGGCTGTGGTACTCAACACTACACGCATAGTTAGGAAATTTTTGGACACAAGCACACATCCCTAATCATTCTTGCACACATCTTTACACTTGGCAGTATGTGCTTTGGTCCTTGACCCGCCATATTGTTTTTGCTGGGGAAACCCAAGGTTTGAAACATACAAACATAATAATACAATGAAAAAATAGAGAATTAGAATTAGTGATTAGATGGATAATATTTCTATATTATAATTCCTCTGCACACTGATGGACAATTTCTCTAAATAGTCATAAACTACTTGTTATAAATCCAATTGAATACAATTAGAGTATTATTACAATATTAGAGTTGATACAGGAGCTAATATCTTTAGCCATTATAATAAATTATATTCTAAATATTATGATATTATTTACAGAAACTGACAGTAAATCTTTTTAAGATATCAATTATAAGTTCTAAATCCATACTTCTTCTTTAAATCACATCGTAACATATTGAAAAAACTTCATCTACACTTCATTTTATTATCGAATTTTCGGAAGAATTTTCTATCTTCCTTCTTCAAGATTACAATGTATAGTCAGGTGATATCAAATTACAAAAAAATTCCTTAGCATAGTTGTTAACAAAACTTAGCATTTTATCCTTAAAATGCTACTAACATATTATTTACAATTGTTACAAATTCAACAATTCTTAATTTTAATACAATTGTTTTATTTTACTAACAATCATTAAAATAATCATAATTTTTTAATTTCATCGATTATTACACTTTTTTTGTTCTTGTTCATATGAATTTTTTTCCTAATCTTTTTATTAATAATTTCTTCTTCTTTAAGCAGCTTATTAACATGCCTCTTTACAGCATTCCTTTGGTCCTCCCTTAATTTTCTTTTCCGCATCTTTTTTAAAACAATTGTATTAAAATTAAGAATTGTTGAATTTGTAACAATTGTAAATAATATGTTAGTAGCATTTTAAGGATAAAATGCTAAGTTTTGTTAACAACTATGCTAAGGAATTTTTTTGTAATTTGATATCACCTGACTATACATTGTAATCTTGAAGAAGGAAGATAGAAAATTCTTCCGAAAATTCGATAATAAAATGAAGTGTAGATGAAGTTTTTTCAAGATATCAATTAATTATTTGATGAGTCAATATTTACATAATTCTTATCAGTAGGCATGGGAATGGCACCTCCAGGAAAACTAAAACTAAAAACAAAATACACATTAAAAATAAAATAAATAAAATTCTTGTGCTGCCCTCCGGCAGCCTCAAAGAATTTTTAATGCTGAATTAAAATAAGAAAAGCACCTAAAAAAGTGGATTAACACATTAAAATGTTTGTATATTCATGTCTGTACGAGATCTAGTGTGTTTACAATGACTACTCCCAACTGATGATCGCCAATCAAGCGAGAAACAGCTGTTTTGGAATATAATTTGTAAACACGATCTCACACTTTTAATACATAATTCTTAGTTGCTTTTTTTCATTTGATATTTTGTTATATTTGAATTACTTTTGTATATTTTTTTTAACTTTAACAAATACAAACTATCAATTAAGGGATTTTTTTTTCCTCCAGTTGATCAGAACTAATAAGCTTGAAACAGATGTTTTAGGAGTTTCATTAAATGAAAAATTGTAAGGGCATCATTTGTGTTTTTAATTCTTATTGAGATTAGATTAGGAAACTGCAACAGAATAAACACATTTCTATAAGTTATAGATATAGAGGGTGGTCCTGAAATGGTTGAAAACCTGATATAACATAGCAAAATAATGAAAAACGTCTTATGCACATGGGTGCGGAATTGCTTTAGTCAGATTTTACGGGATCATTAACACATGCATAGGCTCTTGTGTAGTCTCGTCTGTTAGATTAAAGGTGTTCGAAGTGATGTACAATGATTCACACTACCCCTGGTACGTTTGAGCGTGTGGCAACACTCACGATGACGGTATGAGACATGTTGCTGCTGGTGGAGGTAACTTCGTACATCTCATCTAACAGTAGCTACACCCAGGGCCGGAACTAGGGGGGGGCAGGTGGGTGCATCTGCCCCGGGCGCCGGCTTGGAGGGGGCGCCGGTTTGGAGGGGATGTCGAAGGCGCCAGCCCAGACACGGGGCACCGAAAAAGCGAAGAAATAGTAAATTATTTTCTGTATGTTACAATTTTTCAAATAATACAGCATTATTTGTGCGATCTAGTTTTTAACATCTTCAATTTTATTTTAATTTAATTTGATGTAATTTAAAAAGCAGTAATCATATCACATAGATGTTAAAAATTCGTTATTAATTGAGAATTATCCCTGCCCAGTTTCAATCGGCCATATGCAACTTACAACCGATCTTCGTAGGTGCTCCAGCTTGTGTGGCAACTTTCGGCTTGTTGTGGTTAAATGCAGATAAATTTTTGGAGGGAAATTTTTGTTCTTGGAAATCACTTGAAACTTCAATGAAAAAGGGAGGAGTAGATAAAGAGGTACAGGAATATATAGCAACAGAAAAAACTCACTGGAGACAAGTGCTCGCTGTATCATTGATGCAATAGTATTTTTAGCAAAACAAGGAGGGCCATTAAGAGGATCATCTGAGCTAGATAATTTTGGTGATCAAAGAAGTGGGAGATTTTTAAACACAATCGATTTGATTTCCCATTACAATGCTGATTTACGTGATCATATTGATCGCAATAGAAAAGGTCAGATTAGATATTTTTCCCAACAAGGTACAAAATGAATTTCTCACGTTAATTAGCAGCAAAGTAAGAGAAGATATTCCCAAAGATGTGAAAGATGCCAAATACACTCCTTACCAAAAAAAAACGACGAACCTAGAAGGAGTTGTCCGATTGCAATGAAATTTCGTATGCAAAGACATTGGGACCGCCCATGCAAATGATTAAACTTTGGTGTCCAATGAATGAATAGCGAGAGCTACAGCGCATCGGAACTGCGCACTCAGCAGGTGTATATAAGAAGCGATTCTTAATCTGATGGTCAAAATTTCTGTTGCATTGTGAGTTAGATACCTTTCAACGACTGAAAAAAATGTCTCGCAGCAGGATTCGAGCTCATTACATGCAACTATCAGAGTTTGAAAGAGGTCGTATCATTGGATTGAAAGAGGCAGGTTGGGCAAATCGGAGAATCGCTCGTTATGTGGGTCGAAGTGATGCGGCGATTAGAAGATGCTGTCAGGAATGGGTGGACAATGGCAGATTTCAGCGTCATGAAGGTAGCGGTCGCCCTAGGGCCACAGCAGAGCGGGAGGATAGAGTGATTGTCAGATCAGCTGTCACAGCGCCTGAATCATCGTTATGCATCAGAAGTGCGGCCCGCACATGAGTGTCCACCATGACCATTCACAGACGGCTGAGAGAGCGACAATTACACTCGTACCGACCGCTACGCCACCTGCCACTCATGTCTGCACACTGTCGGGCCAGATTACAATGGTGCTTGGCTCGATCCGGTTGGAATGATGCTGACTGGGGACGTATAGTGTTCAGCGACGAATCCCGCTTTCAACTGTGTCCTGACGATCGTCGCAGACGTCTGGAGACGTCCAGGGCAGCGTATCGATCCTGCTTTCACTATTGCACGCCATACAGGCCCTCAACCAGGAGTTACGATCTAGGGTGCCATTTCCCTTGATAGCTGGACCCCTTTGGTCGTCATTAGCGGCACACTTACAGCACAGCGGTACGTCGACGACATTCTGAGATCTGTTTTGCTACCCTTCCTTTTGCAGTACCCTGGCCTTATTTTTCAGCAAGATAATGCCAGACCACATACGGCACAGTTGCTATGACCTGTCTTGCAGCTTGTGAAACACTTCCTTGGCCAGCCAGATCCCCAGATCTCTCTCCAATCGAGCATGTCTGGGATATGATGGGAAGGCGACTGCATCCACCAGGGAATGTGGATGACCTAGCCCTACAATTGGAGCAAATTTGGCAAGAAATACCGCAGGAGACCATCAGGGAGCTTTATCACTCTATGGCACGTCGTGTGGCAGCTTGCATTCAGGGTAGAGGTGGGTCAACACCTTATTGAGCTCATTACTTTGTAACTCTGTAACTCTGAAATAAATCATTCAATTTGTCTGAAATTTTAATCATTTTTTATTCTGTACATAATCTTCCTCTCCACCAATTTTTGTCTCCATCGGACAACTCCTTCTAGGTGTGTCGTTTTTTTTGTTATTGAGTATATTTTTCAATTATATTTGATGCTACCCCAGATATAAGCCACAAAGAACAAATGACCCAAATTATTCGGTATGTGAAAATGACTGAAACTGGACCTGATATAACAGAGTTTTATACATTTTTTTATTATTCATGACAAAATGGGGTTAGGAATATCGGAAGAAATTTAAAAAAAAATACAAAATGACGGATTGGACATCAAAAATTGCAGAGGCCAGTCTTATGACAATGAAGCTAACATGGCCGGCATTTATAAGGGAGTTCAAACTAGAATTCTAACAGAAAATAAGCTGGCATGTTTTATACCATGCTCAGCTCATTCCTTAAATTTAGTTAGTGTGCATGCTGCTGAGCTCTCTCTACAAGCCCAATTTTTTTTGGCATAGTAAACCGTCTCTTTGTTTTTTTCTCATCTTCTACTTCAAGATGGGTAGTTTTAAAGAAGCATGTGCCAATTTCCTTAAAATCCCTGAGTAAGACCAGATGGTCAGCAAGGAAGGAGTCAGTGGATGTTTTTCATAAGCATTTAAACTATTTGAATTTATGCTTTAGAGGAATTGGTCGAAAGTTCGCTCTGTAATGCTGAAACAAAAGCGGAAGCTAGATGTTTGGCACAAAACATTTGCAAATTTGAATTTATTGTCCTGCCATGCTTCTGGAGCAGAATGCTGGAGCAGAATGCCTACAAAGGGATGATGTCACCGTAGACACAGCTGCGAGACACATCAAGGGCTTAATAAGAGATTTAGAATCAATAAGGAGCAATGCACCAGAAGATGCTATTTCGGAAGCCAGAAGAATAGCTGAAAGCCTTGATGTCCCTCAAGAATTTGAGGAAAAACGGAAAAGGAAAAAAAAGATAATGTTTGAAGAGATGTTGAAGATGAGATCAGTGGATTATCGCAAGAAGACTCTTTTAAAGTGGGATTGAGGGGAATATTTGATATCATTTTAAATGACATGAATGTTCGATTTAAAGCTCTGGAAGAAGTAAACTTTAAATTTAGTTTCCTGAATGGAAAAATAATGAATAAAATGAGTGTTGCAGAGCTAAGGTTAGAAGCTGAAAAAGTCGTGGATTCCTACAAAACGGATTTGAACAAAAAAAAACTATTTCAAGAAGTAGAAAGCTTCAAGCACCATGCGATGGAAATTGACGTTGGATTAAAACGGCACATGCAAAGGCAATGCTTCAGATTATTTATAAACATGGGCTTCAAGATGTTTATCCAAACTTGACTAAGGCATTGAAGATTTTTCTAACTTTACCAGTTACAGTTGCTTCAGCCGCAAGAAGCTTCAGTAAATTGAAAATAGTAAAAAACTACTTGAGGAGCACAATGTAACAAGACAGACTCTAAGTTGAGCATCATTTCTATCGAGACTAGAGAACATCATCTATTTCTTTTGATATTATTAACACCTTTGCTGCCAAAAGAGCTCGAAAAGTGACAATTTGATTTATTTAGATTCAAGAATGAATAAGGACTATTAGTAAATTTAGTATCCAAAACTCAATGTGTTTCAAATTGAAATAGAAAAAGTACTACATGAATACTATACCAATTTATAACCAAAATAACAAATAAACTTAAGAATGATTTGAAGTTTAACTGAATGTCTCATTTCTTAATGTTACCAACTTCTGTAATTTCAGATTAACAAATGAAGAAAAAAACCTTTTACTTTTTAGATTCCGTTAAAAATTATTACACAAAATACAATAGAGGAGTGCTGTAATTTCACAACTGAATTTCACTTGATCTGTTTGCACTGTAGTGTAATGTGTTGATGATTAATGCTACGAAGCTGTAATTAATAGCATTGACTTAAATACAGGAAAGTATATGCTTTTGTTTTTTATTAAATAGTTTTAAATGGAGTGAGTATGGCGTGGAGGGGGAGGAGGGGGCGCCGAAATATACCCTTGCCCCGGGTGACAGGAAGGCTAGTTCCGGCCCTGGCTACACCATAGCCTATGTATGTGTTCTTATTGGCTTTTTTTCGTTATTTTGCTTGCAATTAAAGCAGTAATTTGGGACTGTCCAGTGACAGTTTAATCTGCTAAGTGGAAATCTAATTCTTTTTAACTGAAAAGCAACAACACATTAATATGTGCAAATTACTTTCCATTATTTTTTATGAAAGTAATGCAATTTTTTATTATTACTGTCATAAAAATATGGACACGTAACAAAATAAAATACAAATACCTCATTAAAGTTGCAATGAAAAATGAGCTGTTCATAAATAAAAGTGTCACTGTATAAAAAAAATAAAAAAAAATACTGAAAAGAAGCTAAAGCATTATACAGGAGAAGTTAGTATCTGCAATGTTAACATTTATTTAAAACCATTACTTAGAAATGTAATATAAACTGGGTTTTTTTTTTAAATGCCTTGTTTGAAAAATTGATTTTCACAGAACTTATATTTTAAGCCACTTTTCACTAGCTGTGACCTAATATGTCTATTTAAGTGGCTTCCGTAAGAAAATTTTTTTTTTTTTTTTGCAAAAAAATCACCTTTCAAAGGCATTTCATGATTATGGGGTAAAATATGGCTATTTAAACTATCTGCAAATAAAAACCTTTCCTCACATAACTTACATTTTAATGGTTATTCATCTGTATGTGATCTGATGTGGCTAGTTTTTGTTTGCTTCGTTGTGAATACGCATTTTCCACAAAAATTACTAAGGCTTTTCGCCTGTATGTGATCTAATGTGGCGATTTAAATGGCTTCTGCGTGAAAAGCACTTTCCACAAAACTCACATTTAAATGGCTTTTCACCTGTATATGATCTAATGTGTGTAGTTAAACTGCTTGCTTCTGAAAAGTACTTTTCACAAAACTGACATTTAAGTGGCTTTTCACCTGTATGTGTTCTTATGTGTTTAGTTAAACTGCTTGCATCTGAAAAGTACTTTTCACAAAACCGACATTTAAAAGGCTTTTCATCTGTATGTGATCTGATGTGTCTAGTTAAATCGCTTCTTCTTGAAAAGCACTTTTCACAAAACTCACATTTAAATTGGTTTTCACCAGTATGTGATCTAATGTGTGTAGTTAAATTGCTTGACCTTGAAAAGCACTTTTCACAAAACTCACATTTGAACGGCTTTTCACCTGTATGTGATCTAATGTGTGTAGTTAAATTGCTTGAACTTGAAAAGCACTTTTCACAAAACTCACATTTGAATAGCTTTTCACCTGTATGTGATCTAATATGTCTAGTTAAATCGCTTCTTCTTAGAAAGCTTTTTTCACAAAACTCACATTTAAATGGCTTTTCACCTGTATGTGATCTAATATGTCTAGTTAAATGGCTTGACGTTAAAAAGCACTTTCCACAAAACTCACATTTAAATGGCTTTTCACCTGTATGTGTTCTAATGTGTGTAGTTAAATGGCTTGACATTGAAAAGCACTTTCCACAAAACTCACATTTAAATGGCTTTTCACCTGTATGTGATCTAATGTGTTTAGTTAAATCGCTTTTTCTTGGAAAGCACTGTTCACAAAATTCACATTTAAATGTTTTTTCATCTTTGTGTAATTGAATGTGGATTCTTAAAGATCGAATTTTTACAAAACTCTTGTTGCACAATTCGCATTTATATGGTTTTTCATCCATTTTTGATGTGATGTTAATAGTTCAATTATCTTCAAATGAGTTTATCAGTGAAAAACTGATAATGAAATATTAACTGAAATCCAAAAAAAGTCACTCCGTTTTCTTTATAACTGAATGTAAGGATTCGAAAGAAATGTTATTGAAAAGAAACTAAAAGATTACAGCAGTTCATATCTGGATGAATGGACATAGGGAAATACAGTAAAACCATTTTTTCCGATCTTTGTTATTCAGCTCTGTTAATATAAATGACTTATCAGTGTTTAATCATTAAACTGTCCTAGAAGCAAGCTGTCTTATAACAGGAGAATGGTTGTAAAAATGGCTGCTACATAGGGATGGTTTATAAATTAGTCTTAAGACTGCTTTAAACACTCTAGAAAAATTACCTCAAACCGGCAAATGGCTCGAAAAATCTGCCAGTTCTTCTAAATAGAAGCGGTTTAAATTCAGGCAAATATTAGAAGAAGGAATTCGACACCAGCAACCTTGGGGACGAGAAAATGTATGGTAATATTGGTAAAAATTGAGATGACGGTGCATGCCTCGGAAGTAATGGCCGCTTTGGAACTACTCCGCCACGTATCCTTCCGACGCATCTGATTGACGCGCACCGTATATGTCCTTTTAGCCGTAATATTTTATGTAATTTCACCTGCGAAATTAACGTTATTTTTTTTCTTTTTGGAAGAAAAAGATTCATTAATTCACACTATAGTCAAGGGACACGTTAGGCCTTACCTGTGATAATACAGGAAGAGTTACAGAATGTATACCTTCGCTATGAAAAGTAGTCCGTACATTAAATGACGATATTGTAAAAAATGAATGTTAATTAACTGAAATTATCATTTTAAACATTTCTTAATTTCTCAAGATAAATATTGATTTCAGATATTTATGAGTTTCAAAGTGATTAGTTTATTGACCAATCACGTGAGCTTTCACACTTGAGTAAAGATGGCGTCTTCCATTCCATTGTTTTCAATCATATAAAAGCTATATTTCTTTAATATTTCAGTTTTGTTTTTTTGGTTTTTAAATTAATCTTGTAGAAATTTAAGCATATAATTTAACTAATTTAATTCTTTACGATTTTTTTTTTTTTAGTATTTGGATATCAAAAAAAAATTTTTTTTTTATATACACACTCGATTTTTTTACTTTACAAATTGAAATAAATTTTATTTAATACTTGACAAAATAATGTTAATTTGAAGCATTTTCTATTTTATCATATACATATTGTAAAATCATTAAGCACTTAAATGTAAGTATTTCTTACTTACATTTCTTTTTATACTTTGTTCCTAAAATGAATTTTTTCAGAGCTTACCTTTTCTGAGGATGGTAGAAATAAAAAGGGAAAAAAATTACGAATTTATTGAATTAATTATTTCAAAAAAAATCTGTGCGTTATATCGTTATAAATATATATTTATATGGTTATTTATATGTATAATTATATATAATTAAATCACTCAGTATTTCACATACAATAAGTATTCGTTGTAAAAATGATTTTAAAAAAATCCTCCACTATTTTGCAATAACTGACACTGAAAACAGTAAAAAAAAAATAAAAAAAAAAACACTTTGACTTGATTGAAAACGAAATTTAAATTTTTAAATTAAACACTAAGTTTTCAATCTTATATTTTAGAAACTCGGGTATGAATGATCCTTAATAAATGGACAGGAATTTATAACTCAGGATACAAAAAATACTTTTATTAAACATTTGCAATAAATATATACAAGTTCAGTGTGAACGTCTCTGCTCATTTCTCCTTAATTTTTATCTATTCAATCTTTTTTATTGAATCTGTTTTCTTACTGAAATGTGGACGCAGGAGAAGACCCTACAGCTCATTGAGGAGTTTCAGTCGCAGAGAATACTTGGGGACATTACTTCCTCTGAGTACCAAAATAGGATGAAGAAGCCCGATGCTTTGAAAGAAGTCGTCGATAGATTTTCTCTCAGCCAACAAGTGATTGAAGGCTCTCCGTGTCCACTTTCTTAAGGAGCACAAAGCTTTATGTAATTTGAAGAAAAGTGGTGCTTCTCCCAAGAAAGTGGGGTGGTTTGGATATGAGCCATTACTCTTTTTGTTAAGTTTTCAAGAATCTCGAGGGAGCAGAAGTACTGACCCTTGAAATGATCATGAAACTGAGGTAGTTGTATTTCTTTTTCAATTTTATCCTTTTCAAGTTTATCGTATTATTATTAAAAAAATTACTACTTTTTCAGGGTTCTCAAATAAATTAAACACGTTGAACTTTACTTGAAATTACATCAAGCGTATTTCTTTTTTTTTCCCATGCCCTAGAATTGTATTCTTTTTTTATTATTATTATTTTTATAATTTTTATTCCCAAAATATTAACAATGAAAACAATTTTTTGATTCATTATAACCTCTGTAAAAAACTGAAATCTAACATTTTGCAGATACCGCAGGTAAAGCGTCCCCCAAAACTTTCCCAATATTCTTTGTAACTGTAAACAATTCAAATACTTTCCTGTGTAATCAATATTGCATGATAAATGAGTCCACTATGAAAGTGATATTACTGTGTTTATCAATAACCAGCAAGCAAAAAATGAAAATTACCCATTTCATTGAAGTCTGGTTTCGTAAAAAATATAATGTAAAGTGAAGTACAAGTACAAAATGACTACGAATTACTCAATTTTTAAAATATATTGATATACAAAGGTTTACATTCTCAGCCAAGTTCTGAACAATATGTACACTACAACTGAGTTACAAAAGATACAAATTCAGTTGTTTGACTTTCTCATCTAACTATATAAAAAGACAAGATCTAACTCACTCACTCATTCACTGACAGATCAACGCCCAGCCCAAACTGTTGGACCTAGAATGCTGAAATTTTGCACAGAGGTCCCCTTTATGTTGTAGACAAGGAATAAGGCCGGATTTTGCAAAATTCCCACGGTTTTGCGAATAACGAGAGTTTATTGTCGATTTAAAGGTTTCTTATTGCCATAATTATTTCCGTAACTATAATTAGTAGAGACTTCAAATTTGGAATATAAGTAGGTAATTATAATCACTAAAACCCATTTTCAGGATTTTTCGATATTCCCACGGGTTCGGGAATAAGAAGGGTTTATTTTTGTTTGAAAGTTTTTGTATTTCCGTAACTATAATTAGTAGAGACTTCAAATTTGGCATGTAAGTAGATAATTATAATCACTGAAACCCTTTTTCATGATTTTTTCTTAATTGCCACGGGATAAAAATCCTTGCTTTAAGTTATAAAGCTGAAAGTTTGCTTCCGTTACTATTGTTAGGTTTTAAGATTTGTTATCGTGACAATGTGTTATCGTGTTACACAAATATTGTAATGCTACACTTGTAGCTAATCTATTGTTCTGCATAATAGCGCTACATATGCACATGTTGGCGACAATGGAAACTATACAAATAGTGTGGTGCGTAGTAGTGACAAGGTTTTCGGATTGGATATAGATTTGTAATGATCAGATGAATTTTTACGAACTAGGAAAGGTTTGAAGTGATAGGGTTATGACATTCCAAAATTCGAATTAGGGATATACACTGGGAGGACGGTGCATGAATGGGCAAACATGGTTCAAAGATACTACGAGGTTTTCGGGATGGATAAAGATTTGTAATGAGATCAGACCTTTTGAGTTGTTGTTGTTTTGTGTTGTTTTTGTACCAACCAGGAAAGTTCCAAGTGATCTTGCATTTGCAATTTCTTTAACATGCACATTAGAACATTTGTTTTTTTGTAACCCGAGCGAAGAACGGGGCATTTTGCTAGTTGTAAATAAAACTTCAAGCAAACTGTATCTGTCAAGGAACACTTCCTTCTGATGAGTTGAAGTAGTTCTTGAACTCATTCCTAACTGTTTGTGCTGAGTTCACGTTTCTCTGTGGCAAAACTTGTAAATTAAGGAGGCCCTCATTGTTTGCCATTTCTGCTCTCCATGTCCCAGGAACAATGTTGCTATCTTCAAGATCCTCAGCGTCAAATGTACGTTTTGGAGAGTATATGCTTTTAGATGTCAAATCTTGGCGAAGGAAGTTGTATAGATAAATAGAGGCTAATGTAATACTTTCCACTTTGTCTGGATGCAATGCTATTGTTGTTAGAAAAACCCTAAATTTCACAGACACATTTTCCACTAATCGGCATACCCAGCTCAATCTTAAATATTCTTTCTGTTGTCATTGAGCCTAGCTGTCCAGGATATAGGTTTTATTGTTTGTCATTAAGGCAAACGCATCATCAGCAACAATTACCAATGGTACACATCAATGTCCTTCAGAGAGGGCTGGGGGTTGAGGTAGCTTCAGTTCATTGTTTTCAAGCTTCTCACATAAAGTTCTCTTTCTCTGGTGCAACTGTCTTTACGACTGGTTTGAATTGGACGCTCTCCATTTTCTTCTATCCTGTGCATCTTTCTTCAATTGTTCATACTTTCTTCTCCTTTTAACATCATCAAGCATTCCAATCCTTCTTCTTCCTCTTTTTCCTTCTACTTTTCCGTCTATTATTCTTTTAACATCATCCAGCATTCCAATCCTTCTTCTTCCTCTTCCTCTCTTTCCTTTTACTTTTCCCTCTATTATTCTTTGTTGAAGACAATTTCTTCGTAGCACATGTCTTAACCAAGACGCTTTTCTTTTACGTATGGTTTCTAACAATTTCCTTTTTTCACCTATTCCTTGTTAAAACGTCCTCATTCTTTACTTTATCCGACCATTCTACTTTTAACATTCTTCTCCAGAGCCACAGTTCAAAACTTTCTAGAAATCTCTCTTCCTTCTTTTTAATAATTCATAATTCACTACTATATAACACCACACTCCAAACCAAACATTTAGCAAACCTTTTCCTTAATTCTATTGAAATTTTTTGTGCTGTTAACAATGCTTTTACCTTTTCAAATGCTCCTTTACCTATTGCTATTCTACTTCTTATTTCTTCTGTACAACTTCCATCCCATTTCACCAGACTTCCCAAATATTTAAAAGCTTTTACTTGCTGTATAATCTTTCCTTTTAAGGATATATTAACATAATCTTCTTGCATGCTTATTCTCATCACCCTGGTTTTTCCCACATTTAAGTTCATTCCAAAGTCTTTCCCAACTCTTACTATACTGTCCATCATTTTTTGTAACTCTTCTTCTGATTCTGCCAACACTGCTTCATCATCTGCATACTTACTGGTTTTCAATCTTTGACCTCCTATCACAACTCCTCTTGCTTCATCTAAAGCTTTCGCAGTGAGTTGCTCTGCATATACATTAAAAAGCATTGGTGAACGACAACACCTTTGTCTAACTCTTCTTCCAATACCCATCTCTTCAGTTTCATCATCTCCGACTTTTACAGCCACTGCCTGCCCACAATACATCTTCTTTATTAGTCGTCTATCCTTCCAATCAATGCCAATGTCTTTTAAAATTCTAAGTAGTCTTATAGAATGCCTTTCCCCAATCAATAAAACAAACAAATAAATCTTTATTCACTTCTAACATTCTTTCTCCCATCATTCTCAAGCATCCTATTGCATCTCTAGTTCCTTTTCGTTTTCTAAAACCGAACTGATCTTGTGGATAATTTTAAATTTAAAATTATATTATTGGATGAGTGCAAAAGTTCTACCCTTTTTTATTACTCACAAAGAAGAGCAAATAAATGCAAAATGAACATTACCTATTATTGTGCATAATCCCTATTGCTATCTAGGACCTCTTGCCATCTTTCTGGTAGGAGATGAATCCCACGGTGGTAAAATTCCGTTGGTTTCGAGTCAAAAAAGTCTTGAAGGCAGTTTTCACAGCATCAAGATCATCAAAGTTTTTCTGACTGAAGGAATTGTTCAACGCACGAAATAGGTGATAGTCAATTGGTGCCAAGTCAGGAGAATAGGGAGGGTGGGGTAAAACCTCCCAACCGAAGCCCAGGAACCATGACAGCAGCATGTGGCCTGGCGTTCTCGTGATGAAGGATAATACCGCGACAATTGATGAGACCTGGCCGCTTTGCTACCAAATTTGAATGCAGCCTGTCTAACTGTAGACAGTAAAAGGCAGCATTGTTGGTTTGGTTGAGTGGCAGGACCTCCCAGTGAATTATTCCCTGCCCATCCCACCACACACTCAATAACACCTTCTTGGGATGAAGTTCAGCTTTAAAAGTCAATGCAGGCGGATCAGAAGGGTAAAAGACAGTCCTATGACGCTTTATGTTATGGTACATAACACACTTCTCATCTCCTGTCACAATTTGTGTCAACAGTGGGTCATTTTTGTACTGGGAAAGCAAGGAAACACATGTGGCGATTCGATCATCCCGTTTATTAGCTGTCAGGTTATGTGGAACCCAACGATCCAACTTTCTCGAGAATGCTACTTTTGCAAGAAGAAAGCAGGCCATCTTAAGCGTGATTGTCCCGAGTACAGACTTTGGAAAAAGAAAAAGCAAGAAAAGGAAAAGATACTTGCGGCAAATATGGTTAATCAAGAAAGACTTCCAGATCCAGATATTTGTTTCACAGTAGGCGAAGGCAACCGTGATAAATGGTATGTAGATTCAGGAACGGGAAGGCACATGAGCTGTGATAGAAAGTTCTTTACATCTTTAGA
>JAFIDM010008419.1:9562699-9574115 GCA_023159025.1 Thereuonema tuberculata | reverse complement strand
AAATACTCATCCTTGTAACAATTTTAAATGAACACATTCTTTATATCGAAATGGTGTTTAAGATCGTTACAGTGGGTGGCCGTGTAGTATGCCTTATTATTTGCTTTAACAGTCTGAATATGCTCATTCAAACGCTTTTCCAGAGGGCTCTTAGTCTGGCCCATAAAATGGCATTTTTTCCCCTCTTTTTTCATACTATGTTCTTCACATGGTATCCCGTATATTATCTCTTGTTTTTTGAGAAAATTAACATTGTCTTCTACGGACCTTTTTTTCCCATTGAGAAATCTTCCTAAAGTATTCCCTGGTTTGCCGGCCAATTTTATTCCCGATCTTCCCAAAACAGGTTTTAACTTTTTGAAAAGTAAATCATCATAAACAATAGAAGCATATCGAAACGAGTCTTTACTGTTCCTAGAATCCAAAGTCCCAATAGTTTTCCTATATTGCTTCTTTGATAATAATCTTTTTTCACGCCTCTCAATAACCTCTTTGGGGAAGCCATTATTGTGAAAAATGTCCTTAATAATCATTATCTCTTGCTCCAAAAATTTTTGCTCAGAACAAATTTTAATCACCCTATTTAAAGCCATATCAATAGCATTAATTTTATAATTTAAGGGCACCGAACTCTTATAATGAATGCTGACACGTGCATCCGTCGGCTTCCTATACACCGTGGTAGCATATCTCTCTTGTTCTCGCATTACCAAAACATCCAAAAATGCAAGCTTACAATTTTGCTCCAATTCAACGGTGTATTGTATGTGTTGATCAATGTCATTAAAATCCTGCAAAATGTTATCCGCGTAATGGTCATTAACGATCAAAAACGTATCGTCAGTGTACCTGCAAAAATAGTGGACATTATTGTATATGTTTTGAATGGAAAACACTTGGGATTCGATGTATCCCATTACACACTCGGCGAAAATAGCCGAAGACGGCAACCCCATAAACACCCCGGATGTTTGTAAGTAAAATCTGTTATCAAATGTGAAAAATTGCATCTTAAAAAGCAAAGCAACTAACATCGCCATCTCTTTAAGAATTTTTTACCCTGTTGGATCTCTACATCATATTCAATGGCATGTTGTATAGCACGCATAATTAGATTTTGTATTTGGTAATAATCTGCACTTTCATTATAGAAAATGTAGAAACAGATGGTTTATTCATTTCCTTATTCTTATCTGCTGTGCATCAGATTCTTACAGAAATCTTCTATAATTAAAACATAGGTTCATTTGATTATTAGAACAAAACAGAAATCATTCATAAACATTAGAAATAAAAAGTGCATTTCATTTTTGGTCTTACAATTGATATGATGATGTGTTTACAAAAAAAGAATATTATAAAATGTGTCTTAAGGTAGGGTTCTATTGAGCTCTGTGCAGCAAATGACTGCTATCCTGCAGGGAGGATTATTTGCTGCAGCTATTACTTTATCCTTTCTCTTGACCTTTCTGCTGTTTTTGTTTCGAGATATTTTCGTTCATCGACCAAAAGGTTGTAAACTTCATATGAAAACATCGACAGAAGAAAGTACAGTAATACCTTGAGATACGAGCATAATCGGTTCCAGGATCGAGCTCGTAACTCGAGGTGCTTGTATCTCAAATTATTTTTTTCCATAAGAAACAACAGAAAAAAAAATTAATCCGTTCTGGCCCTCTAAAAGACTCATTTATTAGTGCTAATAATAATGTAAAAAAAAATGTTTTTAATTGCTACATACATACATAAATACATACACACACAAAAAAATTATAGTATATCAGGATTCCTGTGATAAAAAATAAAATATGGTTTTAAGTATGAGTTCTTACTGACAGAGGATACAGTAGCGGCTAATGGCAGCATGTGCGGAGGAGAAGGAGGGAAGAGAGTTAGCCCGTAAGTAGACACTTGATTCCGAACCATACCTTACACGTACACTACATAACTTACATAAACTTAGAACTTAGCTTATGTATTTTTTTCTTACTGTCTATTTTTTTATTTATTTTTTTTTTCGATTTGTATTCTTTACTGTTCTTCACTTTTCTTAACTTCTTTCTCCTGACTACCCTCACTTTCACTTGGCCTTTAATGAAATACCCATCGAGGGAGATTTGTTTCTGTCTCCCTTTCAAAATATTATGGAAATGAGTAAGGCACGTGTCGTCTCTAAGCGTGCTCATATCTCGAATCTTTACTCATATCTCAAAGCAAAAATTTGCTCGAAGGCTTGCTCGTATCTCGGAATACTCTTATGTCGGGATGCTCGTATTTCAAGGTATTACTGTAAACTGTTTGACAAAAAATTCAAATCAACAGGAAGGAAGTGTCCAATTTGAATGAAACTTAGTCTGTGCATTTGGATGAAGAGAATGGACCACTTAAGGTTTACGCCCCTACCAACATCATGTATGATGTGTAAGCACATACTGAGAAATCTTGTGGGGTAAACAAACAGAAAGCCCATAGGGTGAGTAAATAACTTAATGTGAATTCACAAAAAAACCTTGATTTTTGATATTTCAAGACGGAATGGTTTAGTACTGTGCAGTTCCATATTGTAATAATTCTGTAGAAACGCTTTGAATATCCTTCTTTAATATAATTTATTCCTCCATATCTAATTGGGTTAATACAAAGCACAAGGCTTTGTTTATCCCACAAGCCAAGCAGTAGCCGGGTGGGGTATTTTGTAACTTCGAAGCCCAGCCTATCTTCAAGTGATTCATTGGAATTGATTCAAATTTCACTGTGTTTTCACTGTGAAAACACATATTTCACAGTGAAAAGCTATGAATGAAGATGAAGATGATCATGATGCATAAAAAAAAAAAACATTCTTATGCTAAAATCGTTTCAAATGCTAAAATCATTTGAAACAATCCGACGCAGATTACAATTTGAAGAAAATGCGCCTGAAGGGGTTTTTGGTGCATTACAAAGATGCGAGACGTACTATGAGCGAAAACATTTTTTCAAAAAAAAAAAAAAAACTCAGACAAAATTAACAGACTTTGTTAGTAAAATTTAAGTAGGCGTTATGCCATTAAAATTATTACTTTTTTTAATAAGATTTATTGTTTTATGTATTTTAAATCTGTTTTATGTAGTTTAAAGTAATTTTAAAAGGTGAATCTCTATTTAACGAATTTTCGACATAACGAACTTTTTATCGAGATTTAGCAACTTCGTTAAATAGAGGTCCGACTGTAATTAATTCGAAGGCCACGATGCGCGCTATAGTCGAATTACCAGTACAATTCAACACAGGATAGATAAGACAGCTCAACCGACATTATTGGTTTCTCTATGAATCTGAAGGAATTTGGGTGTTGACAGAAAAAGAAAGTGATTCGAATCCACGTTTAATTATAATTTGATTACCATTGAAGAATCTGCAGTTTTAAAGGTGAATTTCAAAGGTTCTACAAGAAAGAGGGGCTGAAGTTTTTTGTGTTGCCGTCGCTACTATGTCCAATTTTAAATTCGATCTAGGACAAGATAGACTTCAATCTATTCTATTTTGCCTCTTTATTATTATTATTATTATTATTATCATGAAAAAGTTTCAAACCATGGGTTTCCCCAGTTATTATTATTATTATTTTTACAAATTTAAAATTGAGTGTTTTACTAAAATAAACTCTTTATTATTAAGAAGTTGGTACTTCCTTTTGATGCAACATCGTAAAAACAGTTCGCTATTAGTTCAGAGTTTTATATTGTCTTGAATTAAGCCTTCTCCAGTTTCGTAAGTTTATAATATCTTATTTAGTCTACAGAGTACTAAGATAGTACACAAAATAAAGAAATTATTGGAATTCATCGGTTATCCGCCGCTTAAGGACGTTACTGTTTGGTTCCAGTTTCTACCAATCGAAGCGTGCTGACGTCACTCCCAGAAGACCTGTTAATCCCAAAACTCCCTTTTTTATTCAAGTTTATGTATAAATTGCTCAGCTCATGTTGTATTATTATTTGATAAGGCTGCCTCTCGTCAGCGAAACTAGTCGGTATTTAGTGTATATATCTTTTATGTATAAATTTTTTGCTATAATCAGGAAAAAAAAAATGAACTATTGAAATGTCGTCCCAAAGTTTTGCAAAATCATATAAATGCGAATTTTGTGAAAGAAGCTTTTCACAAACAAGCAGTTTAACTAACCATATGAGATCACATACAGGTGAGAAGCCATTCCAATGTGAAATTTGTGAGAAAAGCTTTTCTATTAAAGCAAATTTAAAGAGGCATCTTCAATCACATACAGGTAAAAAACCATTCCCATGTGAATTTTGTGGGAAAAGACTTTCCAATAAAAGCAGTTTTACTGTTCACATGAGATCACATACAGGTGAGAAGCCTTTTAAATGTGAATTTTGTGAGAAAAGTTTTTCTCAGGCAATGCAGTTAACTGTTCACATAACATCACATACAGGTGTGAAAACATTTAAATGTCAAATTTGTGAGAAAAGCTTTTCACAAATAGGTCATTTAACTCTTCATGTTAGATTACATACAGGTGAGAAGCCATTTAAATGTGAATTTTGTGAGAAAAGCTTTTCTAGGAGAGGCCTTTTAAAAAGACACCTCCGGTCACATACAGGTGAGAAGCCATTTATATGCGACTTTTGTGAAAAATCTTTTTCTCAAACAAGCCATTTAACTAATCACGTTAGATCACATACAGGTGAGGAGAAGCCATTTAAATGTGAATTTTGTGAGAAAAGCTTTTCTAATCGAAGCAATTTAACTGTTCACATTAGATCACATACAGGTGAGAAGCCATTCAAATGTGACTTTTGTGAAAAAAGCTTTAGAACCTTATCATTGTGAATATTGTGAAAAAAGATTTTATGATTCGAGTGCACTATCGAGACATTTGGAATCTCATGCATTTAAAATTACATTAAAATAAAATATTCTTCTAGAGAAGTTAAGTGTTGTAATGTTAGATTACATAAAGCTTTCTAAATATAAAGCAAAGTTTCTTTATCTGGGTGCATTGAAATTTGGCTCATAAAATTATTTATTTTTAAGTTTTGACAGCCAGCTGCATTTTCATTATAGATAATGTAGATTCAAAGGGTTTGTTCATTTGCTAATTCCTATCTGTATTCTATCTAATAGAAATAGGGCTTCTTTCTTTCTTGACTCTTTTTTTTATTCAAACATCTCCCATGTACACGTGCTTGTTTTTCAATATCACATAGAATTTGCTTAAGTAAGAATATTATATTTAAAATATTCCAACATTTCGGCAATTATAGTTCTAATTGTCATTTTCGAATTAAAAATAAACAGACGGATCGGAAATAACTAAAAAATCTTGAGATTCAAAAAAAAAAAAAAAAAAAAAAAGGTTGAATACATTCCTTATTGGTGGGGGAAAGGGGAAGGACACATAAGTCAAAAAACCATATAAAGTGAGTTGTAGTCCCCTTGGCAATTTTATCAGTACTAATTTTATCATTACTTCTGTACGGCGCAGAAACGTGGACTATGTTAAAGAGTGATATTGATAGGCTGGAAGTGTTTCAAATGCTCTGTTTACGCCGAATACTGGGTATCTCACTACGCAACAAAGTCAGAAATGATTACAGAGAATGGTGTTGCAAGCAACCAACATTAATGGAAGAGATACAAAAACGTAGGATGAGATGGTTTGGACATGTGTGCAGGATGAATACAAACCGCCTACCACACAAACTACTCTGGACACCACGACCTACTGATTGGAAGATCCAAAAATCTGTACCCAAGAAAACATGGCTCACACATGTGACAGAGAATCTGGATTAGCATAGACTAGATCTGAAGGATGGAAAAGAACTGACATTTGACAGAGTAAAGTGGAAAAAGGTAACACAAGGTGTTGGCCAAGCCATAACACATACAACAGCGTACTGGCTCCGTGGCAATCCGGATCCAGGTGCTTGTTAAACGACTTAAAGAAGAAAGAAGTAGTCCCCTTGGCCTAATGGATAAGATGTCTGACTTCTGATCAGAAGGTTGTAGGTTCGAATCCTATCGCTGAAGTTTCATTGTAAAAATGATTTCTATTTTCCATTCGCTCAGGAAATTGCGCCAGATAGACAGACAGACAGAGAAATAAAAGATTTTAGTAATATAGATTATTGCAGTTATTTGCTACGGCAGGCCTTTATATTTTATTTTTGAAATTTCTGCCCTGTGTACCTTCATGCACTTCTTAAAAATGTACTGTTATCATTAGAATAAAATTCTATGTTAAAAATAGTAAACTAAAAAAAATATTCAATATCAAAATTCATTTTTAATCAGTTCTCAACCTTAGTTAAATACAAAGTTAGAATTATATTCTGAAAAATCTATTTTTAATGTATTTTCTTTACCCTATTAAAAATGCATTTTGTGAGAAAAGCTTTTCAAAAACAAGCAGTTTTACTTACATCAGATCAAATACAGGTGAGAAACCATTTAACTGTGAATTTTGTGAGAAGAAGCTTTTCACACTTGGGTAATTTTACTGTTCAGACCAGATTACATACAGGTGATAGACTTTATTATTGTCAAAAAAAACTTATGATTTAAATGCATTATCAAGACATTTAAAATCTCATGGATTTAAAAGAACATTAAAAGAAGATATTTTTTTCCAGAGAAGTATTGTAAAGTTTTATAATGTTAGATTATATAATTCTTTCTATATATAAAGCAAAATTTTTGGATTTTTGGCTCAGATAATTATTTATTTTTGATTTTGACAACCAGCTACACTTTAACTATAGATAATGTAGATACAGATGGTTTGTTCATTTGCTAATTCTTATCTGCTATCCATCAGATGTAATAGGATAATTTGGTTTGAGTTTTAGAACAAAAAAATAATTCATAAAAAATTAGAAATAAAAATAGTGCATTTCATTCTTGTCTTTACAACTTTTTTCATGATTGGAGTGCAAAAATAAATGTTCTAAAATGCCTTTAAATGTTGGATGCTTTGAGCTGCTGCTCAGTAAATGACTGCAGCCTTACAGGGGGATGAGTTGCTACAGTTCTTAATTACTCTTTCCCTTGAGCCATGTGCTGCTTCAAAGGGTAGCAAAACAAGTCACTTAATAGGAAACAGAAGAAAGTATCTTATATGATCCGATAAACACCGAGGCTCTTATTGTCGTCGGTCTCTAATAAGCGCTGGGCTGCAGAGGGGACACGGCCAAATGTAGCCGGTCTCTAACAGTAGCCAGGTCTTTGATATTTGCCTACCGGTACTAATGTAAGTGTCCGTATGTTTATAGTCGTGCATAATACCTTATGGTATATTGCCTAACAAAATGGCGCCAAAACGGTCATTTGACATTGCCTTTAAGATTCGCGATACGCAAAAGAAACCTCCGCTGAGGCGGCTGCCCGTCATTGTGGATTCGGACGACGAATAGCAGCGAAAGGTACATAAAGACATTACAATTTATCTTTAACAGTCTTATGTAGCATGTGAAATTCAAATAAAGTAACTGTTTGTAATATTAGCCGGTATTTATATGTAAAAATATTGTGTTCTGAAGGTTTTTGTTAATAATGGCCAGCCTCTAATAGCAGCCGGTCTCTATTAAGCGCTGGGAGCCGAGGCTACTTTTGCAAATAAATGCCGGGGGCCTCTATTGGAGCATATATGGTATATTACAACTAGTATATATGCCCCGTCAACAATTGTGGGATAACAATGTGACAGATTTCAGTTGAGATAGAGTATTTGCCCTTCAGTTGTAATTAATTCATTCTTGTCTACAAAGAACCCTTCAGTTCATTGCTGAGAGAGAGATTCTGCGTCTAATGCTTGCCTGGCCTGCACTTGTAGTAGGCTAAAAAAAGGAACATTGAAATTTAAATTTTAATCTACAGTGGCAGAGAAAAAAACTGCAGCACCTATGAAAATGGAAAAGTGAAGATAATATGGTCTAGATTGCAAAAATGCTACTGTTAACATTAAATTAAATCTGTAGGAATGAAATGCAATAAAAATGTTAATTTAAACACCTCATTTCTGTGAATAAGTTTGGAAAGTGAAAAATGCAATTACTGAAAAAAAGAGGAAAAGGACAAGAATAATTGAGACACAAATGCATTAGTTAATAATCGATTTGCCTTAAATACAGTCATGTGACTTGACAGAAGATGTGATTACACACATAAGGAACTCTTTCAATATTTTGTAGGTCCTCCGCAAGCTGCAACAATATCCTTGCATCGATCAGAAATGGAAGAAATGAACTTCTGAATGTAATCCTGACCAAGTTCATGGAACCAAACCCTAATATTGGTCTCCTGCAGTTTAATCTTACTATCTGGCTTCTTTGCAGCAATTTTAGCACCCATTATATACCAACAATTTCCAATGGGATGTAAATCTGGGCTATTCTCAGGCCAGTCCAAAACCTTGATACAAGAATTTTTGAGAAACGGCTGCACCTAATGGGGAGAAGTAGCGGGGAAAATTACTTTTGCAATATGGTTTCAGATGTCACTTTTATGCATTTTGTGGCATCTGTATAATGATCTGGCTTTCAACACTGGCTTTAAACACTCCTCCAAAATGTCAGTGCAAACTGATGCATTCACAGTTCCCGTGATAGATTCAAATTGCCCAACCCCTCTGCTGGATTTACTTCCCCAACCATTTGGCTGACTTCGAACTTCAGTCGGTGTTATGCAGCAGGATGCAGGATGTTATGCAGCTTTACATTTTCATCTTGGAACATACTAGTCCTGGGCAGAAAGGCTTGCAAACCATATCAATGAGGTGTTTGGACAGTTCGTATACTTGTACGAACCACATTGGCATTCTCAAATTCAATTTTAGGCTTCTGATACCATGAAGCCTAATATCCCCGGTTTGTCTTACTGTCTGTGAACAAGTATCAACTCGGCAACCACGAGGGCTAGAGACATGATTATGGTGTCTTGAAAAGGTCTTGAAAAGAGTAGTTCAAAGCTGTGGAGTTTGTCTCTAGCTGGTCGGAAAAATTATTCAAAAGTTATTGAATTCAGTCTATTAACAAGGTTTGAGCTAAGAATGATGATTATTCCATATAAATAGTGATTTTTCTGTATTTTACGTAATATCGATAGGAGCTACTTGCATCTCTCTTTTTTTTAAATCATTATTAGGAATTCAGTGTATTAACAAGGTTTGAATTAAGAATGACGATTATTCCTTATAAATAGGGGTGGGTAAGATAGCATGGGTTTGCAAACAGACTCGCACATCTAGACCACCCCAGTACAGAATATTCTAACGTAAAGGTAACTCAGTCTGTACTCTACTCATCCTTCTTCAGTGTTCATGAACCTATTGTGGTGGATTTTGAATTGTAAAGTTTTCAATAAAAACAGCTTGTTAGCTTATTATAACTTTTGAATAATTTTCTTCATTCACGTATCAGAAGCCGTTGCGAAGCATTGTGATCACAGAGACATAATCGGTTCAACAATCAGGCTTGAGAAGGTGTAGTCACACTTGTGGCCTGAACCAGCCCTTCTCTGAACATTACCCGTTTCACACTTGAATCACCTGGAAATTGTAGACTGATGGCATCCTATTTTCTTTTGAATAACATGCACAGTAGCCCTTTCCTAAGCTAGAGAAACTGCCACACTTTTTTTCGTGGTGTCAATTGTATAGCGCCATGTTGCCACCAGATGAAGCAAAACCACAATTACTGCCTTTACTGTTTTTGCTCAGATGATGCAATAGGCACTCTTGATGCTTTGCAGCAACGAAATTACCTTTAGTCAAACAATATAGTACTTTAAAATTAGAAAATATTTATTTTTTTAGGTGATGTGGTTTTTTTTGTCATCCATTGTAGTAGGCTAAATACACTATTATTTAAATAAATAAGTAAAATTATGTCTATTTTCACAGGAAATTAAAATTGTTTTTCAAACACAGAGGAAGCGTGTTATCTGGTCTGCCCTTGTAGTAGGCTAAAAAATGAACATTGAAATTTAAATGTTAATCTAGTAGGCTAAATGCGCTAAAATTAATGAGGTGTTTTTTTCTCTGGTTCTTCTCTGATTGTGTCACACACAGAGGGAGTGATAAGAGATATTTAACAATAATTACAATGTAGTCCCTGTGACCTAATGGATAAGAAGGTTGTAGGTTCAATTCCCAGCGTCAAAATTTCATTGTAGAAATTAAAATTATTTTTCAAACAGAGAGAGACAGATCTGGAAAACTGTATAAGAGATTGTAACTACTCTCATTTCTAGAAACCGTTACTCCATGCACTGTTAAAAAGGAATAATAGATGAAACTTCAGGCAATGCACAGTGGTTCCGCCATAGGTCAAAACTCAAAAAATGTTACATCATCTAACCTGAATTATTAGTATACACATTAATTAAGTAAGTGTAAAGCTACACAAAAAAAGTCCTAAAAATAGATAGCATATCCATATAATAAAAACATATAATTTATTATTAACGATATTTTAGAAATAAAGATAAAATTGAACTAAGAAATTGTTATTTTTATCGCAGGTTTCTGTGGATGTCACCGGAAACGGGTGGCTCCATCTATAAACACATTTTGGGCTTCCATTTGTGACTTCCTGTTGTGTAGCGTTTTAATAATGAATTCAAAGGCCACCAGGAGCGCTACACAATTAACAGTGTTGCCAGAGTAGGCCTATAACCGAAATTACAGACTTCTCTATTAATCGGAAGGGTTTTGGGTGTTGGCTGATAAAGAAAGTGATATCGAAAATTGAAACGCAATTCACGTTTATTTATATTTTGATTAACATTGAAGAATCTGCAGTTTTAAAGGTGAATTTCAAGATTCTCTTAAAAGTTCGGAAGAGGGGTTGAGGTTCTTTTGTTACTACCTCCAACTTCTGTCTCCGACTATTAATAGATTTCAATCTGTTCTATTTTACTGCATATTAATTTTTTCAAATTAATTTGATTGTTTTATTTAAAATAAAACACTTTATTATCAAGAAGATGTTACTTCCTTTTGATTCAACATCGTAAAAACAGTTCTCTATTGACTCAAGAGTTTTATATTTTATATTTTCTTAAACTCAGACTTGTCCAGTTTCTTAAGTTTATCGTATCTTATTTAGATTACAGAGTTGTTGGTGACTTCGAAATAAGACAGTGCAGAAATTATTGGAATCCATCAGTTAGCTGAACTATTGAAATGTCGTCCAAAACAGTTGCAAAATCACATGAGTGCGAATTTTGTGAGAAAAGCTTTTCACAAAGAAGCAACCTAACTGTTCATATGAGATCACATACAGGTGAGAAGCCATTTCAATGTGAGATTTGTGAAAAAGGCTTTACTCGATCCAATTATTTATCTAATCACATGAGATCGCATACAGGTGATAAGCCATTTCAGTGTGAAATTTGTGAGAAAAGCTT
>JAFIDM010008419.1:9521689-9536571 GCA_023159025.1 Thereuonema tuberculata | reverse complement strand
AATTTATAAAGCACGATTCAATCATAAGGCATTCACTTTCTTCTTTTATCTCATAAATGACATTCACTATGGGGTCGGGATTGTGTTGCTTTTCCTCACAATGATCAGCCCAGTCTGATTTTTTCCTTCTTCTGTTCTTATAAGCTCTTCTGTGTTCATCCATTCTCTCCTTCAACGTTCTACCTGTGCTGCCATAGTAAACCTCTCCACAGTCTCTACACTTCAGACCCATTTTTCTCATCATGCATTCATTATATTCTCTGCTCTTCTTGATTATTTTGTTCCCTTTATAAAATATTAACTTAATGTCATTGTCTCTACAGACTTTCCTTACTTCCTTATCTACTATCATGCCTATTGGTAATTTTATAATTTTATTATATTTGTCATTAACTGTTTTTTTTAATAAAGGAACTCTACAAACAGCCAACTACTATCGCCATCTATTGGCCAAAAATCTAACTACAGCACTACTTACTATAAAAACGTAACTTTAAATATTTCAAAACTAGAGCATTGATAAAAATAAAATTTATCAAATAAAATAACTGAAATGTATTACAAGTCATTGTGGATCAATTATCTTTACAGGTTGCCAGTGCCGTAGCTAGAGGACTGGGGGCCCCGGGGCAGAGCCGGAGGGTGCGGGGGCCCATGATAATCTTTTAAACAACCAAAAAAAAACCGACAATCCTATTTTAATAACCAAAAAAAAATCCCCCTTTGTTCGGGGACCCTTTTGCTCGGGGGCCCCGGGGCATTGCCCCGGCTGCCCCGGTGGTAGCTACGGCCCTGCAGGTTGCTGTGTGTTCCTTGATAGACCGCAGCGCTCCATGCGGCCTTTCAATGCAAAATTTCCTAATTTTGGCTTAAGATGAAGCCAAATAAAAGTTTTCTGTTTTTCGGCTGGAACCTTTGTTCCGAACCTTATAAGCATTTACTTCGCACTCTGAAGTTTTTTTGGTGGATCGAGGCGATGGGAAGAAGGAAATTTATGATTTGTAACAAAAAGTTTCTTCTATTAAAATGTAGATGATTTTTCTTTTCGTACATGGTGATACGATTATTTCCACCAAACGAGAAGCGATGTTGATGTTTAAACGAAAATCAGATGTTTTGAATGCTAGTCCTTGTTTCTCTTATATTATTTTTTAGGTAGTTAACTGCACAAGAAATGGTTTTATTTTTGGGTAGAATGCTGGAAAATCTGAGGGTTATAAGGTGCATTTCCGATGGTTTTTTTTTTTTTTTCTTTGAGACCGCTGAGAGATTTCAGGTTTTCGAGTTGGTAGCACTGATACCTCAACTTCGCCCTAAAGACTGTGATGAAGATTATTTTCATTGTCATTAATCTGTTCTACCTTTCCTTTTAATTTCTGCTCATTTAATTTAACTGTTTTTTTCCTTAATATAGAACTCTACATTATAACGAAGATGATACTCCATTTTGATGAAAATTTATCGTTTCTTATTTAGAGTACAGGGTTGTTTGTGATTCGTGTTTAGCCTCAACACAAATGTCAACAGAAACAGTTCATAAATTATATAAATGCGAATATTGCGAGAAAGGATTTTCTCAGACCCGTGATTTAACGTTGCACATTAGATCACATACGAATAAGAAACCATTTCAGTGCGAGTTTTGTGAAAAACGTTTTTCTCAAAGAGAGCATTTAAAAAGACACCTTAGAACACATGTAGGTGATAAACCCTTTAAATGTGAGTTTTGTGAAAAATTGTTTACTCAAATAGGAAATTTAAAAATCCATATTAGAACACATACAGGTGAGAAGCCATTTAAATGCGAATTTTGTGGAAAATGCTTTTCTGAAAGAGGAACATTAGAAAGCCATCTTAGATCACACACAGGTGAGAAACCGTTTCAATGTGAGTTGTGTGAAAAATGTTTTTCTGAGAGAGGAACTTTACAAAGCCATATTAGATCTCATACAGGTGAAAAACCCTTTAAATGTCAATTTTGTGAAAAATGTTTTTCTGAAAGAGGAAATTTAAATAGACACATCAGATCACATACAGGCGAGAAACCATTTCAGTGTGAAGTTTGTGAAAAAAGCTTTTCCCGAGCAAGTGATTTAACTGTCCACGTTAGATCACATACAGGCGAAAAGCCTTTTCAATGTGAGTTTTGTGAAAAACGTTTTTCACGAGCAAGCGAGGTAACTGTTCACATGAGATCCCATACAGGTGACAAACCATTGAAATGTGAATTTTGTGAGAAATGTTTTTCCCAAACCCAGAATTTAACAGTTCACATTAGATCACATACAGGAGAGAAACCGTTTCAATGTGAGGTATGTGACAAAAGCTTTTCGACAGCAGGCAATTTAATAAGGCATAATAGATCACATACAGGTGAAATGCCATTTCAATGTGAGTTTTGTAAAAAATGTTTTTCTCAAACAGGACATTTAAAAAGACACCTTAGATTACACACAGTGAAGTAGCCATTTAAGTACCCCTTTTTATTATAGAAGTTATATTTAAATATGTGATGAAGTGTTCATATTAGGTAGCATACAGATGACAAACCATTTAGTTGTGTTTTGTGAAAGAGGACATGTAAACCATCATATCAAATCGTATACAGGTCAGAAACTACATAAATGTGAGTTTTGTGAGAAAAGCTTTTCTGAAATGTGTGATTTAAATGTTCCTATTAGATTACATGCAAGGGAGAAACCATTCAAATATGACTTTTATTGAAAGACGTTTTTCTTAGGGGAGTAACTTAGAAACACACATTGAATTTCATATTGGTGATTAGTTCTGTAATTATTGTTCATTAAAAGTGCTGTTAGAGTTAAGATCATATATAGACTAAAACCCAGTTACTGGTAACTTTGTGAAAAAATATTTTTATCTGTATACTTTTTTCACATCAGATCACATGCAGGTGGAAAAGAATGATAGCGTAAATCCATTTGAAGAAAAACTTATACTGTTTACTCTGTTATATCAAAAAGATAAAAATACCATTTTTAATGAGTTTTGTAAAAGAATGTTTTATTAATAGCTGATTTAACTGAATAGATCAGTACTTCTCAATGTTTATGCTTTGAGGCTCACTTTTATATTTGCAGAAATCCCATGACACATCAAACGTTTTCATTGCTTTTATTGTTAGAAGAAAATCCTAAGGAAAAACACCTATGATTTACCAATGAATATAACAGTCCATTTTAAGCATTTAAAGATATCCTGAAATGTATTTTTAATGTGATCGAAATTTGATTTAATGTTTTATTAATCGTAATTGTTAGTATGAAACATTCAGAATTCTGTTTATCCAGGTTATTTGATGTCTAGAATTTGTTCTTGCTTGTGCATTTGACTAGTGTAAAACTAAACTTTGATCCGATGCCCTCTCAGAATTTTTTTGTGGAACAGCCCTGTGCCATTGCACACTGGAGCAGAAGCTGTATTATAGTTACGTCATCTTATTAGATCACACAGAGGATTTGAAGCAACTGAAATGTAAATTTAAAAAAAAAAAAAAGTTATGTCAAAGAGATGATAAAAGGATTGTTTTAGAATGATTTAATGTAGATGATGTTTTACTTAATGCTTAAAGCATTTTTAGGCGCTTTTTTTATTAACTAATGTGCACAGAAAATTCATTGAGGCCAGTGGAGACTTGCTCATTAATTTCTTTATTTTATTTTTATTGTGTTTTTCTTGTTTTTTGGTTTAGGCTTAGGAGGTTCCCTGCTTTTTCCTACCTTAACTTCCTTAATTATTTTGTTTTATATATATATTTGTTTTTGTTCATTAAATTTTAAAAGTTCAGCAAAAAAAAAAGAAAAAATTAAAATTAAATAAAATGCCTTGTACATTTGCATTACAACTTACGTATTTCTTCTTATAATCATATATATAAAAATTGACTCAACAAATCTTACATTTCTTTTCCTCAGCATTCTATATTTCGTCCTGAATTAGAGGACTTCTTGTACATTTGTTTTGTTGGTTTGTTTTTTTTTTTTTTTCATATTATAATAGCTTGATATATACAGTATCATGAAATTTGTTATTTAACAAATTTATTTTATCAAGATTTCGATACTTTCATTAATTTAATTCATTTTAATCCTATGAAACCACACAGTGGATTACTAGAAGTTTAATTTGCATTGGGTTAATCTACATTCCAACACTACTGAAATATGTATTCAAGTGACTCGTAACATGTAAAATGGAAGTTGTAAAATATGATTCTTTTGAAAATAGTTCTGATAATTCAATGAAGAATTCTTTTATATTGTTTTTCATCAAGCTCATATCCAAATGAAACTTTTTATGCTACATTATGGAGTTTTCCATATGTTTGAGTAAATTCATTTCAATTTTTTTGTGTGTGTTATTACACTCACAAGATTCTAGTTATAGATTGCAGAGAGAAACAGTCTAAATTATTATAGAAATCAGAAAGCTGAATTTTCATTAATTTCCAGTTTAAATGATTTGCCAAGGAAGTTATTTGAATAGAAGAAAGCTGCTTAAAAATTTATAATATAAAGACATTTGGATCGACAAACCTAGACATGACCTCATTTGTAGAGTTTTTGTACACATTTTGCTTATACACAGGAGTTTTGAGAAATTAAAATGAATAAAAAATAACAAAATAAAATGATAACTTAAAGAAGTACATCCGAAAACTTAGTTTTTGTCAAGTTTGGTTCATATTTTTTGGTTTAATCTTATTTTTTTTTATCCTGTTTACCAGACCCATTCTCAGAAATCACTTGAGTAACATTAGCAACAAAACCGACGACAATCATAATTATTTATTTTTAGTTTCAACAATCAGCTGTGTTATTGCAGAAGATATTTTAGCAATATTTCCTATTTATTCTCTTTTGCTATTAACAACCATCTTTTTTTCACCTTTAATTTTCAGTACAGGTTACATCTCTTTTCAAAGAATCAGAAATTGAATAAAGTTACAATTAACAACAAACATAAGAATTTTATTATTTTGTTTATGTTTATGTTGTTATGTTTTTATTGTTTATGTTGTGCAAATTATATCAAAATAAGACTTTGGATTTTAACATGTTATCTCTTTTGTTACAGAAAACAGATGCTACAGAAGAGTTCAATATTCAGTTGCACATCTATCATAACTTATCATTTCTCAAGGAAAGATGTAATTCGAAGTATAAGTCATTGAAGTACAATCTATTGCCATCAATCCATGAAAGGAATATTTCAGTTATTAGATAACTAGACACAAACTAGAATCGTTTTAACATCAGCAACTGATACTTCAATGTGTTTTAATTTGACTTGAACAACTTATCTTCTCCAGTGTCTAATATTCAATATCAAAATGCAAGATTTTGATATCTCTTCTGCTTAAATGTTCTCTTCAATCACTTTCACAGAGTAAATAAGAAATTGAAAACATTAATGGGATCTATTTATAGAAAATGAAGTAATGTCTCAGTATATAAACATAATATGTATGTAAAAATTACTAGAAATGAAACAAAATACATTTCTTCTTCTTCATAGCTATATTTCGCAGGTTATTTCGCAGTTCATAATAATCACCCAGAGATTTCCGATTTGGCCCATCATTGCATAACGTTGGGGCACAATCTGGACCCAATCGTTCAA
This sequence comes from Thereuonema tuberculata, assembly GCA_023159025.1. NCBI lineage: Eukaryota > Metazoa > Arthropoda > Chilopoda > Scutigeromorpha > Scutigeridae > Thereuonema > Thereuonema tuberculata. The sequence goes on along the minus strand of JAFIDM010008419.1, from coordinate 9,530,928 downwards.
ATAATTTACAAAAATATATACGATAAGGAAACAAGATTTATACTGGAAGCATGCGTGATTAACAGTTTTAAATGTTTTAATAAACAGAAAGGTATAGAGATCAGCCAAATGGTTCTAGAAAAATTTAAAGATAATTGTGGAAACCTTGAAAAATTTCAATAATCTAATTTCTTTGTTTTATTACAATGAACATCTATATGTTACTTTTTTATTTTGTGAGTAATTTAATTCATTTTATTGTTATAACGAACAATACATATATGATACATCCTTACCATGAATGATTCTACGTTAAGATATCTATGTTAGTAGAAGTTTTGTTATGTTTTATAAGGAATATTCTATGTATTTGTAAGCCTGATGAAGCAGATAAAGTAAATAACCTGTGAAATATAGCTATGAAGAAGAAGAAAAGATGTATTTTGTTTCATTTCTAGAAAATGAAGTAATTTACTAAGAACAAAGACCATCCCATTAGGAATACAAGGGTGAGAGATAAGGAAAAAAAGTTGGGATTTTGTTACAGTTTGACAATATGGTTTATTTCAGTATTGAAAATATAATTGAATTACTGGTATAATTTGATATATTTCATACTTCATATATTTCCCCAATCTGATATTTTTGATAATGCTGCATCAATACTCACTACTTCTTCTTTAATAACAATATTTCATTCTCCTAAACGTGGAACTTCTTCAGGTTACATAAATTAGAAAGTGAAAAGAAGTCCTTTTCTTCCATTATAATACATATCAACAAAACAAATTAACAACCAAACTATTACAATATTTCAATACATGCATAACAGTCTATCTTTACTTGTATAACATATCCTTAATTTAAAAACTGAAATTTAACATGTGCCAAAATAAGAACATTAAAAAATATGTTTTTACATTGAACCATTTACTAGTACAGTGGCACCTCTCATACCCGACCTCGGATCAACTGACTCCCCACGTCATCCGACCATGTCTAGACAAGCGGCGCGCCATCGTTATGTGTTTGTTTTCCTGTCACAACAAGCCAAGCAGATGTCTCTGCAGTCCTTTCTTTGTTTCCTGCCTGAGTCATGCTCGTTTTATCGATTAGTTGATGGAAGTCTGCTGACCTGTTCAGTGTACAGTACTGTTTCATGTTGTGTTATCGTTTTAGAAATTACAGTAGTGGAAGTGAATGTTACTTTGTTACTTAAACACATTTTTATTCTTTATGTATTTGGCTTTTGTAACGTACACTGTACAGTCCTTAAGTTACAGCAGAGTATTTTTTACTTAAATACATCGTTTGTCTACTTGTAAATGACTTAATTCATTCTCCCCTGATTATCCAACCTTTTTAGCATTCCGGCCATCCTCAGGTCCCGTAGGTGACGGATAATCGAGGTGCTACTGTATATGTAGTAATAAATAATTTCTGATGATGGAACATTAATGCTCATAATTTGATGGACTAGAACAGGTGCTGCATTATGACCAATTTGGAACACTCAACCAGGATAGTTTTATTGTTCAGGGTAAGGTGACTAATAGTATCTGTAATGAGTGTATGTAAAAAAAAAATATTGAAAATTTAACACACTTAAATTAAAATTTAAAAACAAAGAATTAAAAAGGTTAACTGGTTTTTGGCCTGTCCTTTTGGTGGTCTTTCTCAGACTGACGAACCAAGTCATTATCCCAATTTATAGGTTGAAAGAAAAGAAAACCACCAATCACAAAAGGATGAGTTCGTTTTTATAAAGAGGGGATCGGAAGCTTTGTTTACCTTTACAATTCTATAAACAGTACCACCCTTTATATGCAGCATTCACGAATGGCAACCAACCCTCGTTTTCACTGTAAATAGAGCTTCCGATCCTCTCTTTTATGAAAAATGAACTCCTCCTTTTGTGATTGGCGGTTTTGTTTTCTTGCCAGCCTATAGCCCCGGAAAGAAATCCAGTACTCATTCTACAGAGGGTTGGGTAGACCATAGGAGCCATTTGAAGGAGAATGGAGTGTTAAAAAATCCCCTCCTTCCAGTGCCGGATTACCAAATAGGCAGAGTAGGCAACTGCCTATGGGCCCCGTGCCTTTTAGGGGCCCCACGACAACAGATTAAAATAATATTGATTTGATCTTGAAAGAAAATTACATACAAGCTTTCTTAAATTGTTTCCAAAAGGTAGATAAAAAAAATAAACTCAAAGAAATGAAAACTTTACATTAAAGACTCTATAGAGAAAATACTGTACCTGTTAACAATTAAGTACATACTCCATAGACATTACGATCACATTACAGTTTGTCTCTTGAAAGTTCATCTTCTGTCAACTGTCAGTTTCTAAAAAATTTCGGTGCAACCTACGTGCGTATAACCTACAGTGTGATGGTTATCTTCCTATAGCAGCCGAGATGCACACTATTTACTTCAATATTATCGCAATAGAGGGCACGCATGAGAAGCAACCAGAAACGAAGCTTTCATTGAGTTTGTGTCGCGAGTTCCCGCCGACTCCAAATCCTAGGAGAATATTCACGAGTAGAAGTTTCGAGTACATCAACGAGTATATATATATATATACTGTACACCCGACGTCTGTGTAAGTCAGTTAGCTTTTCTGAGTTATAATAAAGTTCAATTAATTTCTCCGTCTAATTTCTGCTATAACAGAGTGATTCTCTATCTCTCGATTTCGGTTCAAAAAAAAAAAAAAAATATCCTTTCCGATCCTGATTTCTGTTTGAAAACGGTTCAGTTTGGGTCCCTGGTTCAAGCACTTCTAGGCCTACTCATTTTTGGCTGATACTTAAGAATTCTTTCTTTTTCTTGAACAAAACGGAAATATTGTTTGTCGTCGCTCTTTTGCAGACGCAGAATGTCAGCGCCTGAAAAGAAGAAATACTAAAGCAGTGGTGAAAAACGAAAAAAAAAATAGCAAGAAAAAAGCGAAGAAGCTTGATGAACAAATAAAAAAGACACAATCTTTTCCAACTTGGCTTTACTCGTAAGTCAACAGAGGATCAATCCGAAGCCTCTTCAAGTACTTCTGCCAGCGAAGTGATGGCGATGGCGGTAGACCTTTCCCCTGAACAGATTGCTGAGGATGAGGATACGGTTCAATTACTGAGTGCAGCTGAAACTGACAACTTGTGACAACTTGTGAGCCGAAGTTCAATTACATCATCAAAACAGAGGCCAGAATATCAAAATACCATTGGGTTATGGCCAAACATTATCGATTTGCAGGATTTTTGGTGTAATACAGGCCCTGTGGAATGTCAACACTTTGATGGTGATTTTCAGCTTCAAGCAGGCAGTATGAACATCATAAAAGGAATTTTTCCTGTTACATGATCTTTCGGAGACATGTAAGTGGTGAACAATTCAAAAGAGAATGGCTCATGTACTCTCCGTCCACAGGAAATGTGTACGGTTTTTCCATGCATCCTATTTAGTGAAACATATAAAGGCCGAACTCAATTTACTGTGATTGTAAGAATGCTTCGCAGGGAATGAAAATGCAGGAAGACAGTGCAACGCATCGGGCATATGTACAGACACTGATCAGTAGACGACACACACACGGTCGAATCAACAGCTCTTTGGAAATTCAGTTCAACAAAGAAGAAGAATACTGGATCAAAGTTCTGCAAAGAGTAGTGTCAGTGATCAAATTCCTCTCATCACGTGGATTAGCTTTTCGCGGTGATACAGGACTCTTTGGTTCTCAATATAATGGCAACTACTTGAGAATTTTAGAGTTACAGTCTGACAGATCAGCCATGACGACTGAGATTTCTCATTCTTCTAGAGTCCGAGACAATAGCCTCTTTCCGATGCTTCTCGCAAAATGTCGACACACTATTTTACAAAGCAGCTACAGGCAAAATTATATTCCTAGTATAGAACAGTATTTTCAGTAGAAGAGTATGGAATTCGAAATTATTACTTGTCATTTAGTAAAGCATCGAATTCACGAGTTATTTATATGGAAACGACAGATAAAAGAAAAAATATAAAGTCCCAACTTTCCTTTAAAGGACCTTTTCAGGTTTACCATATTAGACAGAAGAGTTGTCAAACAGACAACAGAAACAAATTTACTTTTTAAAATTTATAAAATAAACAAAAACCAAAAAAAAAAACCCATGAGAATGTAAATACTTTCATATAAGACAATTCATTCAAAATTTAAAATGCAATATTACATTAATAAATTTTAATTAGACATAATTGCACATTTCACAGTTATTTCATTTGCTAATCACAAAAAACACAAAATATAAAAAAAATATGCTAAAATGTTTCATTTCAATTTATGTTTTTAATTTCATTGATAAATTTAAATCAAATGAAATACGGGAAAATGTACGAGGCTTTTGCTTTATTTTAGTCTAATTTTCATAACACTGCAGACAGTCAAACAATAAATTCGTCCTGTAGCATTTTCCTACTGATAGACAGTGCACAGTATACATTTCCTGAAACCTCAAAGGCTAAAGACTAAATGCTAAGAAAAGGCTAATGTCAAGATCTTGGGCTTCCTGTGAATCTCAAAAAATCTCGTTTGTCAAGACTGATCTGTTAGACTATAATCCCAGAGTACGACTCTTTTTTAAGTTCTCATTTACCCAAATATGATTTAATCAAAGTCAAGGAAAACCCTCCTATTTGTCTTCCATAATTTGCGAAGTAATCGAAATAATGGGAAATAAGGTTTTGAAAGTTATTGTAAAAGAAATCCAGGAAGTCAAATACTTTTCTTTGAGCGTTGATTAACATGTCTCCACATTGACCAACAGAGTGTAGTGCTTAGATTTATTTGAATGTCAAATGGTTGAAGTGGTAGAATGTTTTCTCATCTTCATCCCCACAGCAAGCCACACAGGAGAATTGTTTGCCACAACTGTTTTGATCTTCTCAAACAAAACCCTGAGAGGACAACGCAGCAAACATGTAGGGGTGCTACAATGGTCTTTAAGTGCATATTGCCAAGATAAATCAGCTTGCACACTACATTTCGTGAGCAGCACACTTGCTCAATTTGGTTGGAGTATGTACTGTAGAATGCTGCGCTGGAGCAATCTCATTCTTCGGGCCTGTTCAAGCAATGTACAACTTTTCTCGGCTTCAAACTACTGTTGGGTGATTTTACACGAATATCTTGAGGACAAAGTTGGCGAACGTCTGCAAGGCTCTGCACTACTTTTAAAAAGTGACTGACATAAGATGGTGTGCAAGGGCCGGTTCGACCAAGGCTTTATCCCAAGGCTACAGTAGCTTCCAGAACACTTAGCAGATCATTGCTGAAGATGTGAATCAGAAGGCAGTGACAATTCACGAGGCCAAATGTATGCTAAATGACCTTCAAAGAAGGAAAATGTCATCCTGGCAGGCTTCTGGGCTGTAATCCTAGACCGGATCAATGGAGTCAGCAAATCCCTACAAAAGGAAACAATAGAACTTCGAAAGGCTGTCGATGTTCTGAAATCACTGCTCCATTTTTTTAACATCACAAACAGAAATATTTGAAGACTACGAGAGGAAAATCGATGCGCAATACACTGATGAAAGCAGTCGTGTGTATGTAAGAAAAACACATCACGAAAACGGTGATGTGGAAGAGGTTGTGCTTCGAGGAAGAGAAAAGTTTAAGATTGAAACTTACCTATTAATATTGGATAAGTTAGGTTGTTATATGCTTTTCCATTGTATGGAAGCATATAACAAAGTTCATTCTCTATTTGTGTTCCCATCGAAGACAGACGCCAAAATTAAAGAAGCTGCTCAAAGATTTAGAGAGAATTATCCTGAGGACATCCAGTCGCAGTTTACAGATGAAATGGTTTTTAAGTATTTTATATCACAATTAGAAGATTTCAAAACTGATCAACAATGCCAGCATTGCAATCAGTGTTCCCAAATGTTAAGAATTTATAGGTGTCTCATGATCACGAACGCTACTGGTGAACGAATCTTTTCGAAGTTCAAACTACTGAGAAATTGTCATCGATCTTCAATGACACAAGAACAACTGAATTCACTTGCCATTGTGGCCACTGAATTCGACGTCTTGCAAATGTCTTCCAAGATATCCTAAAATATTTCACCATAAACAAATTGTGGAAAGTGAATGTCCAAAGTTTTGTAGGTTTATTAAAATTAAAAATTTTATAATTTTTGTTTAATAGCATATGCTAATTTGTTTAATAACCTTAATAATTGTTAATTTTTATTTTGTGTAATAAAATTGGTTTATTAAAAGTGTTGGTTGATAAAATTAAAAACGTATTAGGAGATAATTTCCGAAGGGAGGGGCCCCGAGATTTCGAATGCCTAGGGGCCTCTACAGAGTTTAATCCGGCACGCCTCCTTCCCTGAAGCCAGAAACTGAACACATTTCCTCCAACTCACAATGAAGCACCTTACCGCTCGGCTACCGAGTGTTGGATGTACTTCTGATTAGCACCACTAAAGTGGTCTGGGTCAGTCAAGAAACGTCATGGAAGCAAGTAGAAAATATGTACAGTCGGACCTCGATATAAGGTCACCCGCATATAAGGTCACTTTTCTAATGTCCCGGCTCATTGAATAGGAATTCTTTGATATGGATTATCGGATGTATGGTCAGGTCTTAAATACCGTAATCGCATATAAGGTCACTTTTATCTGTGATTCAATTCTAAAAATTTTTCTTTCTTTTTTTCAACAAAATTTTTACTTTCAAGAAAGAAAAATGTGTAGGGGAGAAAAAAAAGTAAAGAAAGACTGACAATTTTTGTAGGAGCTAATATGGATGACTGAAAAATTGACAGTGAGACCGCTAGTTATCAGAAAATTTCAAAAACCACGTTGCTTTAAAAACGTTAATTCTTTACCTTTGGATTATGATGCAAACAAAAAAGCATGGATGAATGCTAACATATTTGAGAAAACTATACAGCGTTTCGATAGACACTTTTTGAAAAATAAAATACTGAAAGTGAAGCGATGACAAAAGCAGAAGCGCTCAGAGCATTAAATGTCGTAAGACATTTTTTTTACGGGCCATGAGGGAGCTGAAGAACATTTTCAGAAACTATAAAACTTTGAAAACATTGTACAAAAGATGAAACCAAAATCGCGACAGTCCTGTATTATGGATTATTTTAAGTAAGGTCAGTTGTACATCAGTACTTTGCTTGAGCATACTAGTACTATTTGTATACACCTTTATTCCGAATTAAAATTTTTAAAAAATAATTTCTTTCTGATTCTATTAATTTTAATTGGTTCAACTAAATTAAAAAATTATAACCTATTAAACTGATATTTTTGTATGTATTCAATTTTACAAAGAATTATACTGTATTTATACAATGCTTATTTATTGACAAATGCGTACGAATCGGTTATAAGCTCACTTTCGCGAGGTCCCAAAGGGTGACCTTATATCGAGGTCCGACTGAATTTGGAAATCATCATTTCATACGGCAATGCAGCGTAAGAAAGAAAAAGGAATACAGGAATGCTGAATGCACATTGCTAACACCCCTCAAAGTAATCTCCAAGATTGTCCACCGTATGGGAACTTCTGTCCAACGCCAACATTGTTTGCGATAACGCCACATAACAGCTCCTTCACAGGCTTTGTTAAGTCGATAGGAGTGGGAAGTCTTGGAACGCCCTTCATATTCACAGACCAGAATTCATGCGAATTTGATTTGATTCCAAAACTCGAGCTGCAGTTGTATAGGAAACCCTTGCAAGCGAAGATGAATATTGACGGCGCATCGGCGAGAGGTCAAATGCAGCGAATGGTATTCTCGGCCTTCCCAAACGCTGGCTTGGAGATTACTTTGAGAAGTTTTAGCAATGTGTATTGATCATTCCTATGTTCCTTTTTCTTTCTTGGCTACACTGCATTGCCATATTAAACAATGATTTCCAAATACATATTTTTCACTTGCTTCCTTCATTGACCCAGACCACTAGGTGCTCCGGAATTGCAGTGGTGCCACATGTTTAGCACATAAAAATAGTTAACGGCCTGCGTTGCGTATAAAAACCAATATCAGTTTTCAATAGTGGTTGAAGACTGCCAATCGATATAGATAAAAAATAACAAAATAAAAATAACTAATAAAAATATTAATAAAAAATTAATTATAGCAAAAAAAAAATTACTTAAAAATGAGAAATAATTTTTAAAAATAGTTATCAAAACAACTTATTTATAAAATTCAATTTGCATTAAATCCTAAAAAAATAACGCATAGATATATTTATTTACTTATTTATTTCAGGCTTTCAGCTTTTAAATGTTGAAATTATAAAATTTATAGGTTTTAAGGTCGATTTTAGAGGATTTTTAAACACCGGAAGATGGATTTCAGGTTTTCGAGTTAACAGCTGTGCTTGTCTCCGGAAGTTCAGTGACTGATGGCGGGCTAGCCCCAGCATAAGCGTAAGAGACTCCTTGCAGAACAACAATATAATCTATCACAGACTGTGATTTATTTTTCTCTAATTTAAGTGTTTTGCTTAAAATACAACTATATTACAACGATGGTCATACTTTTGATTTAATATCGTAAACTCAATTGCCCAAATACACAGTTCTAAAATCCTTTTATTTTGAGTAAAGGACTGTTTATGGCAATTGAAATTACTACAAAGAAGCAATCAGTTACCTGAACTATTGAAATGTCGTCCAAAGGACATGAAAAATCCTATAAATCCGAATTTTGTGAGAAAAACTTTCCTCCAACAAGCGATTTTCACATTAAATCACATGTAAATGAGAAACAATTTAAATGTGAGTTTTGTCAAAAGTGTTTTACTATAAAACGTTATTTAATTAGACACATCAGATCCCATACAGGTGAGAAACCATTCAAATGTGAGTTTTGTGGAAAAATGTTTTCTCAAACAAGCTATTTAACTGTCCACCGCAGATTACATACAGGTGAGAAACCATATCGGTGTGAGTTTTGTGACAAATCTTTTTCTCAAAAAGGACATTTAGCTAGGCACATTGAGTCACATGTACGTGAAAACGCACTTGTATGTGAGTTTTGTGGGAAAAGCTTTTCACAAACAAATGATTTAACTGATCACATTAGATCACATACAGGTAAGAAGCCATTTGAATGTAAGTTTTGTGAAGAAAGTTTCTCCCGAGCAAACGATTTAATTGCTCACTTTAGATCACATACGGGTGAGAAACCATTGAAATATGAATTTTGTGAGGAACGTTTTACTGAAACAGC
>JAFIDM010008419.1:9467070-9483676 GCA_023159025.1 Thereuonema tuberculata | reverse complement strand
TCACATTTAAAAGGTTTCTCGCCTGTATGAGATCTAATATGTGTAACTAAGTTGCTTGTTTGAGAAAAAGTTTTATCACAAAACTCACATTTAAATGGCTTTTCTCCTGTATGTGATCTAATGTGAACAGTTAAAGTAGATGGTATAGAAAAGCTTTTCCCACAAAACTCACATTTTAATGGTTTAGCACAAGCATGTGATCTCATGTGGTTAGTCAAATTAGATGCTGTGGTAAAACTTTTGTTACAAAGCTCACAATTAAAGGGCTTTTCACTTATATTTGAGCATCTTGCTTCAGTAGCACCTTTTTCATAAATCTCACATTTATTGGACCTCTCCTCTGTATGTAATCTCATATGTCTAGTTAAAGTATATGATCGAGAAAAGCTTTTTTCGCAAGACACACATTTATATGGCTTCTCACCAGTATGTTTTTTAATATGCCTATTTAAAGTGCTTGATCGAGGAAAGGTTTCTTCGCAAAACTCACATTTAAATGGTTTTTCACCCGTATGTGTTCTATTGTGGACATTTAAATCACTTACTTTAAAATATCTTTTTTCACAAAACTCACACTTATATGGTTTCTCACCTGTATGTTTTCTAATATGGATTCTTAAATGAGAAGATCCTGCAAAGGTTCTATTACAAAATGTGCACCTATATATCTTTTTGACTATTTTCGATGCCATATCAGTAACAATAAGTGCCTGCTATTTCCCAAGCGATTTTCGCCAATTTTTGAAATGGAGGATTACCCGTGGATTAATCTTGAGAGCAGCTGAATACCATAGATAACAATGCAGTCAGAGTAATGGAAGAAATAGGAGTGCGACTTGAAACAACATAGAACTAAGTTAAATGTCTATTCGAACAAATCATCAATATGCAGCAAGTGTTTCAGCAGGGCTAAAATTTTAACATATTCTCTTCGGCCCTTTCAAATTTTCATTAAATCTTTTTCTACTGCAACTATTGGAACACGCTTTTCCTCTCCTACTTAGAGATGGAAAAAAATAACTGAAAATGGTATACTGGAACAGTTACCTGAAACATACTTTCCGATTACAATATTGAAAGATACTTTCCTAAAACAGGAAATGCTACATTTATTCACTTCCTGTTGAACAAGCGCTTTACTCGTTTGGCAGTTTTCAATGATTCTAGAGGGCGCCACCCGTCTCCTGGGTAGACCCAAATACCATAGACCCTAACCTTGGGTTAGACCAATCTTTTGTCCACAGTAACCTGTTAAAAACATCAACTTCTCTGTCCAATTTTACCTTTATTACTCAAATATCATCGGTAAATAAATTACATGCTTTTTATTCTACAAATGTGCTATTTTAACGATTTTTTTTTTTCTTTTCAACAACGCAACAGTATATCAAAATAAATAATTTATTTTTAGTAAAAAAATCACACAAACGTTGGATAAGCAATATATTTGTGTAATTTTTATTACGTATCTAAATGGATTTTTAACTCTCACACGTTAAATTTATTAGTATAATTTAGTTTTAGAGTTGATCCTGCTTTATAACGCCAATCAGATGTAAACAATAATTCACTGAAAACAATAAAAAAACTAAAAAGAGTTATATATTTTTTTATAATTGTTATAAATCTTAAAATCTTATTTGTCTGTAACTTATTAGTATTTGTATTAACATTTTAACAGTTCTGCAATCACATTTTAAGTTTTTATATTCAAAAATGAAGGAAAATCATTATTGTTTTTACATAAAAGTTTCTATACTTGGATTTCCCCAGCAAGGACGAAATGGCGGCTATAATTATTATAAACGTGAAGTCTTATTTGTCTGTGGATCAAAATTTTTATTAATAGTTTAACATTGGTGCAAATATCGTTTAAGAAAAACTTTATTAATATTGATAATTTAAATATAAATTTATTTGAAAACAGTCAACATATTTCTCTAGTAAAAAAATTATTATTTGAAAATAAAAAAAAATAATAATAATACATATATATGGTTTCAATTGCATTTTTTTTTTTTTTTTATTATTTTATGTATAAGGTAAAATACTATATACAATTGTGTTTACTGTTGTAATTAATTTTCTTTTCTTCTTATTTAATTTTATATACCGATAATTAAAACTTTTAAAGATTTCATTATATAATCTACATTAATATTATCTGTTGACTACATTTTTTTTATTGTGTAGTTTTTTATATATTATATTTATTTTGTAAAACTACTTAATTCCAGGATCGATTTGATAGGGATTCTTATTCCTAACGGGACTGAAATGTAATTTGAAATAATTAAGAAAATAATATATATATATTATGATTATTATTATGCTAGATCATTTTTAATTTGTAATTACAAAATAACTTTATCACTAGGCAAGACGAAATTATAAAGGAAGCATTGTAACAAATAAATTTAGAAATCTTTGTTTGTTAATGCTTTAATAAATTTACCAATTTTCATCTGAATATTTTCTTAGTAATGAAAAAAAATGCCATATTTGTGGATGAATAAAATAGAAAAATTATTTTGTGTTGCCTGATAATTATCCACAAAAATACTAAAGAATAAAGCTGTAAATATATATATAATTCAAAGAGTGAAAGTAAATGCATTTAAAAGGTGGACCTAGTGTTTATCAGTGCAAAAGTGACATCCCGAGACTGGCTCATAAATTTCTATTCTTTAATTTTATTGTTATTTTCTTGTTTTTTAGTTTTCATTTGAAGGTCCCATTCTTTTCCCTACCTTTACTAAATGCATTTTACGTTGCACAAAACATATTAAATTACATATTAGTTAAGTGAAATCATATTTGAAATATTTGTGAAATTTCGAATGCATCGTTCTGTCTGGGTGATTGTACCTCACAAGTTAAGTGTTATAGTCGTAATCCAATTGTGATCATCTCAGGGCTTATAAAGTGGAGGTAATACATATTGACCCAATGTTATTTAAGATAGACATATCAGTCACTTCCCCAAGTGTTACTAGGAAGGACTTTCAAGCAAAGCAGAAGTTATTTTGTGTTATTCTGTTTATCCACAAAAATACTAAGGAATAAAAGTGTAAATATATATAGTTCACAGTGAAAGTAAAAGCCATTAAAAGTTAGACCCAGTGTTTATAAGTGCAATGTGACATCTCAAAACAGCTTTCACGATGTATTGCCAATCCTCAGTTGAGAGTAGTCACTATAAACACCTTTTCCCCACCTTTGAAAATAAAAGCATTTTACAGTACTATAATTTAATGTATTTTGTGCTAAGTGAAATCATCATAATGCATAGTACTGTTGGAGGCAATATGATGAAAGTAACAACAATGTTTTCTGCAGTAACATGAATGGAGGATGTGAAAACAAAACAAGAAGTTCAGTTGATAAGGATCGAAATGATAAAAGAGAATAAAAAAAGACTTAACTGATGATGTAAGTATTAAAGTACAGCCAGCTAAATGCTATATTCCATGTGTAGACCATCTTTAAACATAGATACTTGCAGTTAAGTATTGATCTCAGTGCAATGTCTACACAGATTCCTGTAGTTAAGTGAGAATCAACGGAGACCAAATGTTCCGTAAAAGATAAGAGGTGATTAGCGATTCAATTCATGGATGAAGATAAAGCCATTTCCTTCATTGGAACAACGACTATTTTTCCAAGGTAGACTGACAATTATTTATCCTGAATTTTAGAATAGCGTGAATACGTTCCTCAACAAAAAGTAATTTATGCTATGGAAGACATGGTGACGCTGAAAAGTATCGTACCCCAGATGTAAATTTATATTTGGAAGAGAATATATAATTTAATGTAAGGAAGAAAATATATAGATATTTATTCAAATATTAAAATCAGCACATCATTTGACTTTATTTTTCCATTTAGTAATTATCAAACAACTAACCATTATATGCTTAGTTGAATACTTATTCAGGCAATATTTAGCTTGAATTTCTGTTTATATTTCTTTCCGATCTTATTAAAGAAAAAAAAAAAGAGAGATATTTGAATAAGAAAAATAAATAAATAAAATAAAAATGAGAGTAATGTGCAGAAAAATGCTGTATTTTTTTTTCCCCAAGTATGAGGAAGGACTTGCAAGCAGTTTAGCTTTAAGATACATTTTTTTCTTTGGATCCATCAAATGACTTTGAAAGTTTAGTTTTTGATGAAAGATTAGATCTAGAAGCGTACGCTCTGATGCAAAAGGAAGTGCAAACCATCAAATCAAAGGATATGGGCTGTGTGAAGATTCTCTGACTGCAAGTACAATGGATGCAAACAGTCTTTCATGTTGAGAAAGAAAAACTGTTTGAGACAATCCAATCATGCAGGCAATTCAGTGTTAGCTGCAGTTAAGCCAAGTCATAGGTTTGTGGAATGGCAAGAAATCTGTAAATCATCAACATATAATTAGTTATGAGTAGAAGTTGGCAACGAAGATGTAATAGTGTTATTTTAACAGAGAAATATGTAACACAATTTCCTAATTCTTGAGGGTAAGAGGAAGACAGGGTTAAGGTTAATGTGCATAGCATGGTCGGTAAGAAAATTTTGAATAAATATGTGTGAGACCCTAAAGGCAATAATTATGCAGATCTTAAGAATATGATACTTCCATGTCTGACCTTAAGCTTTCTCTAGATAAAAGAAAATCGAAATTAAATGTTCTCTGTAGTTGAAAGCTGTGGAAATTGTGTCCAGACATATAAGATGATCAGTGGTAGATCTATGATGACAGAAACCACATTATTTAGATGTAAGGATGTTATTAGGATTCAGATACCAGACTTGGTAACGATTAACCATATACACTGCCCGATCACTTTATTAGGTACACCCCTGCTGTAAGCACAAATGCTGTGTCTCACAACAACTCTTCAAGCCAGTGGGGGCAGTGTCGTGGTATGGGGACGTTTCCCTGGCACACGTTGAGTCCATTGATATCTGGAGGCACGTCAGGATGCTAGAGCGTAGCTATACATTGTAGCTGAACAAGTGCATACATGTTCACAGTTTATCCTCATGCAGATGGCTACTTCCAGCAGGACAAAGCCCACATCACTATGGGATGGTTTGAGGAATATGACGATGACTTTTCCTTGCTGCAGTGGCCTGCTCAGTCCCCGGATCTCAGCCCGATTGAAAATTTGTGAGATGAGCTGGAACAGGTTGTTCGCTCCAGGCCTACACCTCCATTAAATTTTCAGGTACTGTGTGACACAGTCATGTCTGCATGGTACATAATACCTCAACAACGTTTTCAGCATCTTGTGGAATCCATGCCTCGAGAATTCAGGCTGTTTTGAGGGCTAAAGGAGGCCCAACATGCTACTAGGTAGGTGTACCAAATAAAGTGGCTGGACAGTGTATTCCAATTTATTTTTTTTCATAAAATGGAAAATTTTTACTGTTTGTATTCAGTTTTTATTATAATTTAAAAATAAATGAAGATTTGTTTTTGTTGTTGTTTTTTTCAAATAATAAAAATAATACAAATGGCAAAGAAAAATTAAAAAAAAAAAACAAACAACATTTAGGGAAAGTAAGTTTCGTGTTCTTTAGGAGCTTCAGTAATTCAAAAACAAATAAATAGGAAGTAGCCATTGTTTGAGATAGTTGTGCTACTTCTATAACTGTATTCTAGAATTTATATTTCAATTTTTTTTTTTCATTACCAAAGATCCTACTTCTTACAACAGGTATAATTACTGTTATCATAATAATTTCCATTTTTATTTTCCCATTGATCTGCATCTCCCTCTTTACCACCCATAAGCATTCAAAGCCACCACTCAATGAGTTCCTTTGATGTTTATGATCATTTCTTTTTTGTCTGTCCCTCTTATATTTTGAAAAGGGCTACCAGACATTAGTTGAAACTACACTACAACCTCGTTGATCCGGATAATCCAGATCATATTTGAAATTTTTTTTTTATTATTTAAAGTTCACATAGATAATAATTTTTAACTATGATAGCAAGAACGTAACTATAGGTACATTCACTTTTTATTTTGATTAAATGTACAGTTCCTGCGTAGATTGTACAATAAATTATGGTAATAAAATGCTTTTTGTCGAGTTTAAGAAAGCTTTACTAGATTAATTTTGTTACAAAACATAGTTTTTAATCGTAATAAATGATAAGTCTGCTTATTTAAGGATTTGTTTTGCTTATTACCCATATTACCTGGATTTTCGATTTCTCAGATTGCCTTTGGTCCCAGTTAGTCCAAATAAACGAGGTTGTAGTGTAATGGTTTTTACCATCAGTAAAAAGTGTATTTTTATTTTCCATTTTTTAAATTTTAAATAAATATAGCCACAGCAGGCTTTTGATCTTGATTTTGAAATGTTATTTTAAATAATTCATTTACAAAGTAACTGCTACTGATTCTTATGTATTATTTTTTGTCATATACTGAATTAGCTTTCTTTAAAATAACACCAATTTGTCTTCAATGCAAATAAATCAACAAACAAAATTACTATCATGTAAACAAAAGAAAAATGGGATTTTGTGACTACTAGTTTGAAAACTAAATAAACTCTTTGTTTTACTTTTCAATTTAAATTCACAAAGATAGTTAATAACCCACAATACAACAAAATGATAGAAAAATCAAGAAAATATAATAAGCATTTTTTCTGTATTATAATTCTTGTTATCTAATCACACTAAATTTTCATAAGAATCAATTAAGTTATTTTATAAGCCAATATATAAATGATATTCTTTATTATTTTTGTACTTTCTTTTGAAGAAATAAGTATCAGCCAAAACACAAATAAATTTAAAAAATATAACAAATTATTATTAAAAACCATACCTACTTACATATTCTGGAGCTGCCTTCGCAGAACTCATTTCAACAAATGTACAAGTTTGTTTAGTCCTATATATATATATAGTGAAAAGCTAATAAATGTGCATAGATGCAGAAATAATTTTGATAGTTGTCTTTTACTTGTCGCCGATCTGGCTGGTTTGTGGTGGGTCCTTTCCCAGCTTCTCATTGGTGGCGTCATTGAATTATTTTCCTAGGCGTGGACGTTGGACTGTTATTGCGGAGGTGGTGGTGTACTCTCCTGAGCTATGTATTGTCTCCTTTCCTGGGGCTATTTGCTGCTGTCCTCTCTGTGTGCAGTCGTTTTATTTTGTATTTTCTTTTGATATTTTATTATTATGGAATAACTTGTGTATACTTTTTTTTTGTTTTTCTTTGCCAAATCGAAACTTAAATTTTTTTTTTCCAATTGCTCAGAACTCAAAACTAATGTTTGTTTATGGAACTTCATTAAAATGAAAATTAGAAAGGTGTGTTTTAATTCTTGTGCACTAACTTGTTTAGACTAGATTAGGAACAACAAGGTGGCTTAATGTGCATGTATTGAAATAGAAAGTGAAAATAAATAAAACGCACTTACTTACTTAATTGTTGAGGAGAGAATTATAAACATGGTAATAATCCAACAGTTTCAGAATACTGTGCATATTCCTTCATCAGGGACGACACAAACATATAAGACATTAAAACAACATTTAAGACGACACGAGGTGGGAAGGCATGGTGAAAGTCTCAGCAGCAAAGTCTTTCACCATGCCTTTCCACCTCGTGTCATCTTAAATGTTGTTTTCATGTCTTATGTTTGTGCCGTCCCTGATGAAGGAATATGCACAGTATTCTGAAACTTCGGATTATTACCATGTTTGTAATTCTCTCCTAAACTGTTTTGTAAGTGAGTTTTATTTATTTTCACTTTCTTGATTAGGAAAGTGCAACAGAACAGAAAAACTTAACTATAACTAATAGGACATATAATAAATAGGAATGGATGGCACATTGGGAAGATTCGGAGAAATAATGAAATTGAACCAAACTGCAGCAAAATGACGTTTACTATGTTCACACACACATCAAAACACAGTAATCATGTATTTATTGAGCATTTCAGTGGTTAAAAATATTTTTTTTCAATACATCTTAATCTCAAAACTAAAGTGTTTATCTGTCATTAGTGTGATATAATTTTTTTTTTTTTTTAATCTTAAGCTGATATTTTGCTATGGAAGAGGAAATATTAAGAGCTATTTGGTTTGAATTTACTAAGTTGTTTTCTTGCAAAATTCATACATTTGTAGCTCTTTAGTACAATATACAAGCGTTTAATCGAAGTGATTAGTTCAGAAGAGATTTCTTCACAAAATTAACATTTTTGGTAGCTTTTCACTTGTATATAATTTGGTAGGAATAATCAAGCACTTGACAAAGAAAAGCTTTCTGCACAAAATTCCTATTTAAGAGGATTTTTACTGCCAATAGGTTTGCGATCCGTCATTTTTCACAGAAGTTATACTAATATGGTTTTATGGCAGTACGCTATCTAGTTGATGCTTGAATTTTTCCACAAAAGCAGCAGTTATGTTTTTGTGACCTCATGTAAATTTATTTGAAATGGAAAACACTTCTTTTTTTTTTGGAAATTTCACATGACGTTAAATTATTTAATTTTTAAAAGCTTTTATCATATATTCACATATGTATGCCTTTTCACTTTGATCTAGTTCTAAAATTTTAATCTTTTATGAAATACAGTAATGTCGAAATGTTCAATGAATGTTTACTAATACCAGGATTTTCTTCCTCATGGTTTTAAAATATTTTAGGCAATGTTTGGAAAATTTCTAAAATGAAGTAGTTCAAGCTCCAATTTCATTAAAAGATACAGGATATTGTGAAGTTCTTTTTGGTAGAAAAAGAACTGTACAGATCCCATCACAAACTGTTTGTTTTTGAGCACTTTTAAGGCATAATAATACATTACAAATTTTTATACTTATAGCTTGATTACAATAAAAATCATAATTCTAATTTGAAGGGCAACATTTTTATTTCTAACTTTTGTGTAAATGTCTAAGTTGTACATCCAGATTATAAAAAAGTAGTAATGTTATCAGAAGCAATACAGGTACATTTTACGACCTATCTGCTTAACAGCCACTCGCACTTATGACCTCTGCCCTTGAAGGTACAACTTCTATTTCATCATCGTAATTTCCCTTACCTGGAACCTATACAGCTCCAGATACCAAATAAACAAATGCATATATGCATGTCTTTTTATGAATAAATTTGATGTTTGTTGCATAATTTTTATAATTTTACAACGATCTTATATTCCCGGCGCAAGCTCTTCACGTATCGACCAATTCGTTTAACGACGTAGGCGTCGGGGAACGGAACTCGATCGTATAGGTAAAGGTAATGAAATTCATGGTTTCAGAAAGCTTGAGTAGGAGTTATAGAATGCCTCTATGCTTTAATGTAATAAAAGTTATCACAAATTCATTGAGAATCACATTCATTGAAGTAATGCGGAATGTTTTTTTATGTTAAAACTCAAACTGCTTCTCATTTATTAAAGACTAGCTTAAAGACCTGGTACTTAAAACAAACGAATCCACTTAATGCATTTCTTTTAATGATAGAGCTGCTAGAGGTTAAAAAACTAAAATAAATTTTCCATGATACAGTTTCTAATGTTGGGTGATTTCTGAGCACAAGCCTGCAATGTGGAAGGTTATGTTATGTTATGTGGCGAGTGTGGGTGGCAGGGAAACCGAGCACTGTGACCATTGGTCTATTGTGCTATCCCACGGAAATAAGGACAGATGGAGAGAAAGACGGAGAAAGAATGGTGGGGGAATCCCGAGAAAACCTGCCCAGCGCGGGTCATCCACCATCACAAAACCCACATGAGAACCGAACCTCGGTACTCAGAGGCGAGGCCAATGTCTTAGCGACAACGCCAATTGTGCGGACAAAGACATTTTTTAAATCTTATTGCCATCTTTATCAGTATTTGGAGACATTTGAAAGAAAGGATTGTAGATCTCTATAACAATGTTTAGCTCACTTAGCAAATTGTACTCCATGTACGTCAATGTGTTAGAATAGTTAGACATTCAGTGAAGGAACCTTAAGTTTTTACAGTGGGATCAGTGCAGTCAGGAAGATTTAGAAAGAAATTTACTGATTAATAATCGCCAAACAATTGCAGGCCAAGCTACCACAGAGAGCACTACACGGTGACTATGGACATCCTCACAGTTACAGCTGAAACTGCAAACTAAAGATTGTCAGAAGCTGTTTGTGCTTCCAGAAGTCATTCACAGACTTCCTCTGATAGTGGAACATCACTAAGCTAAGTTGGAGTGATACTAGAACTTCATGGTCCATTCAAATCTGCCTGGAAACAACTTGGGTCACAGGAAGGATTCACTTCTTGTCTTGCTCACTAACCAGGCAACTCTCTATGAATGTCATTACTTATGACAGTCAATCAATTCACATACTGGCAAAGCTGATAACCCATGTTCTTACCATTTTAGAGAGGTAATCAAGAGGCAATTCTGCAGGACAATGCTAAGCAGGCCTACTATTACTTTACGCATATTTATACAGAATGCATTTATTTATGAATTTATCTTATTATGTTTAATTCTCTTCGTAAGCTATTGAAGTTCAAGTTCTGTCATTTAACTTTTAATACAGTAAAACTGGTTTATACGTATTTCAAGAGGAAAATTTTAAATTATGCATAACTGAGAATTACTTACAACTCATTTAAGTCGAATTAAAAATACAGTTAAACCTAAGAATATTAGTAATAAACTTATGTCTATTAAGTACATATTTTTCAACATATGATATGCATAACTGCAAAACTGTCAATCGCAACACAGTGTATTTATTTTCAGAGGTTTTCTGATTTCATGTTTTCAGAAACTTTAAGGGATTGAATAAAATACTTTATACCCATTACACAATTACAGTCCTAAGATAAATGAAAAGCAAAGACTCACCAAATTTTCACAAATTTTCCATCACATTGTAACTCATTTTTCCATATCTGCAAATTTTCCCTTCTGTGAAAAAGAAGATTTTGAATCTAACTTTGAAAATTCTTCTAAAATTGACTCCTTCTTACTAATGATTGTACATAATGTAGTGTACCTTAGATTTAAGCTACTCACTATTTCTATTTTTGATTTGTGCGGGTTTGTCTTTAACTTCCTGAATAAATTTCTCTTTTTCCTCTAAAGAGTAACCTTTTCTGTTTCTATAACCTATGACTGCAATAGAGATTGAAGTAAATGAAGGGAACACATGTTACATCAATACGAAAATTCATTCAGTTGAATTCCTACACTTTGTCTTGCTGACCGACCTTTCGTTAAAACCTGCTTTTGTAGGATGAAAATCACCCAGAAACATCATGAATATATATTGATACAGAATACTGAGCTGTATATCGGTGCAACTGGGAAATATGTATAGTTCAAAATACGTGCAATTCAATCTCGTTTTCAAAAACATACTATTTATAAAGGTGAATTACGTGTAACTCAGTTATGTATATCTCAGAAATAATTTATATGTAATTAAATACAATTTTCGCCAGGACCTACAAACAATTAAGCACAAACCAGAACTATGTACAACTGGGTTATGTATAAACCAGTTTTTACTATATTATCATATTTTAATACTATAGTGGAAAAGGTTTATGATTAAAATATATGATGTAACATGATGTTATTAGTTAAATCCAAGAATCACTTATGTTTGAAGTCCTCACCACTCATGCAAAGCACATTTTGTAAAAAAAAAAAATAAAATAAGCCAACTATTGGAAGTGGAAGAGATATTTAGAGATTATGGACGAGATATACAAGGTGATCGTAATTAAACTTGGCCTATTCAGAGCACTCCGTAGCTGTAATCAATAGCAGATTGATACTAAAATTTCTGTACAGACTATTCAAAGGATACGAAAAAGGATTATGCAAAAATAAAAAAAGTTCAAAAAAGTTCCCGGGAACAGGAAAGGCTTTACAGCAAAATACACAAACAACAAAATAAACAATAACAAACAAAAACACTATCAAAATGCATTTATTCGTTCCGTACATTGGTTTGCAGTGTATGTTTTTATGACTTAAGAATGACGAGCAAACATGGAGACATGGTAGATTTTTGGTCTTCCACATAACATAAAAAAACATACAATAATGAAAAATAAAAAAAATTCAAAAGAAGAAAAAGAAAAATAGAAAATTTTGAGTTCCTTAATAAACACAAATATAAAATGCTGAAGAAAAATTTCCGGGCTACCCCCTAGGAGGAGTATGAATTTCCGAGCTACCCCCTAGGAGTTCGGCAGGGGCCCACCCCGAACAGTCCCAAGGACCGCCAAGGGCCCTATCCATGAGGTCGGGTACAGCTCAGACCCCAGCCTCCCCATTGACCCACCAAAATAAATCAAGAATCAGTTTAAACAATAAAAAGAAATTATACATTATAACGTTAAAATTAATACTTATCATATAATAATAAGTCAATAATTATTAAAAATGTATTAAAATACCAAAAAAAGATAAAAATAAAGATATTTACATTAAAAAAGAGAGAAAGGAAGAGATCAAGTATGATTATTAAAGACGCATATTTTGAACGAATGTAGAATAAAAATTCAGAATGCCTGTGACATATGATCAGGACATGGATAGGGAATATTTCTTTGCGATAAAAATGATTTAAACCTGTTTCTAATTATTATACGTTGAGGATCTCGGCAACGCCATAAAACATGGTCGGGATCCTCATCTTCATTTAAATCCTGACTGCAAAAATTCACAAACAGCAGCCACAGCATTATCATGATTTTTGTAATAAAACTTCACAATTAAAGCACGTTCCGTTAAAGAAATAGCCATCATAGCTGATAAGAATGACAGTCACTAGTAGTAATCATTTTTATACCCATGCTACAATGCAAGTGCTTATGCAAATGGCATAGATTGCAGGGCCAAAAGTGCCCTTGTTTTCACTAAGTTTATTAGTAATGTTGATAAAATACAAAATTAAAAGTTTAAAATGTCATTTTAGGTTGCTCTTAGTTATTTACTGTGCTTTTCTTCCATGCGAAACACCATCACTAATCCAGCATCATTGGGACCAGTAGGGTGCTGGATTAGTGATTTTGCCAGATCACACAGTAGTTAGGATACTCTCAGTCCAACAGCTAATCACCTCATCCAACCTTTAAAACACCCCATAGATAATTACAAGTATATAAAAAAAAAGAAACATTAAATGAAAATCAAGTGAAATTTTAATGAAGCACAGGTAAAATAAATGGTACAGGTAATTCTGTTGACTTACACAAGAAAGTTCATCACTGCCGTTTCTAAAGTGAAGAGCTGTAATTTGCAACTAAGCTCATTTACATGTCTTTATATCAACCAATAATGTTAATAATGTTTAGTGCAGCAAGTAGTGCCACCAAACTGTAGCAGCAGGTTGGTGCAGCTATGCGGGTAATTTGAAATTATGCTAACCGAAATTAGCACCAGATTAGTGATGGTGTACTGTATTTTGCTGTAAAGTGTCCCTAGGGAAACTTAATTTTTTTTTTTTTTTTTGCATAATCTTTTTTTGCATCCTTTGAATAGTCTGTATACAAATTTTGGTATCAATCCGCTTACTGGTTATAGCTACAAAGTGCTCTGAATAGGCAGAGTTTAATTACGATCATCTTGTACCTATATATATATTCTCTTAAGCTCAGGTAGAATTTGACTGGTCATCTCTAGCGTTATTCACTGTCAATACAGATGTTACAATGTTTATGCCAAAAGCAGTGTAGGTTACAGAAGTCTAAAATAATGAATTGGAGATCATACAGGGCAGACAACAGGACATTGTCATTCAATGTCTAACTTGTTGTTGAGCCTGATCTGGTATGCAGGACTACATCTCAAGGAAACCTAAAGATAATCTAACATTAAAATTGAAACATTCCTGAATATTAGACTTATTTATCTCTTGGTTAACTATCACAAGATTTTTGGCAATTCTCGAGAACTGTCATATGATAAGTTCGATTTCTTACTTAAGAGGTGATTCGCTGAGATTTCTGGTGTCTCAGTCAAGTTTTCTTTTCAAGCAATTCTGTTCTCAAATACTAACTCTGGTAGAGGCCTTGCACTTTTGAATAAAACTGTGTTTTTAGTGTTCAAGTAAAGTAGATGTGCTTCTTAAGTGAATAGTTTAGAAAGAATCATCATCAGGAATGTCTTCAGTATATCTAAGGATCACTATTAATAGTCTCAAGTGTTTCAGTCACTTTCAGTCAATTAAGAGACTCAAAAGGTCTCTATTACAATAAAAGGGTGGTCAAATTTTAAAGTTTAAAAGAATACCTGACAAAGGTCAGAATGTCTTTGATAGTATTTTGTTTGCGTCTGGAGTTTTTAGACATGCTTCTTAATAATCCTTATCCCTGAGCTCAGGTTTTAGATATTCTGAAAGGGGATGATATGTTTATTGTTACTATAGTTGTTGTTTTTTTGTTTGTTATAGAATAAACTGTGTTTGTTATGAAATCACCAAAACTATTGTTAAAATTGTTTAATTGTTTATTATTATTAAACTATTATTTATTTATTTAAATGAATTTCCAATTACCCTTTAAAATTAGATGGTAGCAAAGTTTTTCTATTGCATTTCTGTAGCACTCTAAGGAGTCACGAAGTCTTGGTTTCTTTGTAATATAACTCAGGTGCAGCTGGGATGGAATAGCTTTCTTAACATAGTGTGGCTATTTTTGCCCCTCTTAAACAGTTACTATGCTATAATATGCCAACATATCTCTGGACTTCTCATGCAACAACCAAGTATGGGAACCCATTACTTGCTTGTTCTTCCAAGACGCCATTGAATTTTGGGACTATGGAAACAGTAAAATGTTAATGCTGCAGGCATATCATCAGAGAACATATTACTTCGTGTCATCTGCATTGCACAAAATGATTTCCAGGTCTTGTCTTGTGAACCTGTCTACGGCCTCTGAAACTCTTAAGACGCTTAATTTTTGAACTGTTGAACGGTTATAAATTACAATTTATAAATACAAGTTGCTTGTATGTTTTTTAAGAATTTAATGAATAAAAGTTAAAATTTAAAAAAAATAAAATAAATAAATAAATAAATAAATAAATAAATAAATAAAATGAAGTAGTTTTAAGAAAAGTAGGCTATAATGTCTTTTCTTAATTTATATTTCTATTATTAGACAAAACATTAAATTCTAAAATAAAACTTTACACAATAATTGAGGAGCTTAGTTTCAAAACCCGCCATCTCCAAAATGAAATTTTCGGAAAATAAGGGTTTGATAATGCATTCGCATTGGACATGACAGGCTTTGAAACAGCACTCGTATCAAAATTGTATCGCAATACATTGTTATGGCGGTTTTTGAAGTTATACTTAATGCAAATGGCAGGTTTTGATTTGAACTTAGCAAAAACTCCATTGGCTCGGAATTTGCAATTTTTGGAGATGGCGGGTTTTGAAATTAAGCTCCTCAATTACAGGTGAGCTACAAAATCAGCATCAAAATTGACAGTGTATTTTATTACTGTTTTTTAATATAACTGTTCATCACTATTGAGTAATTTCATCTTTCTAACTCCTTCCTTCTTTCCTTATAGATGAAGTGAACACAAAACAATAAGTTATCAAATATATATTTTAGAAGTTTTTTTGTTTTGTTTTTTAGCAAAACGTACATTTACTGATGTGTGTATAAATTATATAAGCTTACATTTCATTTTTGTTTAGTCTATAAAGCTTTATGATAAAAGGTTTTCTTAACAAACCTTAGACTTGAATGACTTCTACATCTGTGTAGATCCAATGTTGTACGTACTTTTGTCAGCTCTTGACACATCTGGGTCATTCAATCTCAGATCACCTGATGAGTTCACCACACCCTCAAAGATTTGTATGAAAATTTATTGGCATGTCAGGGGTTATAACATAACATTCTGCAAAATATAGAACAGAATTGGAATGCAGATTACGTACCTGGCACAATTGCCCTTCTTCAGTAGTTATAAAAAAAAATTGGAATACACTGTCCAGCCACTTTATTTCGTACACCTACCTAGTAGCATGTTGGGCCTCCTTTAGCCCTCAAAACAGCCTGAATTCTCGAGGCATGGATTCCACAAGATGCTGAAAACGTTGTTGAGGTATTATGTAAAATGCAGGCTTGATTGTGTCACGCAGTTCCTGAAGATTTGATGGAGGTGTAAACCTGGAGCAAACAGTCCATTCCAGCTCATCCCACAAATTTTCAATCGGGCTGAGATCCGGGGCCACTGCAGCAAGGAAAAGTCATCGTCATGTTCCTAAAACCATCCCATAGTGATGCTGGCTTTGCGCACCGGTGCATTATCCTGCTGGAAGTAGCCATCTCTAAGAGGATAAACTGTTAACACATCCAGTGCGCTTGGTCAGCTACGATGTTTAGGTACGCTCTAGCATCCTGACGTACCTCCAGAGGTATCAATGGACCCAAAGTGTGCCAGGAAAACATCCCCCACACCATGACACTGCCCCCACCAGCTTGAAGAGTTGTTGTGAGACACAGCATTTGTGCACAGAGGTATACCTAATAAAGTGACTGAACAGTGTATGTCAGCTTCATCTAGTCAACATATGGGAATTCTTTTAACTTTGAA
>JAFIDM010008419.1:9446328-9457070 GCA_023159025.1 Thereuonema tuberculata | reverse complement strand
TAAGGAAACATGCAAGTTAAGTGAAACTTACAAGAAATGTACAGCAGAGAATGATATGCAAATGATTAAAATTATGAAATGACTGCGTATGCCTAGACCCAGCAGCACCCTCTGAACTGTCATGTAAGAGAGTATAAGTAGAGACTACTTTGGATACAGACAAGTAATTTTTCATCGTCAGTGAGCTGTACATGTGCCTCCTAGAGTCAGTATGCCTCGTATTGGCACCATGTCTTGTATTCAAACGAGTCCCTCTTCAACTTGCATTACAATAATGGTCTTACTAATTAATGATCTGATGTCAGTTATAATAATAATTATTAATAATATATAAATTTACATAAATGCCTTACTGATTAATGATTTGATAATGTCATTTATAATAATTAATAATAAATATAATCAGTAACTGATTCTCTTTCTAACAATGAATAAAGTTCTGATTCAACTTCTAACAACAAACCGATAATCTGCCAGCCATCTTTGAACACAACTTGTAACCACGCCCTCTATAAAAGGAAGGGCTGGAGAATAACCAGGCTTCTTCGTCAGCGCAACCAGTCAGATGACAACCGTAACCAGGGTTGTAGTAACCACAAACGTGGTTATGTTTTATAGACGCATCCTAAGGGGCTAAAGATGTATGAGCATTGATGAAAACACCCAATCTTAACCAATCCTAGTGGACACTGAAACATTATATGGTCCAATGAACTCCAGATGGCAAATATCACAATAAATATGCTTATCTTTGAAAATAAATATTGTTCTTTCTAGAAGGGATTCAACTTATCAGAATATATCACAGAATTCTTCTTAATTAAACCAGCAATTGATATTCCTTCTTTTGGAATTTCTTCATGTTCTTTCACAATATTTAATAAGAAAAAAACGTGAATGTCAGAATAGAATTCAGTCTTTTACTTCAGATTTTTAGGCTGAAAATCTTGGATTTTGAGTAAAAACTAACTTTTTCTCTGAGGATTCAAGAAAGCATTGCAAAAAGTTAACGCTGATCTTAAATATCAAATTTAAATCAGTAATTTCAATGAAAGAAGTACCACTGCAATGATAAGTTGCCTTCATCAACACCACTATTGTTAGATTCCTACTAAATAATCAAAGAAATATGACAAAGAAAATTGCCACTCTTAATAGTGGTTTTATTTTACAAGAAACAGGCAACTTCCCCAGCAGCTGCCAACTGATTGATTGTTATTATTTTTCTGCCAACTGTGTTTTTAAATAACCTGAAGTAATTCTTATATTAATCAAGAATTATTTATTATTCAGGTTTATAACAAAATGTAAATTTCATCTCTTAATACATATATTATGGAAATACATCTCCATCAAAAAATTTATGAACTTCTACATCTATTCAGGTGTTAAATGAAGTATTTGTCAATCTCTTAATTCAACAATCTTAGGATATCTGATGTTTGGTAGCATCACCAGTTTATTATTGTTCAGAAGGTTTTAAATCAAGTGGAGAAATATCATATCCTAAATTATTTTTTCCTATCAAAGAAATAATTTAGTTAATAAGAAGGAAATCATAAAACAACAGATGTTCTGAGAAGCTTTCAAGTTAAATACCACTGACTTTCAATACATGAATTACAATTATTAAAATGCTAAAGAAAAGAAAGAAGGAAATTAAAAGTATTTTAATTATATATTTACTAAATAATAGATAATATTAACCGACAAAGCTTTTTGTTAGTTTGTAGTAGATCAATAAAATAAAATAAAAATTATATTTTATATTTCATTTATATTCTTGAAAAAGAAGTGACAAAAAGCTTGGTAAAAGTTATTTATATAGTAAACGTAATTAGAAATTATGCTGATAATGATACAAGCAAAGACGTTTTTAAAACAGATTGAAGCCCTGTACATTTTCAATTCATTAGAGAAATTTCACATGATTTATTTATAAATCATGAATAAGCTATTTTTGTATATCAATAATATCTGTTTCTAGTGATATCTATCCAGTATCTTACTTTTTATGAGAAGTGATAATCATCAAAATTTAAAACATTTCATCTTAAAAGTATTCAGTTAATTTGTATCCACCCTCAAAATTCACACCAGACTTTACACAGTCTGTGATCTGTTATGTTTAGTTACTGAGTCTTCCTATGAAAAGCTGTTTTTCTTTTTTTTATAAGAACTAGTCGGCTACCCATCGCTTCGCTCCGGAAGCCTCGCTTATGTAACGGATAACATCTTTTTATTTATTAAAAAAAACACACACACACAAATTACATCAAGAAAACTAAAACTAAAATTTTTTAAGTTTTTTTTTTTTTTTAATTTAATTTTTGATGTCTATATTCCTTCAATCTAGAACCAGCGTGTAAATCATATATCTATGATATACTTTTATTTTTTTTTTGAGAGATTTGAATGTAGGCCTCGTGGTCTAATTGCTAAGACGTTTAATTTCTGAGCAGTATTCTACCTAATAGAAATAGTGCATCTTTCTTTCTTGATTCTCATTTTTTTTTTATTCCTATTGATACTTTTCAGTGGTTTTCGAGTTAGAAATAGTGATGGTTTTTGAGTTACAAATAGTGATTTTTCAGTATTCTACCTAATAGAAATAGTGTTTCTTTCTTTCTTTCTTGACTCCTTTTTTATTCCAATTGATACTTTTCAGTGTTTTTGAGTTACAAATAGTGATTCTTCAGTATTCTACCTAATGAAATACTGCCATTCCTATAAGAGTTGCCATTTCAACTCTTATATTCAACCTTTCTTGACTCTGTTTTCTTTACTCCAACATCTACCGTGTACACGCATTTATTTTTCAATATTACATAGAATTAGAAGTAAGAATATTTAAAATATTGCAACATTTCGGCAATTATAGTTCTAATTGTCAGTTTCGAATTACAAATAAACTGACGGATGGGAAATAAATAAACAATCTTGAGATTCAAAAAAAAGGTTGAATACATTCCTTATTGATGGTGGAAGGGAGAGGAGATATAAGTAAAAAAACAATATAAAGAGAGTTGTAGTTCTTATAGCCTAATGGATACGACGTCTGCATTCGGATCAGAAGGTTGCAGGTTCGATTCCTGTCGCGGATGTTTCATTGTAAAAATTATTTCTATTTTCCATTCTCACAGAAAATTGCGCCGGACAGACAGACAGAGAAAGAAAATATTTTAGTAATATAGATTCACATTTAAATGGGTTTTCTCCAGTTTTTACGTGTGCTGTACATCTGGTGATAAAGTAAAATTAAAGCGAGCACACCTGTATACAATAACTGACAATACATTTAATAACTGAGATTATGAATATAGGCTACTAGTTTCGATTGGACTCCAATCTTTATCAAGCGCATAATGGGTTAAAAATTGCAAGTCTATTTAAAATGTTCAACATAATAAGAATTTTCGTTTGATGACGCAACCGCCGGGAATGCCATCTGGCGGTGAACCAATGATCTTCCATCCTGTGCTGCACTCTGATGGAGATCGGAGACATCTGGGATCATAACAAACCCATGTGCGTTTTTTATGATAATGGCACATCTTGAAGACTGGAATATAATCTGAAGAATGTACTTATTTAAGTTATCTGATGTAAGGAGCTTTTATCAGAAAACTCAGTTAAAAGGCTTTTCACTGCATCATGACCCAACACCAATATTTACTATTAAGGATGGACGGGATTGGATTTTTAGGACGGGACGGGACGGGATTTTTTTTCCCCTCCCAAAAATCGGGACGGGATTGTCCTTCCTTCAGTAAATGAAAAATAGTTCTTCGGGTTTTGAAACTTGATATGGATGACAATAATAATAAACAATATTGATGTTTACTGCAGTTGCGCAGTTGGTACTTACCTCGATAAACGAATAGTCTCTATTGTCTGTCGCTAGTCGAAATCACGAAGGCCGTCGTCTGTTGTTTATTGGTTTCGCCGGTCGATCGCTAACACTTGACCATGACGAAAACACTTTGTTGTTGATGTAATATTGGGAGGTAGAAGGAAAATAAATAGTCCAGAGTATTTCTCAATGATTTATTGTAGTCTTCAGTTGCCAGGATTAATAATCCCAGCATTATTAAGCCTTTTGTTGAATTTAAATAAATCGCGAAATCCCGTCCCGAAGTAAAGCAAATCTCGCCCGATAAACGGGATTATAATTTTCCCGAAAAATCGGGACCCGTCCATCCCTATTTACTATCTGAACTGGAAAAGCTTTTCTCACAAATTTCCCATTTCTATGGCTTTCAACTTCAATTATTTAACCAATATTTGGAGAATGTCATTAGGAAAATTAGGTTAAACCCAGGAGGGACTATTTATAATAGACCTTTACAGGTCAAGAAAAAGACATTGTCTGTAACTCACAGGATTTCTAAGAATGACCCTCAAACCTTCAAGTATAAATGGCAATTACTTTTCTTGTTTATTTTTTGTTAGAACCCCACTAATAGGAGTGGTTGTGGATTCTATAACCTTTCATGCTTCTCATTTTGTTATTGAGGGGTAATTCTGGCCGAAGATCCATAATAATGGTGAGGCGGCTGTTTCAGATTCCCCTTCAATAAAAAAATTAGAGCATGAATAGGTTTTTGTTTATATTGGTGCATGATGGAAGTTTCCCGATTTTTTCCAAATAATTTGAATACTTTAATTTACTTACTGATATAATTTTAACAATTGATCCATACTCTGGACAACAAAGATTTTTCTTTTTGAGGGGAGGGATTACAAACAAAATGGGCTTTGCAACTAAACAAAACAGATCCAAAATGCTACATTTCTTCCACTTTTGGATACTACTACCCCTACAATGGTAAAAAATAATATCGTACATTAATTCAAATTTTTGTTTCTCTAATTGCAGCAAAAATCACTTTTCTAATGTCATGTTTAGGAATATGTTCTTGGATGTATTTAAAAGAGAAAGATTTCGTAAAATACTAACTAACTAATATAGAAAGTAAATAAATAGTTCTTTTACCCAATAAAAGAGAAATTTCTAATTCATATTTACCTCAATATGACTTTTTTTTTTTTAAATTTGTTCGATTCATTCTTCTCACCCTCATTGCGCAAACTGCTGCTGAAGTTATTTTTAAATTAATTTGTAAATGTTATTTCTTTTAAGTTAATTCTTAGTATTTAAAATATTTTATTGAAGAAATGAAACGCACTACCAATTATTGTAAGCAAATAACTTCCACACTGTTGCCATGGTGACATAATGAAATATCTTGTTACCTACTAATACCCTGGTTTCACGGAACTACTAAAAACTCGATTCTTCGCATTTTCTCGTTTTTGAGCCCCACGTGACCAGCCAGGGCGGAAGTCGGTAGGGTTGTCCGAGTTATGGCAAGTCGGCCTATCGAGAAAAGTCGTTTCCAACATGGCAGCCATCGCATCGTGCCCACCACGCCTCAACGACAACAACATACAGAATGGAGTGAAGGTGAAACTATAATTTTACTGAAAATGTGTCGAGAAAATATTGATGATCTGAGGCGAATGAAGCGAAATCGTCGAATTTATGAAAAAATGAAGATAGAATTAAATGAATCGTACAAGATAGAGAAAACCTGCGAGAAAATCAAGAACAAAATTGATAATTTAATATGAAATTAAAAATTGATATTTTCGAGCCTCTGGAGCTGCAATATCATAAACATAAACATAAAAACAAACGTTTATTTTTGCCCTTGCTGCGAAACAATAATTTTGCTGGTTGGCGCCATTTTGGTTTAGCACAGTCCCAGGATGCATTGCAAAAAACTGGTTTTTCTTCTTCTCTCGTGAATTCACTCAAGATACGATTACTCGTTTCGGATGCGTCACAAACATACGTCACAGGACTGAACGAGTTTTCTAAATCGACTATTTTTCCTGTGAAACCAGGGTATTAGGCTCCCACACACCCTCTTACCTATTTTACATGGATTTAAATCAATGGAAGGCTAAATATTTAACCAAAGATGTTAATGATCTATTACCTCTAATGGGATATAAGTTTTTTAAAAGACAAATTTCTCTTTTTCATGAAATATTTTATTTAAGAAATCACCCAAAGTCAGTCAACAATCTTTAACAGAAATAAATTCAAAACTAAAATTACACTGACTTTTTAATTTTGTTCTTCAACCTAACACCCTGAATATTCGCTCCTGGTGGGTCCACTCCACAAAAATTAAAAAGTACTGTCTGTAATATTGTTCTGAAAATGACACATGAGCTACAGGTTTTAAACTCAATCTTTTTTTGAAACTGAAATAATAATAATAATAATGTTGTTTAGTTTTTGAGTATTTTATTCAGTTGCTGTGTTGATTCTTCTGGAACAGAACTAATAGTCACCCTTAGATGAAACTCAACTGATTTAAACATAAACTTTCATTAATAGTTTTTCTAATGTCTAGTTCTATTTTTAATCCTTTACCTTAACAGTGATACTGACTATTTTTAATATATTAAATAACAAACATGTTTGTATTTAATTAACAAAACAAAATATTGATTTCAATTAGGAAAATAACTTTCAGTTAAGGGGAAGTCATATTAAGGTGAGGTTTTTATTTTATAGTTTGTGTTGAGATCTGAATAGTTAATTTCTAAACCAATAACAATCATAAGTAGTTTTAATTAATTTAAAAGAAACTACTTAAAAGTTTTAATCAAATAATAACTTCTAAAATGGTTTATATAATACTTATTTTATATATAAAATACTTTTATAATTAATATTCTTATTACAATAATATTTTTTGTCACTAGGACCTCAGCAGCACAAAGCTGAGGAAACTCACTTTTTATTACGTTTACAGATTTAAGAGAAAATTTCCCAATCATTTGAGCAACATCTCTTTGTATTCAACAGTCTTCTTTTAATAAACACACTCTAACATACAATGAATAATTGACATTTTTCATCTTAGATCTCTTGTCATCACTTTATTACTATTGATCCCACAAAGGAAACATTTAATCAGTTTCTGTAAGATAGTTATGCACAGTTTCAACACTTGAATTTAACAGTGATTTGGTTATTTTTAAGTTTTTCTTTTGAATTATTTTAATTATAAGATCAAAACAAATTATTATTTAACAACTATGATAAACTACTATTATAATGAAGAGTTCTGTAATAGGTTACAACAAAATAGTTATACAACCCAAATAAATGCTTTAGTTTATTTCATCTTTCTTTCTATTACTAATTAATTTGATTAAAGTACTTCACAGAATATTTATTAGAAATGCAAAATATTTCAAAAATCATCTCCTTAATACATTAAATAAGAAAAAAAAAACTTATAAATAAATAAACAATTTTAATTAAATCAACAATTAAGAGACAGGTATTTTTATTACATTTAATGACATGTCCCTTTGCAGGTGACCTTGCCCTCCTGGTACCATGGGTTTAAGTGTAGCAGAAAAGCAACACAGATATAGAGAAAGAATAAATACTAAAGGATTGCATGAAGATATGAAAGCAAAGAACAGACAACGCAAGAAACAAACGAAGAAAGCTGACTCCTCATCAGATATCAGCATTAAGAAATCAGGAGGAAATTAACCAACGAAACAATAGAAATAAGAGAAAAAGTGAGCAGCCTTCACTGCTGGATCTGCCAGTTCATACACATCTCCATAAACTTTCAATAAAGAAATTAAGCAAGCATCGAAAGCCTTGCCAATAAGCCCACGTAAACGTTTTAAAGTCATAATCATGATGGCTACTAAGTACAACCAACCTCTTGCTATCAAATGAAGTAAGAGTAAAGCAAGTGAGGCAGATATACCTTTGGAAACTCAAGAATGTGAGAAACGACATTTCATGGCAAGCTCCTGGTAAGAGACAGACTGTGTATTGCTTCAGGGATTGAATATTGTCATCATCGAACTGCCAAAATCTTTTAGTGTTTATTTCAACAGTTGTTTGCAACCAAGGAAAAAAAAAAAAACTACATGTTTTCAGTGTGCGAATTGTCCAAAAACCTTTTTAAACAAATGTATATTGAACCAAGAATGATAGGGTTCTGAAAAATACTATCACATTTGAGCAATGGGACAGCAACAAAAGCCAGTCAAAGCCAACTTCTGTTAAAGATGGTCTGCTTAAAAGGCAGCTTTCTTATTTCTTGAAGCACACATTTATTAAACGTAAGCAGCAGGAGTTCTTTGAAGATATCATACAAACAGACTTTGCTGAAAACTTCAATATTAAGAGTCAGAATGAAATCCACTCGAGTCATAAGCAAGTTACAATTTTCACTATCTATGTATGGTTTTCCCCAGATAAAGGTTTGAGCTATGCTTTCATCAGTGAAGAGTTCAACCATGATAAGTTTGCAGTCTACACTTTTCTAGATAAGCTTATATTGGACTTGCACTTGAAGCATCCTGAAGTTCAAATTGTAACATTTTTTTAGTGACGGAGCATCAAGCCAGTTCAAACAATGGTATTTATTTTTAAACCAGACTTTTGTTTGAAGAGCATCAAATGTCGGTTACTTGGAGCTTTTTTGCCACAGGCCATGGAAAAGGTGTAGCAGATGGCATTGGCAGCATAATAAAAACGACTCGTGAGGAGTGCGATCTTGTCAGGTAAGTTGATCGCCAATGCAGACGAATTCTCTGTGTCAGCCAAAGCATACAGCAAAAGTATCAATGTTGTGTACGTTCCAGCATCTGAGATGGCAGAGTTTAAGGATGAGCTTTTGAAGAGATGGGAGAATTCCACTGTTTCGGAACACACTCTTTAAAACCAGTAGAGAAGTATGTGATAGAAAATCGACAATATGTTCTTTCTGAAAAATGTAATCAATTCCATTGTAATAAAGACATAGAGGAAATCAATACACCACACAGTACTCAAGAGTCTAACGAAGATATAGAAGAACAAGCTACAAACATAACTCTACAAAAGAAACCACTTCCAAGGTGAGATGTCTTATTGTTGCATATGAAGGGAAAAAAATCAGTCCGTCAATTCATTTGTCAAGTTTTTATGTGATGATGATGATGGGGCCCAAGTCCAATTTATACAAAGGCAAGACAATGACAGCTTAGTCTATGCATTTCCACAAATTCTTGAAGATGATACATATTGCATTGATTCAGAACAAATCTCGACAATGTGGCCACAGCCAAAAATTGAAACAGCTATAACAGCTGAATAAAAGAACCAGGTTTTTTTTTTTGCCTACAGTGTTGATATCTTAATATTAATACATGACAATAAAATCATCTTTATATCTTCATTCCTGCTTGTGTTTATTTATTTAATTTACTTTTGGAATCACTAGACAAAGTCTGTTACCAACAGAAGTCTTATTTCTGTCTGTATTTAAATGACAATTCAAAACTATGATTATACATATCACTATGTGGTCTTAATTAAGTAAGTCTCATCTGCACTTTCTAATTTTTTCATTTTTTAATTAGTCATTTAGTTGATCTTTTTGAATTACACTGTTATAAACAAAACACGTGTCCCAAAAATGTCATTTCGTTACCGAGGGTGCAATTTTAATTTCCAGGATAGTTTTAGGAGAGCAATCAGATTTAGTGCTGGCACTGATTAGGGGAAGGGTCAAGGATGAAAACTTACACTAAAGTATTAAGATGTACTGATTAGCTTTGACCCAGTAGGAATTTTTGGAAAAGAGTCATTCCATTACCTATGGAATCACCCTAAGAATTTTTAATTTTTAATAAAGTAATTTTGGTCAAACAATGGAAAACAAAATTATTTACTAATTATTTAGTCAGCTAAATTGAGAAATATATAATTTACAAAAATTCAAAACATTAAATACATAAAAAAATCAGTTAATATCTGATGTAATTGATGAAAACATAACTCTTAAACTTATTTTAACGTAATTAATTAATGCTATTAATCTATCAGCACTTATACTACAGGTATTTGTTAATACACGTATATCTAATAGGAATGAAAAAAACAAACAATATATATAAAAGTAGATAATTTTCCAATTAAATTATGATTTTTCCCTGTTTTCTAATGAACTCATAAAGAGGAACATTATCAGCTTATTTATTCTGCAAATATGTCAAGTTTAATATCAGTTATAAGTAAATATTTACTTTCATGTAATATCTCACCTCCATCTAATGAACGTAATGTAGTAACTTCTTTGATAAAGCATTTGCAGTACTCTTTCAAAAAAATAAGCAAATCAATCTATGGCTTTCTGTAACCTTAGTTTGCTTCTTTAAATTACATAATCGCAAAAACCAAATCTGAATTTAAAAAGCTTTCTCAGGAAAAATCTTTTTGGAATTCTATGAATTTCATGGCTCCTAACCTGTGGGACCTCACATGCCTAGTCTCTGTGAAAAGCTTTTTTCACAAACTTTGGATTGAAATGGCTTATCGTCTGTGTAACTTCATGTGCTTAGTTAAATTACCTCGGTGTGAAAAGCTTTTTTCACAAACTTTGGATTCAAATGGCTTATCGTCTGTGTAACTTCATGTGTCTAGTTAAATTACCTCTGTGTGAAAAGCTTTTTTCACAAACTTTTGAATGAAATGGCTTATCGTCTGTGTAACTTCATGTGCCTAGTTAAATGATTTCTCCGTGAAAAGCTTTTTTCACACACTTCACATTGAAATGGCCGCTCACCTGTATGTGACCTCATATGCACATTTAAATAACCTCTCTGTGAAAAGCTTTTTTCACAAATTCTGCATTGAAATGTCT
>JAFIDM010008419.1:9434985-9446228 GCA_023159025.1 Thereuonema tuberculata | reverse complement strand
CAACACCAAGACGGAGTTATACTAGGTGAAAACACATTTCACAGAATATGTGTCTACATCAGTTATTACGTTAATACCAGTTCAATATTACAACTCACATGATGCACATGCAATGCCATGATGAATGCGTAATGGAATTTTTCATTAGACTTGTGGAACTGATTGTAAGTGTTACTTTCACTGTGAAAGGCTGTCATAAAGGTGACAATGAACTGCTTATCGGCAATTAATCCACTTTGAACGAGGCCGAGTGGTAGCCCTTTGAGAGCGTGGATTTTCATTTTGTGAGATTGCAACAAGAATGAATTGAGATGTCTCCAGCAATGGTCCAAGGAAGGCACTGCTACTAAAAGACCGGAGTCTGGTCCCTCCCTATCCACTGCAAAGAGAGCGACAATCGGCACATTCACAGCATTGGCGGATCCCAGGGCGTCTGTAGCAGAAATTCGAGCAACATAAATTACAAAGAAATTTTAACATGCCTGTTATAAATTAATTAATAAACCAAAAAGGCATCAAAGTAAACAAAATGGATTTGCAGGCCAGGAATTGGAGCTTTTTCTTTTTTGTTGATATTGCTTTTATTGGGAACCCATAGGCGGGTGCTTCGGTGGCTTTCCTGACTTGGTTTCCTGATCTGAACTTTCGACAGAGGGTTTGTGTGGCTGATGAGTCCATAAAGTGAACGAAACGGTCATCTCACACTCCCACTGTTGATAGCTCAGAAGTGAAATCTTTTGTTTGCTTTGGTGCCTTTTTGATTTATTGATTAATATACTGTGGTGATTCAAAAGCTCTCAATACCTTATTAATATATTCTAAAAAAACAAAACATATCAATAATTCTTTCAATGACACATGCAGGAAGTGCCACACTACCTATGAGATGATCAATCACATAATATCAGGCTTTTCCCTTCTCTCTCAAACAGACTACCTCCACCGACAATCAGATACTGTCCATCGTCCATCAACAGTAGGCACACAAAACATTCACTAATTAAGAACACAGTCCAGTTATTAATTACACACCACGAAGCATGTTAAAATCTCCTATACACAAGCTGTATTGGGACCTCTCCATTCACACAGATAAACTATACACCACAACAGACCTGACCTTGTAGAGGATTGACTGTAAACTGTGTCTTTGTATAATCACTTCTTATCAATCCAAAACATGGATCAATATGGTTTAAGAAAAAGGAAAAAAATAATACCATAATTTAAACGCACCCCACAAATAAAAACAAAGAACCCAACAATCCTGTTTCCCAAACAAATAATGGACCCTTCTATTAACCTCCAATTCCAGGCGACTTGCGCAGAACCACGTTGTGCACAAACTCAGGCGTTCGTTGCAAAAAGTATTTTAAATGAATTTTAACTTGGCTTGAGGAAGGACCAATAACAAATGGTCCGAAACTAGCTGCCTTTTATTATGTTTTAAATAATTTAAGTCTTTAGTAAACTTATCAACAAAGGCATCCTATCTGTTAATTAAGAATTATATATATTTTATTTAGTTACTTAAAATATTAGTTGCTATAAGAAAAAAATAATTGAAGGAGATATACTGTTAAAGTTTTTTTTTTTTTTTTTTCAATGAACGATACCAAGGTTGCTAAAACAATGTTACTTTATTGTAACGTAAAATAATGGGCAAAACTTAGAACAGTGGTACCAAATTATGAAAACCTCCGAACGGCGGTCCCAAATAATGAAAATCTTTTTAATGACAGATAACACATTGTATGTTGTCAAAGATAACACACAGTCAGAGTTATTACACATCAAATTACACACAAATTACATTATTACACATAGTTTTCGCTCAACATATTTAAGTACTATCTGAATGCTTGTGACTTATGACCAATGCGTCACTGGAACACAGACAGGTAGCTGCTAAATAAAGTCCGGCTTGTTCCACTTTGGTATCTCTTCTTCCGTTTGGCGTGCATCCACATCCCTTCTGTTGCATGGGTGTTGATGTCTGAATGAACTGGATCGATGAAGTTGTCGGCGTGTACGACTACCTCGTGCTAAAAGTCACCATTGTTCATGGTGCCTACGTTTGCGTAGCCTCTCAAAGCATCAGCAGCTACTTGTCTGCGTTCCAGTGGCGCTTTAGTCATAAGTCGCAAGTATTCGGGCAATATTTAAATATATTGAGCAAAAACTATGTAATTTGATGTGTAATAACTGTGGCTATGTGTTATCCTTCACAGTCATACTGTTTTCTATCATTAAAAATGTTTTTATAATTTGGGACCGCCGTTTGGAGTTTTGCCAAATAATGTATATACGTATATTGTACATAAATTAGAGTTCGTACATTTTACGATAAATTCTTCAAAATAATTTCTTATCTTCCTGAATGCGCTGCATTCCTCTTCCTATTGCAAGTCCTAGATCACTTATTGTAACCCGACTTCTATTTTCGCATATTTCAGGAAATGTCGTTGTAATTAGTAAATATCACTGGCTTTCACTTCTGTTTTATTAGCTTTGTTACTCCGCTCAATATACAGTTGCTCAAGCACTAAACGTTATAAGGTCTTGTAACAGTTAAGAACTTTCTTCAACTTTTATAATTCAATGGCCCTTCACACTTAATTGAACCATTGATTTTCAACTCGTGCGTTGCTGCGTCTCTTAAAATATTTCGTTGCATTTTCTTTGTAATGTGCTATTATCAGAAGCACTTTATATATATAACACACTACCAACTGAAGTGCACTAATTATGTCCCACTAATTACTGAAGCACTTAAATTGTTTCAGCCCAACAAATAACTTAAATAAAAGAATAAATTTTGCATTCACTTCATGCAAAATTACTTAATGCATAATTTCTCACTTTAGATAAACTGAGAATATCAGGGAAATCACTCATTTAACCGCTTTAATTACTTCACTTGAGTAATTAATTTAATTTTCCTCATATGTCCACGATATCTTTAATCTTGGCATTTCCTTGAATTCCTAGCTGCATTCGTATCACTTTTAATCCTAGCGGTATTCATTATCATAAAAGTACTTACAGGATTCGATGATAACTTTGCTTAAATATATTTCACTTGCCAAGGCATTGCTCCACGTCCTCTTCACACATGTTTGCTTTCCCGGACTTTGCGTCTGTCCTTCCAGCTGCGACTGTCCGTCCAGCTGTGGCTATGTAGCCACAGTCATCATCCGACTCCACTGTCATAACCAGACTTCTCTCCTCCCTCCGATATCGAGGCCGTTTGTCATGATTTGCATATGACGTCCATCGAACCAATAGCAATACCGCTTTATGCCAAAATAATAATTATTACACTAAAACCCCGATTATCCGAGTTTCCGCTTTAACCGAGCTATCAATTATTTCTAGGATTTTTTTTTCGCAAATTAATCTTTGTTTGTCTAGTCTTATGACCCCCTACCTGGAATCAGGGAATGGTTTCGACACCAACAATCCTGGGTTATCCTTAAAAAAATGCCAAAGTAACGTAAAACAAAAAACAATTAAGGACTTTTTTAAGTAAAAGAACTCTTTAATTATCGTAACAATATGAATTACATATGGTGTATCTGTATAACTTTTGTATTTGTTAAAATATACATTTTAAACCAAGACGATTTATTTTATTTTCAATTTTCGGTTTAACCGAGTTTTTCGGTTATCCGAGTTAGTCTTGGTCCACATTAACTTGGATAATCGGGGCTCTACTGTATTTACTAAATTACAATCGAAACAATAATTTTCATTATTTTATTTAATAATTATCTACAATAATCTTGCAATGATTAACCATCTAAAGTAGCAAAATACATGTAGATTTTTAAAATGAACTATTTTAGTAAAAAACCGAGTAAATCCCCACAACACCAGCAACAAAACAAACAAAAAAAGTGCTTTCTTCCAGGATTTATAAGAAACTTTTGAAGCAGAACATTTTAATAAAATTTTTACAAAAATCAATGGAAACTAAAAGATGAGTATAAAAATGATTCTTTGATCAAATAAATTAGCTAATCATTTATTTTAATTTCATAAAGACTCCTTCAATATTATAACTAACATCTTTATTAGCAATATTTCCTGAACTTCTATCTGAGGTAGAGAAATTGATTAACTCTAACATAGAAATCGTTAATAAGAATTAATTTACAACAATAAGTTGCATTTGCGTATTTTGAATTTACTAAGTTAATTCTTATTTCTATGTAAGAGAGTTGAAGAGTTAATAAATTTCTCTATCTCAGATTATTTGTCTGAAGAAGTTGAGCAATTCGCTGAATAAAATATTGCTATTAAAAATGTTAGTTATAATATTGAAGGGGCATTTGTTTAATAAACCAAAGTCCAAGTGCTTAGATTTACTTTCTTTTGAGAATTTATAAAGACGGGACTTTTTATTTTACTTGTATTGTGACATTCAGGTATGCAACAATTAAGTACCATGATAATGAAAGTGAAAAAGAAATCTCAAAAGCAGCCATTGAATCATGGGAAACGATTGCAGCGCTCTGCCTTTCCAGTGGCGCTATGTTGTAGCAATACATTCGTTTCATTGCACCTCCCGCCGCTAGGTGGCTCCATTCGCTTTGGCGCCTATTTCTCAAGGATTATCACCACCATCTTATTGTCTGT
Source organism: Thereuonema tuberculata (assembly GCA_023159025.1). NCBI lineage: Eukaryota > Metazoa > Arthropoda > Chilopoda > Scutigeromorpha > Scutigeridae > Thereuonema > Thereuonema tuberculata. The sequence continues at coordinate 9,441,587 of JAFIDM010008419.1, read as the reverse complement.
GTCTTTATATTTTACTGAAGCTCGTTTGGATGTTAATGATACAGTTAAGAGAAAGCGTATGAAGTTGTGAATTTATAATCCAAGTTTAGTTGTAACTGTTACTAACTGATTGTCAGGTATTAGTGAAAAAGCATCACAGCTCTTCAAATACCGCCCAAGATCGATTAAAAACTGGAAATCTGCCTTCCCGCCAAAAATCATTTGTTCGTTTCCTTTTGGCATTTTACGAGTGAGTATTATCGTCGTTTGTTTTTGTTTCACAAAACATTACAAAGTTTCTGAAAAAAAATATCTATATTTACAAAATCAGTTTTCATTTGGAAATACAGTAACTTTATAAAATTTTAGTAAAAATGAAAAAGGCATGCAAAAAAGATATTTCAAAAAATAATAGGTTACGTTCTCATAATAAATCAGCAACGAAGGATGATCAGAGTAGAATTTGTGAAAAAAGCGTTCCAGAGAGAAATGGTTTAACTAAGCACACGAGGTTACATACAAGTGATAAGCCATTTCAATGCGAAGTTTGTGAAAATCGATTTTCACGAAGGGATACTTTGGCTAGACATATGAGGTCACATACAGATCAGAAGCCGTTTCAATGCAAAATTTGTGATAAAAGCTTTTCGGAGAGAAGTGTTTTAACTCTTCATATGAGGTCACATGCAGATGAGAAGCCATTTCAATGCAGAATTTGTGATAAAAGCTTTTCAAATAGAAATCATGTAACTGTGCATATGAGGTCACATACAGGTGAGAAGCCGTTTCAATGCAGAATTTGTGAAAAAAGCTTTTCACAGAGAGGTAGTTTAAATATGCATATCAGATTACATACAAATGAGAAACCGTTTCTGTGCGAAATTTGTGAAAAAAGCTTTTCACAGAGAGATCATTTAAATGTGCATATGAGGTCACATTCCGGTGAGAAGCCATTTAAATGCATAATTTGTGAAAAAAGCTTTTCAGTTAGAAGTAATTTAAATGTGCATATGAGGTCACATACAGGTGAGAAGCCATTTCATTGCATAATTTGTGAAAAAAGCTTTTCACAGAGAAGTAATTTAACTGTGCATATTAGGTCCCATACAAATGAAAACCCATTTCAGTGCAAAATTTGTGAAAAAAGCTTTCCAAGGAAAAGTCATGTTATTGTGCATATGAGATCACATACTGGTGAGAAGCCATTTAAATGCATAATTTGTGAAAAAAGCTTTTCACGGAGAAGTGACTTAACTAGGCATATGAGGTTACATACTGGTGAGAAGCCATTTCAGTGCCAAATTTGTGAAAAAAACTTTTCACGGAGAAGTGATTTAACGAAGCATGTGAGGACACATACAGGTGAGAAGCCATTCCCATGCATAATTTGTGAAAAAAGGTTTTCAAATAGAAGTCATGTAATTTTGCATATGAGGACACATACAGGTGAGAAGCCATTTAATTGCAAAATTTGTGGAAAAAGCTTTTCACAGAGAAGTGTTTTACCAGTGCATATGAGGTCACATACAGGTGAGAAGCCATTTAAGTGCATAATTTGTAAAAAAAGCTTTTCACAGAGAGGTCATTTAAGTGTGCATATGAGGTCACATACAGATGAGAAGCCATAAAGGGCAGGAAATTAAAAAAAAATTCTGATTATTAAACTTGACATATTTTCAGAATAAATAAGCTGATAATGTTCCTATTTATGAGATCATTAAAAACTGGGATAAATCATAATGTAATTGGAAAATTATCTACTTCGAAATGATTGCGGAGTTTTAAAAAATCACCACATAGTACAAATGAGATACGAAGATGACACCTTGTTTATTGTGTAATAAAACCTAACAAGTTGCAGACATGCATAATAAATGCTCAATATGGGTGCCATGTGTCACTGAAGACATCGACACTCCAGTGTAACAGCGGTGATGTATCCAATGGTGGTCTCGATATGCACCTTTCGTTCCAGGATGGTCGCAGCTAAAGGGGACAAAGACGTGATCCTTTCTGTAGCCCCCGAGGAAAAAAATCACATTGTGTTAAGTCCGGTGAACAGGGTGGCCACGATAGGAGATTCACATCTGCATTGGTCCAGCGCCCAATCCAGCACTGAGGCTGGTGCTGGTGTAAAACTGCCTCTGGCGTTCCGATGGAAATGGGATTTGGCATACTATTGTGCTGTTCTAATTTGAAATCTGCACTTTCATCACTCAGCTTGGGTAGGAGCCATTTAGTGACCATATCGAGGTAAGCTTTTCTGTTACTGTTTGTCCTATTAAAAAAAAAGGGGGGGGTCCTAAATTTGGAAACAGTACAGTACTTTGACCTTAGGGGATGCACGCTCATGTTGAATAAAACGATGGAGATTTTCTGTCCCCCAAATTCTAGCATTGTGTCGATTGACTTTTCCACACAAATGAAACGTTGCTTCATCACTAAAAATAAGCCTGATACAAAAACCATCTGCTTCCGTTAATTGTTGTAGTTCCATGCAGAAAAGTTCCCTGCGATGGTGGTTATAAGGTGTTAACGCTTGCAGCAGCATTAGGCGATATGGCTTCATTTGTAGATGCTTCCATAACTACTACTTGAGTTCCCTGCTACTTCTCTCAGTTCTTTTGATAGGACTACGTAGGAAGGCTGCTTTGATCTGGTCTACTTTCTCTTCAGATGTGAAGGGACACCCACTGCTTTTTCATTTACACAGGCACCCAGGCTCCCACAAATTGTGCATGGAATTGTCGGATCCTTCCTAAATTTCATACGAAACTGCCATTGGACAATGGAAACGAAACGACTTACGATAATCAAGAGTTCAAAACACCTTCTCCCTACTGTTGGCTGCCATTTGCAATCAATGACTCCTGGTGGACAACTGAGGAACTACTGATTGCTTGCCACTGAATTTCTGTAACTAGTTTTCTCACACAATAAACAAGGTGTCGTCTTCATATCTCATTTGTACCATTATATCATATTACCATAAGTGTTGTGATTTTTTAAAACCCTGACAATCTTTTTGAATAACACTGTATATATATATATATGTGTGTGTGTGGTCTGTGCATGTATCAGTTCTATTAGAGGTACACTTAAATTAAGAATTATATACTTATATTTAGAATACCTGTTGTATAAGTACCGATAGGTTAATATCATTAATTAATTAAGAGTTATGTTTTCATCAATTACTTCATACATTAACTGGGTTTTTTTTAAGTATTTAATGTTTTTGAATTTTTCTAAATTATATATTTCTCAATTCAGTTGACTAAATAATTTGTAATTAATTTGGTTTTTCAATCTTTGACTAAAATTATGTGAAATTTAGTAAAATTAAAACTTTCATTCTGTTCAGTTGTTATTCCATTGTTCAAATTTTTTTATAAATTTATCTTTTTTTAATGGTTAGGATCTTATTTTTTACAATCAGGATTTTTTTTATTGAAATTAATATTAAAAATTCTCAATAATGTTTATATTAATGTTTGAATTGTTGTTTATTTAGGAAAATTCAACATTCTAAGCCATAATCAAGCACTGAATTAATTAATGATTTGAAAATAATTAGTTTCTGTTTAAAGGAGTATAAATGTTTTTAGTTGAAAAATAGATTTGGAGAGGTGTTTTTAATTACAAAGTTATAATGTTAAAGTTCAGTGTTTCCCAACCTTTTTTGTGCTGTGCCCCACCGAAAGTATCTAAAGTATGCTATGCCCCAACAAATTAGGTAACTTTCACAACCAAAAAAACTCTGTTTAATAATATATCAAGTGGGGTTTTTTTTTTCTTATCCAGCATTTTTCCTGTAGAGCTTATAGAATACCTTCAAAATCATCTAAAGGCGTTGAAGGTACATTTAACTAATTTTGAATGTACTGTGCTTTCAAAATATATTTGAAACCTTTACTTATAAAAGCCGGATGAAGATGTCCTTTCACCCGTGTCGTTGAAACAAATATTCAGCAATAAAAAAGACCGAATCCAGAACATAACTATATCCTACTCTATATGCTATAAGTTTTGTAGTTGTATTTTTTTTTTAATATCAATTTTCTTTTAAAGCCCTCTGCTAATCCTCAATTTTGATTCTGGGGGAAAAAAAAAGTTTAGGCCAATATGGACTTTTTTTCAACCTCACATCTCTTTCGATCCTTTTTAGTGGAATGGGATTTTTTTGGATATTTTGGTCCTTGTTCAGTAAAACCCAATTCTTTAAACCACTTTATTATTAATTAGCGGCAATGAAATTAAACATCCATAGTTGAATTCCCATAACATTGCTGTACTGAATATGCATATATTATAACTAAAGCCAGGTTTGCATGTGCCGTGGAAGAATGGAGTTCAATGACAGTTTGTGATGACAGACGAGGAGAAGGTGTGTTTGCTACTGATGCCACCAAAGTCTTTAGCCTTTAAAGAGTAGCAGTGGAATCAGCAGCGATTTGAGATTAGTCAGAATAATCATTTTCAGTCAGCCAATCACGAAACACTTGCGTTGCTTCAATGATGAAATTGGGAAGTATTTTCTCGTTTGATTCATATTTTCTTTTTTTTTTAAATTTCTAAATGAATATTAAAAAGCATTCAATTATTGGAATTAAGATATTTAATAAATATGTGTAAGAAAAGGTAAGATGGATTTTAAAAGGTTTATAAAGAAAGCAAACAAATAAATTGGAAGCAATTTAGTGAAGTTGTCACCTTGTTTCTCACCGAAATGATTGCAAAATCACTACCCACAATTTCTAAATAAGCTCTCCGAATAAATTGTCACTTTACGTTGCATTTATTCATTATTTTAATTTATAAAGAACTATTTATATTGGATTAATAGACTGATCTATTAAAAATAAAAAGGTTTACTGTTAATACATGTTTTGCCCAGTGTTGCCGTTCCCAAAATATTTACACGAGAACAAATAATTCACGGCACATTTTGAAACTAAAGTATATGATGGATGATCGATCAGACTGAAGAATATCACACACACACACACACACACACTATCTTTCGTTTTATTCCAGCTATTGCTATAAAAATAAATAATGAGATGTCTCATCCGTTACACACAACTTTGCTTCAAAACTGATGAATTATGGGAAAGCTTCATTTCCTTTTTTGATTTGAGATTGGTGACAACAAAGATTTATGCACCTATTTACAAATCACCGCAAGCATAACAGGTTAGATCTGCACTACTGATGTCAGCCAGCAGATGTCAGATGAGTTGCATGGCATGATGGGAAAAAGCGACGACTTGTGTGTAAAGCAGACAAGGGTCTGGTTCCAGTGGCAGGTGGAGGGAACTGTCTCAGTTGCAAGGGAGTGGCGAGCAGTGTACATAAAGATAATAAAAGACTGCTAAGAGTAGCAAAAATACAAGATATAAAAAAACAGCGCAGATACTATTTTTTAAAAAATATGGTAAGTTTTTATTTACCTAGTTTCATTAGGGTATGAACAGGCACCTGATAGCTATGCCTATGACTTGAGAAAAGGTCTTAAAATGCATCATGAACTATCCATGAGGATTTTGTTAATATTTTTAATGCACTTTTTCTCTGGTGTGTCTTTAGAATATTCTATTCATCTCCTTTTTATCTTCTCACCATAAACAAAATATCTTAAGAAATTGGTTTTAAATATGTTACTAGTTTAAATAAATAATATACAGTTACTTATATCAGATACTAGGTGAAATACATGTTCTTTGTATGGGTTAAAAAAAAAAGTCCTGACGTGGATGAGGAAGAAATTGAAATTGTGAGATTTCTTCGAAACTTTCCCACCCCTTTCTCCATGTCTCCACACTCTTATCACTTCAAACCTTCCCCAGTTCATATAAAATCACGTAATCAGTACAAATTAATGTTATACTGTATTCTCGTTGTGCTACCTGAAGACCACGTAGAATAATGTTTGCTCATCCCCCTCCCTTTACACCCCTTAGGGCTCGATATCGAAAATTCAATCAAATGACATCTTTACAATTTTCACAAAGAACATACACGTCAATTTCGTGTTTCCACCTCAAGCGGTTTTGGATACGGAAACCTTTCAAGAAAGATTCTCTTCCCCCGTTTACATCTATTAGGATGCAAATATCAAAAATTTTACTTATCGTTTTGATTTTGACAAAGAATACAAGAGAATGCAGAAGAGAATTATGCATAATATTTTTTTAGTTCCAACTAGGCCATCCCCCGTGTACAGATTGATCTCTTCTACAGTCTCTGTCTCTCTCTCTCTCTCTCTCTCTCTCTGCCTGATGTCGTTTGACGTCTAACCTCTGTCTCTTGTGTCTCTTCCATTGTCTCGTTAGCTCTTGACCGTCTTTTACGTTCGGCTTCATTCTTTCGATCCAAATCTGTATGTTGTGATCTTTTCAATCGTTTCCTCTTCTTTCACTCTTCTTTCTCCTGCCTTCCTCTTTCTCTCATTGTCCATTTCTATACTATTTGATGAATTAGTAGAGATTATCGATGATAAAATGATGGTAAGTATGAGGTAATCGAAGAAGAATCACTTCCAATGAAAGCGGTTAGGATTTGTTGAGCAAATAGTTATTCCTTTTTGAATGAACTCATTATTTGGTATCGCGCAATTGTTG
>JAFIDM010008419.1:9419465-9431139 GCA_023159025.1 Thereuonema tuberculata | reverse complement strand
GAAGCACATTTTTGTGCTGTTCTCAGCGTTTGAGGTCGTGCACATTCCTTGATAGAACACTGAGATAACACCCCACTAGGCTTTACAAATCCATGGTCAAATATAATTTGCAGGGTCCTCATTAAATTCCTTTTATAATTCCTAATTTTCTAGAAATTTTTTAGAAATTATTACTTTGAAAAAAAAAATAAAAATGGTATGCTTTATATTTCGCACAGGGCAATGGCCCTTTTGCCCATCCCAAAGATCTATGCTGATCAAGACATTTCTATAAAAAGGTGCATTTATATTCCTTTTTTTCACAGAAATCTTAATATCATATACCAGAAAAACAATGAATCTTAAATACTGCAGAAGATTTACCGACATTGTGAATTTCAGTTGAATTGGGTTGTATTTGCAGTAAAGACGTTCTAGTGATCCAACTACAGCCATTGTACAAGTCTAGGAAAAACATCTAATATATTGAAAAGAGACCAGTTAAGAAAGAATAGAAAAAGAAATCAAATTTCCTCACTTAATAAATAAAAAAAGGCAATATTCCTATTTAAATGAGCTTTTTATTCAATTATTATTATTATTACTATTCAATTATTGTAAAATTTAATAAGTACCGCTTCTCAGTAATAGACAAATGCCTATTATATTATCTTTACATGAAATATATAAAAAACATTTATAATTAAAAATCATTGAATTTACTATCTGTTAAATATTGATAACTTTTAAAAAATTTTTTACATTATTCATTGTGTACATTAGTTTATACTCTTATGTTCTAAAAATTAAAGATTCTTAATAACATTGTTTTTATAATTATAAAATTGTACTCTTAATAGAAGACTATGAAGTAAAGACAGTTGACAAACAAAATAAAAAACGATTCGTTACATTTGTTATTTCAGGTAAAAAACTGATTTAATTTTTTCCATTATGTTTTTTGTTACGCTAAAATATAAATTTCGCTTTCCTTTATATGTAACATTATTACAAAATAATTAGTCAAGAAATATTAACAGTTTATTTATTTATTTATTTATTTATTGTAAATAATTAATATATAACTGTATATTAGTATATTTATGTAACAAAATGTATTTATATTTGTAAATTAAAAATAATTTAAGGTTTATTATTATAAATAAATAAATAAATTTCCTCATTCATATTTAGAAATATGTATGTACTTAAATATGTTTATTTACAGGTATGCCAAAGTTGTTGTGATGGAGGAGCAAATAAAAACATTATACAGGGTGTCCCAGGAGGAAAGGTCAATATTTTGGGAGGTGATAGCATAGGTTGTTTTAAGCAAAAAAGTTCATATGATTTTGAGTATCCTATTCCGAATGGTTTCTGAGATAGAGCGATTTGAATTTAGTTTCAAAATGAATGATAACAAAGAGAGACTTTTTCTAATATTTATTAGTCAAGTTACACATTTCTTAAGTTTTTAATGAAGTTTCCAAAAATTCCACTGCTAACATCAATGTGCTTTTCAATTCTTCTCAGAACGTGATGTGTTGCTTGTGTGAGTTCATGTGACGTTCCATTATGCATGCAAAAGCATCCATTATGTGAGCGAGAAGTTTGTCTCATGTATTCACTCTACTTCTGTGCACTTTATCCAAACCCGATAAACAGAAATCCAAGCTGCTGTCATGAATGTTTTCAGCATGCAGTTCCCATTGGATAGTTTTGGTTGATACGGGGTCCTGGAAATGGGTGTTCATCTCGGAGGTTATCTGGTACACTGTTATCTGCTTCAACACCCATCTATCCCTTTCAGTGATCCTTGACTTTCATCCACTGTTTTCTTTCGCAGATGACGTCTTACCATGTTTTATATAGGCTGTCATAATAGCCTATACAAAACAGTGCTTCTTGCAACACCCACAAGGTTTGCTGTTTTCATCACTGAAGCTCCAGTGAGGGAAGCTACAATCATTATGCCTCTTTTAAAGTCTGCGAGTTGGACATAACGGCATTTCACTTCTAGCACAATTGTCACTTGCTGCTAGAACTGCTAGTGTTGTTCAACTGCTGCTGATCGACTCATACCTCCTTCTTTATGGCCATTAGGTGGCAGACATCTATTCCAGATGGTATGGCTCTGCTACACATGTGAAGTATGGTCCATTTTTATATGGTCCTTCACATTATTGTGTCCACCCTGTATATATAATTAATTTTGGAAAATGTCACGATTATCTATCTGTATAAAACTTTTAATTAATTAATTCTACATGTTAATTTAAGTTTAGTGCCTTTATGCTATTTAGCTCTGAGGACCATTTCATCTCCATAATGATAAAGTTTGTAACACTTCTATGGAATCAGGCAAATATTTTTTGATTCTCGTTTTAATATTCCACAGATCTTTATTTAATATTGTATACAATAATACACAGGGTAGAGGAACTTACACATACAATTTCGTGACAACACACTTTATTGGTTTTCAAAAAAAAAAAAGAAAAATCATTTCTAGCTTTGTAACACTGCTATAGAATCATCCACAATTTTGCATAAACTGAGGTATGTATTCAAAATCATACGATCGTTTGTTACTGAATTTGTTTGAGGTCTACCAGATCTGTTTATTACTAGTCTCAAAATGCCAGGTGGTAAAACACTGTCAGAAAAAGAAATACAGATAATTTACCTGCATAGGTAAAGTTGCACAGAGAAATTTTTAAGTTAATTGGACATTTGCAAAGGAGATGAAACCTAGGAAAAAGGTGTTAAGTGGAAATAATTGTTGGTGCGTTTTCCACCTTGCCACTAATGAAGAACAGTCTGTGATAAATTCAAGCAAACTTATGAAAGCGAGTGTTCCATCAAACAGTCTAGAGAAACTTGAAGAATCATTCTAATGCAGGAGTCATGATATTAGTTAAACAACAACAGCTTACCAAAGCCCATAAAGCAGCAAGACTACAGTGGGCTCGAAATGTAATGAACTGGGACAAACAATGAAACCACATATTGTTTTTGGATGAAAAAAAGTTCAACCTTGATGGCCCTGATGGGAATGCTTACTATTGGCATGATCTATGACAGTAGAAGGTGGTTAAGCTCAGTAGGAATTTCGGTGGTGGATCTGTAATGATTTAGGCTACATTTGGAGCCGGAGGAAAGACTGATATTGCATTCATTGATAGAAGACTTAACTCCCAAAAGTACCAGGAATTATTGTACAATAATATTGTTCCAATTGGTCCATTAATTTGTGGCAGCTTTTGGAGTTTTCAGAAGACAGCTCCTTGTGCCATGTTTCAAAATCAACTAAGAAGTGGTTTGAAGATCAGAAAAGCGATGGGATGGATTGGCCAGCATTAAGCCCTGACATGAATCCAATAGAGAAACTTTGGGCTCAATTAGCATGCCGGGAATATGGCAGAAATTATCAATTTAACTCCTTTGGAGAACCTAAATTGGCTATTTTTTTGTAATGCTTGGGATGAAATGACAATTCCTGAGATGGAGGCTTTAATAAAATCAATGCCACAACATGGGTTCGATCTAGTTACAAAACAAGGAGGTTATACAAAGTAACAGTCATTATTATTTTGTTATTATTGGGGAAATTTGAAGGTGGTTCCATAGCAATGTTACAGAGCTAGAAATGAAATTATTTTTTCTCTGAAAACCAATAAGCTGTGTTGTCATGAAATTGTATGTGTAACTACCCTGTGTATTATTGAATACAACATTTCCTAAAGATCTGTTAAATGAAACGATATTCAAAAAATATTTGCCTGATTCCATAGAAGTGTGAGAGCTTTTATGAATCGGGACATTATACCATAACCTTTAAATTCAGTGCACCAAGATACAGGACAAGATTTCATTTTTCTTTACAACTTGTAAGTCAGTTGAGTTCAGCTGCTCAATAAATACCTACAGATGCTTCCTATTGTATGAATGATCTGACCCCACAGATATGCCCGAAATAATTTGAAGTTGTCTTTACAACAATGCAGTTAAACTGTCAGTAAGTTTATTAGGATGAATGAGTTTCTGCTACAGCAACAATATATCCACAACCTCTTGGAGGCCATTTGGGCATATCTGGGGGTGGTCAAGGTTACAGCCTACCATACGACTGATACATCCAAATCTGGATTCAAATCCCAGTGGTTCCTTCTTTTTTCTGAATGTGCTCCAATTTCTTTCAAAGACTTGTTCTCAATTTCATATCTTGTTCCTGTTGTAGCTTAGCCTCTGTGGCTCTTATACCATTAAAAATCTCACACTGAAATATGTGTGCAAACAACAAAACAAAACAAATCTCTTGGGCTGCTTGCTCATGAGGGTATAAGCTTTTCTCGTAAATGGAAGGTGCAGAATGAATCATAATTGAGCAGAAAAGGAGATGTGGTATCTCTCTTATAGGGAGACATTATAGTCTCTCAACGACACTTTTTTTTTGTAATACTTTATGTTCAATAAGTATTTATTTAACTGAAAAAAGATTTTACTCTCTCCTCTTTAGTTTTTGAGTAACTATCACACTACCTGAATTGATAGTAGTGCAAAATATTTTTTGACGAGTGTATTAAGAAATACTCAAAAGGAACAGTATATTAAAAAATGTGATTATTATAATCTTTTGCAGAAACGAAGACATAATGCTATTAATAGCTTTCAACCATATAAATAAAAAAGTATGCATTTTAGATTTTGATGAATCTTTAAATTAAAATTTTAATTTAATGCATTTTATTCATAAATACAAAAGCTATCATAGATATATTTTCATATAACTCAAGTTACTTCACATGTGATGTCCTGCCATTAGCACCTGGTAAAATGAAAGATCTTTCTGGAATGTCTCAAGGCTTGGGATTTGAGGTATATATAGATACTAATATGAAAAATAATTATGAATTGTAATGCAATTTTTAAATACATATTGTAATATACAAAATGAAGAACAAATGCTTCTGTGTTATCTACACATACATTATGCCATGCAGGCCTACTTTAGAATAACTGTTAATGATAAGAATTTTTCATCTCTTTTGTATTTGCAGGTGAAAATAAAATGTAAATATTATGGGAAAAAAAACAAGAATATTTTTTTCCTTCATTAACTCACTGAAAAAAAAAGCGTGACATATTTGTGATAGGTAATTTTTTATATAATTTAATAACACCATTTGAAAATAAATTATTCTTATTTTTTTACTATTTTTCATTCGTTATTTGCCTTTACGGTTTCTCTTGTATATAATAAGAAGGCTTAATGTGCATATATCAAAATAAAAAAAAATGAAAGTAAAACTCACTTGTAAAATAAATGAATAAACAGGATTAAAAGGATGGTAGTAAAACCGACAGGTTTGGAATACTGTGTGTATTCCATCTTCAGCGTCACCAAACAAATAGGATAATACAAGGTGAAAATACACAGTGCGACTGTGAAGAGTAAAGAGAGTAGGGATTTAGCAATAGGGACGGGCGTTTCTCCTGCTGGTGATAGGGTTGTAGGCCTTAAGCTGAATCATGTTGAAAGATTCAGTAAGAAGGCAGTGTGGTGGGAGATGGGTTTAGCAGCTGAGAAGTTTGGGGGTATGTCCAATCTCGTTGTAATGTGTTATTTTTTCACAATCACCTGAATATCCTACAACAGTGGTTCCCAACCTTTTTCAGCTGGCGACCCACCTTTCCTTATCGGAATACCTCCAAACATATAGAAATAGAAGAATATAGAATAAAACCATATTTGAATCGTATCCCTTCCTTGTATATGATTGATTTTTGATTTTTCTGATAGTTTTAGGATCAAGTCATGACCCATCTGTAACCCTTCCCCGCCTATAGTGGGTCGCGACCCACCGGTTGGGAAACGCTGTCCTACAACATAAACTTAACACACCTACCAAAACCACAACTCCAAACCGCCTATCCCTATTATCCACCCATCAAAAATTTTATTAAAAAATCCTCATCTTATACTATGTCCTGGCCTTCAGATCACCCACCATAAACATCTCACATACCACGCTATACAGTGATCCCTCCAACACTGTAATATTGGATCCCATGTAAGCAGTGCCCCTCTGGCTACGTGGGACAAACATACCGCCCCTATCTACATGCATCAAATAACAGAAACAAGCCTTCGCCAAGAAAGAAGTATATATATACATACAGTAACACATTACAATGAGATTGGATACCCACCCCACACACACACACACACTTCTCAGCTGCCAAACCCCTCTCCCACCAAATAAACTATCCCACCTTATCCTTGCTGCATCTTTTAACATTATCCAGCTTAAGGACAACAACCCTATCATCAGCAGGCAAAATGCCCATGACTATTGCGAAAACCCTTTAATTCCTTTACTCCCCACACTCCCACTATATATGACATTACGTAGGAATACCTCATATTGTCCCTGAAGATGACATATGCACAGCATTCAGTAACTGCCAGTTTACTACATCCTTTAATCCTGCTTATTCATTTATTTAACAAGTGCGTGCATTTTATTTTCATTTTTCTCTTATATGTATGTACAGTTAAAATTGGTTTATCCATAATCCAGTTGTACGTAATTCTGGTTTGTAGGTCCTGGTGAAAATTGTATTTAATTACATATATCTCAGAAATAATTTATATGTAACAGAGTTATACATAATTCGCCTTTATACGTAATATATTTTTTGAAAATTAGATTGAATTGTACGTATTTTCAACTATAAATATTCCCAAGGTGCACTGATATACAGCTCAGCATTCCATATCGATATATATATATAATTGTCGCATTCATGAGATTTCTGGGCGGCTTTTAATGAAAGGTCAGTCAAAGATAAAAACTAAATGAATTTTCACATTGATGAAACATGTGTTCCCTTCATTTACTTCAGTCTCTCTCTTGCAGCCTTGGGTAATAGGGAGATTTATTTGGGGAGTGAAAGACAACCCTTGCAAAAATCAAAAGCAGAAATAGCCAGTAGCTTAAATAAGCTACAGTACATTATATGCAGTCATTAGTAAAAAGGAGTCAATTTTAGAAGAATGTTGAAAGTTAGTTTGACAGCCGTCAAACAAAAGGGAAAATTTGCAGATATGGAAAAGTGAGTAACAATTTGGTGAGGCTTTGCTTTTCATTTATTTTAGAGCTGTAATTGTGTAATGGGTATACAGTATTTTATTCAATCCCTTACAGTTTCTTAAAAATACGAAATCAGAAAACCTCTAAGAAAATGAAAACGCAATTTTGAAATTGACAGTTTTACAGTTATGCATTTCATATGTTGAAGAAAATGTACCTAATATACAAATGTTTATTACGATTATTCTTAATTAAGTTTCATTAAAAATAAAGTTAAACCTGAGTTTTATGTAATTCTGAATTATGCAAAATTTAAAATTTTCCCCTTGAAATACGTATAAATCAGTTTTTACTATATATTCCTTTTAAAGATTTAAAAAACTGATTTTAAGATTTCTTTTCCACTTACATGATGATATTTTGTGAGAATCATTGAACTATTTCTCTTCAATCCTTATTATTCAAGTTACAATCCTGATTGAATTGTAATTTTTATTTTCCCTTTAATCTTTGCTTTTTAATTCATCAGTTACTTATATTTTAGAGAGAATGAATTCATCCTATTTCATCAGCAGAAAAAAAGATGATCTGACTAAACTGATAAGACTGTTATTTATTTCTATTCATTTTACAATATGTAACTTCCTTGTATAATCTACAACAGCAGACGCTTTACATCTACTTTACGAATAACAAGAGAGAAAAAACGGCAGTGCCTTCCAGTCTATGGTAAAGAGGAATTACAATTTCTTTTCGGAAGAATTTTATTACACCGTGGGTATGAAATCCAATTCAGTGAAGGTCATACCTCCTACAAACCTATGGTTCAAAAGTTACAAACCAAACGTTTTCATAGACTTTACATTAATTCAAGCTACCCCAATTGAATCGTACTTAACTTATCCTTATCTAACTTATTGTTTCTTAATCTAATAATACCTCACCTTACGTTAAATAAACTTCAATCAAGTAAAAAGATATTTTATTCATTGATAGGATATAGGGTCTTGATTACATATACATTGATACATTGATTAGTCTCAAATGGGTCTAATTTATTTTCACATACATATCTTCTATATTGTACTTCATACAATTTAGCTTTGAATTTATTTTTTCGGTGTTCTTTTGAATTACCACCTTTGGTTGTGATTCCTGCCTTAGTCATCAGCACTTTCCGGCACGTACATCAGCACGCCAATGTTCTTCTATCTTCAGCATATGAGCAGCTATATTTGGGTCCACAAAGCTCTGTGAATGATTTACAGTGAAGTGTGGGAATTCTAGAGCTTCTAAGTGATCCAGCAGTTGGTTTGGATTTCTATGCCCTCTTCTACACTATCCAGAATCATTTCAAGCAGGTTCTGAGAATCATGTTTATGGTCAGGAATTAGAAAGCTCTGAATGTTCTTGGCTCAGTTCTTCTGTCATTCCAAGGATCCAATGTCCATCCACTAGTTTCCCAACAATGAATTTCCTTTTTCCAATTTTTGATTCATCTATTGTAAAAATTACTGTACATCAGGTCCTCCTAATTTTCCTGTCCATTGAGTGCTCTGCTCAATAAACCAAGAACAGAAGCTTCCCTACAGTGATTTTACCAATCAGGCCCTGGGCTAGAGTCTAGAATACGGTACTAGTCAATAGGATGTTTCGTACTATATTGTGCAATGATACATGACGTCAAATTTTGACGTCCGAAGGACCACAGTGTTTATTCCGAATAGCTGTAGATTAGGTTAAATGAGGTCTGCTGAGCTCCAGGATGTATCTGTTGGTAACTTTGGTACATTTTTTCCTGGTCTGAAGACTGCCATATTTGACGTTGCGAAAAAAAAAAATACCAACACCCGAAACCGTAAACTAGACTTTTACCAGGCACTGTTTCACGAGATGCACTATCCATCATTGAAGATTCTCTGATGCCCAACAGTATATAGGAATCAACACCTTGTCTTTATTGATGGACGTTCTAATGGCACCCTCAGTTGCGAGGAAGGTATCTTCTGCAGATGACCTTTGCATTTCTGAGGTATCATATGGCATCTGAAATTTCATATCCACCAAATAGAGTCAAATCCTTTTTCTTATGCGTATGGCAGTCTATTTTCTTCCTTGGTCTCGGAGCCATTTTAAAACTTGATTACTGCTAATTATCCCCAAGGGATCAAACAAATTCAGGTAAAAGTCTAGTTAACAGCACCCCGGTTGACCGGAAGTCGATCGGATGAAATCTGTTTGGAAGGCTAATCAATGGGAAAAAATTTTGTAAGGGCTAAAATTGTTTCCAAATTTACCGATACATACATCCTGCAGCTCAGCAGACCTAATCTAACCTAACCTACAGCTAATTGAAATAAACGCTTTCATCAGCATGAAAGTTGTTCCAAAGACCGTACGAGGGGTGCCGGATACTAGACTTTAGCCCAAATTCATTATAAACTATCCATCTGCGGGATGAATGACCAACACTCTTCGACAGAACTCGAGGAAACCTTTCCATCAAAGTATAATGTATTTATACAAATGGGCTGGAAAACACAAAATGCAGCTGTAATTTAAAAACTTGGCATTTACTTATATAATATTTTGTTGACGGTCAGTGTTAACAACTCGAAAACCTGAACTCCCTCTGCCAACACTTAAAAAGAAAAAACCGCCGAAACTCAATTTTAAATCTCCAGATTCATCGATAGAGCTAAAGAAGCGTTCTCATCACTTCTCGTCCGGTTAAGCAAAAAGAAAATAATTGTAATGATAAGTAAAAAAAAAAAGGTCTCATAAGCTAAATTAAATCGGATTTCCGTATCACTCTCAAAGTCGTTTTCCCGTTTTCAATAAATTATACTATCGACTACTACGAAAAATCTCTGAATACGAACTGAAAATCTCTCAATTACAAATCATAACCCTCTGGATTTCTCTCTACCCTCCGACACGATCTTTTTTCCTTTCCGTTTCCAACCTAAAACCTTCAGAATTGGAGAGAAACCAAGTGGCAAATGTTGAAAGGTGCGCAAGCAGTTGGTAACTCAAAAATCTGAAATTGCCTGCTGGCTCTTAAAAAGTCTCTAAAATACACCAATTTCCAGATTTCCCCAAAATTAGGCATTTAAACAAAGACAAAAAACAAAACTTTCTGTTCGACCAACCAAAATAATAATATAAAAATGCTCTCACCAGTCAAAACACAATCTGATTTTCGTTTAATTTTCAGGATCGCTTCCCGTTTTCAGGAAATAATAGGTATTATCAATTATGAAATACCATCACAAAACCTCTCCAAAAAACCTTTGCTTTTTTAATCGCACACTTCATGATTACCTCTTCCCTCTATCAGCATTCCAAAAACCTGTAGAATTGGAGGGAAACCGTTGATCTTGATGACACTGTGCAAAGGACAACAGCACCATCTTCCTCAATTTCATGTTCTGTAAACAAGTTGTAAATTGCAGTCAAAGCAGAAGCCATTCCTGACTTTTATATCTTATGGTCTGAGTGACCAAACGGCAAATAGCCGACCCTCTATATATCCTTATCCTTTACATCATATTATAATATTTGTTATTAATATTGGTTTTCAATAGCTTATAACAACTACGAATTGTTCTGTGATTATAGTTTGATACGTGAATGAGATCGAAAATGTTATTCAATGTTGATGCCCAATATTAGCCCATCTTTGTCATAATTGTTGTATATTCCTTCAAATATTCAGCCCGCAAACTTTGTGTTTTTTGTCGTTTTCAGTTTTTCTTCATCCGTTCTTCAGCTTATCTTGATTGTTAAGGTTCATGGTTATTCTGTGATAATCCAACTGATTACCAAATTAATCTGGCATCACAGAACCCCTTATAGTCATTGCAAAACTGATTTGGCAGTTTAATTTATCGACATGTCATCAAAAGTAGTTAAAAAGTCATACAAATGCCAGATTTGTGACAAGCTTTTTGTAGAATTTAACCAATTACGAAACCACATTAAATCACATAAACAGGACAAATCCCTTATCTGTCAGTATTGTGGAAAAAAATTTTCCCAGTCAAGCTATTTAACCATCCACATTGGGATACATACAGGTGAGAAACCATTTCGATGTGAGTTTTGTGATAAAACTTTTTCTCAAGCAAGCAACTTAGCTATGCATATTAGATCACATACGGGTGAGAAACCTTTTGAATGTGAGTTTTGTAAAAAAAGCTTTTCTCAGTCCAACGATTTAACTAGGCACATTTAGATTCCATACAGATGAGAAACCATTTCAATGCAAATTGTGTGAGAAAAGTTTTTCTGATGTAAGCCATTTAGCTATTCATATTAGATCATATGCAGGTGAGAAACCATTTCGATGCGAGTTTTGTGATAAAACCTTTTCTCGTGCAAGCAACTTGGCTACGCATATTCGATCACATACGGGTGAGAAACCTTTTAAATGTCAGCACTGTGCAAAAAGCTTTCCTCGATCAAATGATTTAACAAGACATATACGATCACATACAGGTGAAAGGTCGTTATTCGGACAGGACTCCCAACGAAGTGGTTGCTCGGTCAGGAGTTCTTCTATTCCCCAATGATAACTCGGCTGCATCCCTGAATTG
>JAFIDM010008419.1:9401826-9419455 GCA_023159025.1 Thereuonema tuberculata | reverse complement strand
GAATTGGGGACTTCTCAGTCAATGAGGTCGTTATTCGGACAGGACTCGCAACGAAGTGGTTGCTCGGTCCGGAGTTCTTCTACTCCCTGATGATAACTCGGCTGTTTCCTTGAATTGGGAACTTCTCAGCCGATGAGGTCGTTCCTCGGACAGGAACCCTCAGTTTTCTAGATGATAACTCGGATGCATCAATATACAATGTTCCCATTTATAAATGGCGGTTTTCTTGACTCAACATTTATTATACGAAGATAAACTACTAAAGTTTTCTCTTAAGTTATGTTTCAAACTTCACATTAGTTAAATTAATCCATTTGGGTAGATATGCTGAACCATTAACATCTTTTAAGCATAACAAAATATATCTCTCATGGAAATTGGAGAGACTAGGAAAAGAAAGCAGTGAGGAAAAATTATAGTAAAATGAGGAAAATAAAATAAAAAACTAAAAAAAAAATTTTTTCATCAACCCATGACACGGGTTTAAGTAGGAGATTATTTTGCAGTTGGAACTCAGGTTAGAGGTGCGAACAAAAGAGGACCACACTTTAACGAACTCGAGCCATTATTAATCACTGCTTTCCCCAACAATCATATCACCGCATAACAAAATTACCCAAGAAAGCTTGAAATAATAAGGTTATAACAAACGTGTTGATTCTCTAAATCAAACAGAGAAACAAGTCCTTTTATGTCCTTTCAGGCTTCCCTCACTCCGAAAAAAAACCTCTCAATCCTAGTTTTTTTGTTTTATTTAAGTTCTATTTTATTTTTCCCAGGAAATGATAAATTATCAATCACACCCAATAAAGCTAGATAAAGGAATCAAATCAACCCCATCTACTACTTCTGGTACAGTTCGTGATTTTAATAATTTGCCACTCCTCACAAAAAAAATACCTATCTAACCATGAAGAGAAATCAAAATTCTTACTAGGATTTTCACTGAGTTTTATACATTCGTTTTATTAGTCCAAGGTCTGTCACCTCATAAAATAAAATTTTTGAATTTTTATTACCACTTCCCCCCCCCCCTCTTAAGTTTTTCAATTCTCTCAGTAGCATATTTTTTTTCCCCTGCTACAAGCCAATAGTTGCAAGACATGAATCTTCCGGTTATGGATTGGCCAGCTTGTAGCCCTGATCTCAATCCGATCGAGCATTTGTGGGACAAGCTAAAGCGAAGAGTTCGGGCAAGAAGTGTGATTGCTACGAATCTTCAAAAGCTGCAACTTGCAATTCGTGAGGAGTGGAAAGCCATACCACAAGATTTTATCATCAAATTGATAAAATCGATGAAAAATCAAATGAGGGCCGTAATTAAGGCTAAAAAGGGAATACCTCTTATTAATAAATATATAATTGTTTGAATTGAATTTTGTTTTAATCACCATTTCCAAGGCTGTAGGAAAACGAAGTTTTTCTGGTAGGCTAGGAGATTCCTCTAAAAAGCACTCTGCTACCATGCAATACACACTTAAGTGGTATCATTCGACAGATGATGAAACGATCTTTAAATTGACATTAGTTTGATTCACACAGAAATTCCGAATCGCGAGGAAAATAAAAAAAAAGTAAAAAATGCAACTATGCGATTTTTCTGATTTCAAGTGTAGATACAGTTAATCTTACAAAAGTAAAGAATTATAATAACAAATACCTCCAACTTAATTTTGGATTTTTAAGGTTGATAACCAAGCAAACCCTTAGAGAAAAAGATTTCAATAAACAAAGCTACAGCAACATATGTCAAAGTATTTTATATCATGATTTCTGCTTTCGATGCTTTCCTGATGGCATTAATATCACTGTAACAGAAAGATGTTACCTAAATCTACCGTATTATTACACAATTACATTACTTGCTTTACTCTAATAAGGAGTTTTGCTACATCTTTTATTTGATTTTGCCTTTATTATTCGTTTTTTTATAAGATTGACTTCATGAAACTTTGTATGATAATTAGTATGGATTAGTCATTCCAGATACATCAGACACATCTATTGCTCAAAAACTGAACTGTTGTAAACACATTGTGAATGAATGTAAAAATAATGCGATGTTGTTTATCAACATAAAATAACATGTAATTCACTGAAGATGGCCTGTTAATGGAAAGAAACTAGCTTTACTTTTAATTGTAAATAGTTTTTAATTTTAATTTTTAAACTCAGTGTGTTGGCTGTTTTAAAGACGTTTTTAAAAAAACTTTTAAAATAACATATTATTATAAATTTAAATATCAACTGATAATTATGAATTTCAGTTTTTAATTGATTTGTTTTATTCATATTGTGAATAACTTCTTTCATGTGGACTTTTAGATATGATTAAATGTTATGGTCGTGGTCTTATCTGGCAAACTTTATTTCATGGTAGCAACAGTAATAAAATGTTCAGCAAACAAAGCTAACAGAATAAATATTTATAATTTCTTTTAATTAAATTGTAGGGAAGATCCCTGAAAAAGCGTTCTTCAATTACTTTATCCATTGCATTTTACAAAGAAAGACAGACATTATTAAGCAACACAGTACTTTTGAAAATATTATCTTTTTCTAACAGAAAATCGCAATTATTATCATTTAAAAAGCTAAAAATTATTACTATTTAAAAATTTTTCATTTCAAGATAGATTTTTAATTTCTAGGGATATTAAGGTTTCTTTTATGAAAGCGATCAGTGTATGTCATAAGAAACGTAATATGTTTCTATCATTGGAGGTTGGGATAATATCAACAATAGTGAACTTTTATCACTAGTTCTCAGTTATCCAATGCTTAAATACAGTACTCAACCATCTGCAACCTTAATATTAACTTTTATAAAATATATTAATCGTAATACCTATGTGCACGGACTGCTCAATTGAAAGTGGACACCTATCCTAATGAAACAACCCATTCAAATTCGGGCAATAATTTGAATATATTCATTATAAAACAACAAGATCATGTGTAGTTGGAGTCATTTGGTGTCTAACCATGTGATGAGGTAAAACGCCACCATCAAAGCAGCTGCACGATTTTCAACGTGGAGTAGTCATAGGCTACCACATTAGTGGCCAGAGTGTGCGAGCCAAAAAGCGACACTGAACCTGCCAAAGTCGACCATGGGTGTTATTATTACGAAGTGGAAACAAGGTGTTATGTAGGTGGCCGAGCCCGCATACTGACCGATAGAGACTGGAGGACCCTGAAGTGGTTGGTATGGCAGAACACGACTGTTCCAGAGGACAGCCTGCAGAACTTACAGCATCAACGCGCACAAATGTCAGTACCATGTCGATTCGTCGGGAGCTCCATGCCTCGGGCTGCTGCACACAAGCCTAACATCACGCCCAGCATTGTGTGGCATGGTGTAAAGTGTGATGGTCTTGCTTGATGGACTGCTGGAAGAGCATTATGTGGAGCAATGAATCATGCTTCACACTCTACTGATCGGAGGGACACACCTGGGTGTGGCGTTTCTAGGGGAGCGGCTGCTACCTGAGTGTGTCATTCCAACAGTGAAGTTTGGTGGTGGTGGAGTGATGATGTTGTCGTGTTTCTCCTGGTTTGGATGTGGTCCGTTGGTTGTGATTGAGGGAACATGGCATCCACACCATATCTGGACATTCTAGACAATTCCATGCTTCCTATGTTGTGGTCGCAGTTCGCAGTTTGGGCAATCTGTATTCCAGCACAACAATTCACAGTGCCATAATGCCCGTGTTGTCAGCGCCTGGTTCCCGATAATGTTCAGGAACTTCAATGGCCCATCCAGAGTCCGGACTTCAATCCTATTGAACATCTCTGGGATGAATTGGAGTTCAGGTTTCGTGCACGTCCGCAAACACGCATCCAACTTCTGCAGGCTTTGTAGGAGGATTGGGCAAAAATACCGGTTGCTTGCTATCAGAAACTGATGGGAAGCATGCCACTGTCTGTGGATACTTTAATTAAGGCAAAAGGCCACAGTACGAGCTATCAGACATGCTGTAATAAAGCGATTGTTCCATACCACAGGTGTCCACTTTCAATTTAGCAGGAAGCGTACTGTGTCATGGTGAAACGACATGGTAGATTACTTTCCAAATTTGAGATATTATTATTATTATTAAAGCTTAAGAAATTCACATTTTTTTCCCCACAATTTCCATCTCCTACGCAGAAAAAAAAATCATATCTGAAAAATATAAATGGAGTCTCTCAAAATGAAATATCCTTGAAAAGTGCCTTTCACAATTAAGATTCCAATGTCTAGAATAAGCTTACGCAAGCAAACTTAACTGAAATATGTGCATACAGGAAAAAGCTAAGGAGATATTGCCCCTCCCCCTTGATCTAAAATATAGGAAATGACACAGCTAGCTATATTTCTTCTTTAAAAAAATAAAACACATATTTTTTTACTTTGGATGATCGTCTGAAGGAATTTCTTTCTCTCTCCCGAAAATTTTGAAGAGACTTATTTGGGAAGGCTGAACTCTTACTTTTTTTGGCAACATAAATTCATCCTCCTAACTTTCATCTCAGTACCAAAAAAAAAAAAAAAAAAATCCTATAAACTCCCATGGACTGATACATTTAAAGGTATCTATGATGATACAATCTTTTATTTAGTCTGAGAGGCAAATGACATGTATATTAGTCAGTCCCTTTCAGCCATATTCAAAATGAACTTCAAATTTTTCTCCGTTACATTACATATCTGTTCATTTTATTTTATCAAATGCTTCTTCTATATAGATTGATGGTAGACTGAGGTCAGATACCTGACAACAAAATTTCATTGCAATAAATAAAAACAAAAATTTAAAACAAAAAAAGCAAAACAAACAAACACAAAATTTTGTTAAAAGTTCTATAAAAACATATTTTGATAAAAAAGAAAAACAAAACAAAACATAAACTTCATCTGAATAGTCCTATTACAAACATCATCCAGAAATGTAATGTTTCCTCTGCACATTTTGCCTCTAAACACAATTATATTCAGATCAAAGCAGCTTTAAAAAGTATAAAAATCCCAATAAAAAATTAGCTTCTGCCTGAGAAACACATCTGCTAAACTGAAAAAGAAAAGAAATAGCTCATGTCACTGAAATATCCAGAATTTAATCCCAGATGTCAAATAAAGACGTGTGGTGACACTGAATCCTTTCTTGTAGCTTTAGACTGAACAAAGTATGATTCAAGTAAGTTATATTGTGTAGAACAGTGGTGCACAATCCGGGGCTCAGTATATTTGTTGTGGCCCGGTAGTTTCAAACTTAAAATTAAACTTGAATCTTTTCATTGCTGCCAACAGATACATTGAAAAATGTTATAACAGCAAATGTCTCGCACGTTATTATTGGAATGCTGATATGAAACATAAGTAATGCATTACTTGATAATTTAAAGTACTTACATTTATTACTAATTACTATTCTAAATGGCACATTCAAATCATTAATTAGAAAATACTTGTGTAAATTACATGTATTATTAATAATTATTATTATAAATGACATTATCAAATCTCCATCAGAACTTTTATAAAAACATTGGCCCTCCGAATACCTGAGGCTGTGCACCCTGGTTCTAAATCCTTACAAGCTCGTTAAAAAATTGAGATAAGATTTCTTTCTATTCCATCTTATGATATGTAAACTGATTTCCATCAGTTTACATATCATGAAAAGATAAAATACAACAACACTATTTTAAAAAGTTGAACAAAGTTAAAGAATGATCGATTTTGCTGGCCATGTGCACCTTCTTCAGGATAAGCATTCAGAAGAATTGTTCCATCCAGAGGTAGTGCATGGGGTTCCAATCAATCTCTGGGTGCCATGAAATACAAGAGACTGCATTGCAACTGCCTCCATAATTCATTGATCAATCAAAATGCTTATCCTCAAAAAGCTATGCCAGTGAAATCTATTGTTTTTAAATTTGTTCAATTTTTTTAAATTGTGTTTGCTGTAATTTATCTTTTAATGAAAGTTTTACACAAGTTGTTAGTTACCTTCTTTATAGTGAAACAATTCATTGATTATGTGTTCTAAAAAAGAAAATATACATCAGTAATCATTCAAAACTCATTTACAAAAATCTGAGATAAACTAAACACTAATAAATGATGAATATATTTTTAACATCGTCAAAACTATGGTTTTCAAATAAAACAATAAATAACGAAAAAAACACAACAAACAAAATTGAAGTGACTGTAATAATATTAAATGGAATAACTATGTTGCAAATCTTTCTAATTCAAAATAATATTAGACTAGTTGCGACCCATGAAATATTCATGGAAGTAAAAGAAATTCCACATTTTTGAAAAACACAAGATTGAAAAAGATGTTCTAAGTTCATTTTTTAAAAGCCATGACTTCTGCAACAGCCCACATATAATTTGAATGACTAAGCCAATTTTTTTTAAAATAAAAGAAAATAAAAAATTTATTTACCAGTTTCAACAATAACGAATGTTCAAGAGCCAATACCAATAATCCTGTCTGTACAACAATGACTGCACGTGCATCGTCATTGTCTCCTATTTGTTGATTAGTGAGGGAGTGACTCCACAGCCGAAATTATGAAAAAAAAAGGGTTTTACAAAGTCTCTGATAAATTTTGCATGAACTTCATACATTTCAGTGTAAACTTCATTTAGGTGGGAAAGAAAATCTCAATACGCTCATAGTAATTATGTAATCGCGATTCGTCATAGTGAAGTGGAGAAAATAGTAGAGACGCCATCTTTAAACATGGGCGTGACGTCATGCCTGACGTGTTCCAACACTGCACTGTGATTGGTTATTTCAAATTACAAATTTACGAAGATCATACAACTTTTGCCTATTAATAGGATGATATGCAGAGAAACATTCACAATAAAATAACCTTTACACTAGAAATTTTATATAACACAAAATGCGATTCTTGAAACAGATCATCTGCAGATACTTTTTTGTTATTTTCTTACGAGTAATTTTGAGTGATGAACCATCTTTCAATTATTTTTTAATTTCATATAATTTTACTTTTTTAGGATGGCTGACTAATCCCAAAATATTGGGTGAGTGCAAAAGTTCTACCCGTTTTTGGATATGAAAATTTGCAATAGAATTGCCTGCACACATGACTCACAATGATACAAATCGTCTGCCAATCAAACCTGTGGACGCCTCACATATAAATGCATCATGTCTCACAAAGTTAATCATCTCAAAAAAAATATCAGAGGATGTAACATGGAAAAAGAGAAGGAGCATGTAAGACATTTTTTGTTATACGAGTTCGATAAAAAGAGTGCGGCAGCCACCGCATGTTTGTCAAGTTTATGGGGAGGATGCAATGTCATCGATGGTTTCGTAAATTTAGGGAAGGAGACAGAAGCTCTCAAGATCAGGAGAGTGGACGGCCATCACATGTTGGAGAGGATGATATTGACTAAACCATAAGGAACAGCCCGAACCCAAACGTGCAAGAATTAGCGGAGACCTTCAACGTACCGGACAACAGTCGAGAGAAGGCTGGTTAATTTGGGTTTTACGAGAAACTTGGATCGTTGGATTCCACATAACCCGACAGCTAAGCAACGGGATGAGCTAATCGACACCTGTGTTTCCTTGCTTTCCCGGTACAAAAATGACCCATTCTTGATACGAATTGTGACAGGGGATGAGAAGTGGGTTATGTACCGTAACGTAAAGCTTCGTAGGACTGTGTGTCGCCCTTCTGATCCACCTGCATCGACCTCGAAAGCTGAACTTCATCTCAAGAAGGTATTATTGAGTGTGTGGTGGGATTGCAGGGAATAATTCACTGGGAAGTCCTCCCACTCAACCAAACCATCAATGCTGCCTTCGACAGTGTACAGGCTGCATTCAAATTTGGTAGCAAAGCGGCCAGGTCTCATCAATCGTCGCGGTGTTATCCTTCATTACGATAACGCCAGGCCACATGCTGCTGTCATCACTTGCCAAAAGTTACTGGGCTTTGGTTGGGAGGTTTTAACCCACCCTTCCTATTCTCCTGACTTGACAACAAATGACTATCACCTATTTCGTGGGTTGAACAATTCCTTCAGTCAGAAAATCTTTGATGATCTTGATGCTGTGAAAACTGCCAACCAAAACTTTTTTGACTCGAAACCACCGGAATTTTACCACCGCACCGTGGGATTCATCTCCTACCAGAAAGATGGCAAGAGATCCTAGAAAGCAATGGGGATTATGCACAATAATAAGTACTGTTCATTTTGCGTTTATTTGCTCTTCTTTATGGGTAATAAAAACGGGTAGAACTTTTGCACTAACCCAATAGATAAGATTTGATATCTCTTTCACATAAGGCTATCGCTTTTTTTTTTATGGTTGGTTAATGAAACAAAAGCAATTGTGGCTCTTTCATCTTCCAGAGGTTGTAAAACTATAAATTCTGAATATTCATCCTATCACAAAGCAAATCAGAGACTGAAATACTAGTATATTAATAAGAGATTTAGAGAAAATGGATGGTTCACTAAAAACAAAAACATGCCAAGGAGACAAGAAAAAAACAATAGCAAAACAGATGTGACTTCAGGTCGTACAGTAGAACAATACTGAATCTAAATTCCGTAATTATATATTACTGAATTATAATTATACATATCTCATATTTCATTATTTATTTAATCTTCCCTGTTTACACAAAATGATTTTATTTTGTGACATTGCGTAATTTTTTATTTGGTTCTTACTCCATATTTTTTCTTTTGATGTTTTGAAATCTAATGAGGGATTATCAGACTGTGTGGGTGGTGGTGGGGGAATGAAGCTGCTCATCCTGTTCCCTTTCCTTATTTCAGAGTGCTTTCTTCACTGGGTAAGTGAATATCTTTTGACCAATGAGGGAGGTCTGAGCTTAAGTGTTTTGTGGAACTTCTCAAGTGTAAAATATCTGGGATTTACTCACATGAACGGGAGTAAAAAACAAGGAACTCAGCTAAGTACTTCAATGGCTGGAGAGTTAGAGGGTTTTCAATGGCTTGTAACCCACAGCCTGACATGGTGAATCCACCTTATGTTTTCTTTGTATGAGAAGAATAAGTGTCTTATCCTCATAGGTATTTAGGAATAGAAAAAGGCTTGGGGTTAATTTAACAGGGATTTTTTGTTTTCAGTAATGAGAGAAGGAATTTGGATATCCAAACAATTAAGCATCTGACATTTTCCAATGATGATACCATCAGTAGTTTGTACATGTTCCTTTGTGCAAAGAAGTGACTACTCCCCTTTTGATGTTTTTAGACTCCTCCTGTTCCATTAGTTAGACCAGATTTGACTTCTCTTCTTATTATCGCAGTTATGTAATTATCAGTATTAGTCAGTCCAATAATAACCTTTTTAATAATTCTTTTCCCTCTTTTTCCATAGTTTATTTAATTTTTATTAAGTGCTACAAATACTTCTTTTCTTTACATATCATAGCTTGTATTCAATTTAATTCATTTGTTATCTGTTCAATCTTTTTATATATATTAACAAATTGTTATTTTTTTTGTTAATTCGTCTGTCTAAAACTACCTTAAAGAAGTTTTATCAAAATTAACTTTTATCTAACCCAAGCACATAATCCCTCTATGAATATCCTCTATGTAATTCCTACTTGGACACTACTTACATTACCTTGAAGGCCACATTTTTGGCATTCAAAGTAAGATCATCAAAAGAATATAAACCACAGTTGAAAAAACAATAGTTGGCATCAAGTCCTTTTGGGTACTCTTGTTTTGTTTTTTGTTTCTGAATTACTTAATTTACCATCTGAAATGATGACTCCATCTGTAAATACAGTGATACCTCGGTTCATGAACATAAGCCGTTCCTTGACCCTGTTCGTGATCCGAATCAGTTTTTCCCTAGAAAATTTTTTTTAACATGTTAGGGCATTATTTGTGAAAATAATACAGAAAGGAACTAAATATAACAGTAATATTAGAAGAAAGCAGTTTAATTACCAAAATAAAACTAATTTTACAGTATATATACCATTTACCTTTATGGTTGATAATTGCTGGCACATGGGGATGGAGAAGGTGGAGAGGGGGAGGAGGAAGATTACTGCTTCGAAGGAGAGGCAGTTGGTAACTGCATAAGATATAACGATCCAGAGAAATTTGCCTTTTTCTTTGCTTGAGAATTTCGCTCTAATAGGTCATTACATTATCATTTAAAATATCAACTGCTTTTTTGAGAGCCATAATAATGGATAAATTTAATTAAAAAAGAAAAAACTAAAATATCAGCAGTTGTTGTTGGGACTCTACTGCAACCCCTCGAGCAAGGTGAACTGAGTTGCTGCTTGGGGGTGTGGCTGTGAGCAGGATTTTGTGCGCTGCGAATCACGTTTGTGAACCGAAGCAAAATTTGTTCGTAAATGATGGTGTTCGTAAACCGAGACGTTCTTTATCCGAGGTATCACTGTATATTCTAGGAATTGTATTTCAGTTTTTATCTGCATTCCATTTATTATCATTGTACAATTACTACTATGAATAATTCCCGTTTTTAATATTATTTCTTTTCTTTCTCACACAATAATACCACACTATCAGCATCAATCTGTATTTCATTTCTTATCACTATTTATATTCACAATCACCAATTTATTCCCTGTCAAATTGATTCCTTAGATATTTATAATCCTTCCTTTTTATGGATGTCACTATTTCATTTTCCAAAAAAGCTGGCAGGAATAGTTTAATTTAGTGTTAGCAATTTACTGTTTTTCACATTAAATCATTAATGAAAAACACAAAATTAAAAGAAATTTTAGATTTTAATTGATTACCTAATCTTGCTTTGATTGTCAATGATCCACTGATTTCAAGATTGTTATTTTATTATTTTATTCTTATCATTTCCCGACGAAGGTTTTTGCTAATGTTAAGTTACTTATGATATTGTTTTGCTAAAAGAGAATTTTCTCTTACCATTTATTTATGTTTTCTCTTATTTTACACTTGTCAAACCTTGAAGAAGTCTTTGAAAAAAAAGACGTGAAATTGGTTTAAAAGAAAATGTTGGTGTTACTGTTAAAAGGTTATACAAAAGGTGTTTTATATTTTATCTTATCTTTTTATGAATTTTATAATCCTAATATATCAAAAAAATTATAAGTAAATAAATAAATAAATTAAGGAAGTAGATAACAATGTCTTTTCTTAATTTATATTTCTATTATTACAGACAGAAATATCAAACTTTAATACAAAATGTTTAGACAATAAAAACAATGTCATCAGAATTATTTGATTCTGAAAATTCCAATAAAAAATCAGTGTTCTTCACCTTGGTAACATTTAATGTGAGTATTTAAAATGGCTGTATGGGATCTCATATGCATTTCTAAATTTCCTTTTTCAGCAAAACATTTTGCACAAAACTTGCACTGAAAAAACTTCTCACCTGTATGTGATCTAAGATGTCTTTTCAAATCTCCTGTTTCAGCAAAACATTTTTCACAAAACTCACATTGAAATGGTTTTGTATGTAATCTACGATGTGTGCTTAAATTTCCTCTTGTAGCAAAACAGTTGCCACAAAACTCACATTTAAAGGGTTTCTCACCTGTATGTGATCTAAGATGAGCTTTTAAATGCCCTGTTTGAGAAAAACATTTTGCACAAAACTCACATTGAAATGGTTTCTCACCTGTATGGGATCTGATGTGTCTATTTAAATCGCTTCCTCGGGAAAATGTTTTATCACAAAACTCACACTGAAATGGTTTCTCACCTGTATGTAATCTAAGATGGGTGTTTAAATCTCCTCTTTTAGCAAAACATCTGCCACAAAACTCACATTTAAATGGTTTCTCACCTGTATGTGATCTAAGATGGTTCTCTAAATTTCCTTTTCGAGAAAAACATTTTTCACACAACTCACATTGAAATGGTTTCTCACCTGTGTGTGATCTAAGATGGCTTTCTAAATTTACCCTTTGAGAAAAACATTTTTCGCAAAAGTCACATTTGAAGGGTTTCTCAGCTACATGTGTCCTGATGTGGATTTTTAAATTACCCTTTTGAGTAAACGATTTCTCACAAAGCTCACATTTAAATGGTTTCTCACCTGTATGAGATCTTACGTGATCAGTTAAATCCCCAGACTGAGAAAAACCTTTCTTACAAAATTCGCATTCGTATAATTTTTGTTTTGTGTTGGATGACATTTCAAAAGTTTAATTAGGCCTACACCTATTTCTCAGTTCGAATCAAAAACCTTCCACTCTTGAATAAGAGAGAATAAATTTGCATCTGAAGGAAGTATCATCTTCGTTATAATGTAGAATTCTATTTCACGTAAAAGAGACAAATTAAAATGAGTAAAAAGTTAACTGAAAGACGATTAAAGACAATTGAAAAATGTATTTCTTTTTTTCTCTTGGGCAGATCTTGATGTTCTCGAAAACCTCAAATCAGTCTGTCGTCTCTTTGAGTAATTTCCGAAATGCACCGTAAAACCTCTAGACATCGAAAATATTCTATCCAGAAAAAAAAATACTTATTGCATATCCAACTATCAAAGAAATAATTGTTTAGTTCCAGCAGCTAAAACATCGAATTTCAGATTAATCCAGTATATCATTCCTCGTTTTCTGGAAATCAAAGATGGACGGTGTTGCATAGACGGAAACACGGCCTTGACAAAATGGGGTGCTTCTATAAAATGGAACCAATGGTTTTGGTTACAAGCACTCGGGTTGGTGTTGTGACGTCACAGGTTGCTCTGACGTAGGAGCCAGGTTACTCCCAAGTCCTTCATTTTATAGACGGCGCCGGTTGGTTGTGTTCAAAGATGGCTGCCAAGATTCTCGATCTGTTGCTAGAAGTTGAAGAAGAACTTTATTCATTGTTAGAAAGAGAATCAAGTACTGATGCCTCATCCTCGTCAGATGAAGAGATTATTATGTTATCAATGTATAGTAATGTAGTAGAGAGAAAGCAAGAATTGAGAATTATGCAAGAGAAACTGTCGTAGCAGCCGACAACATTCCCAGCCGACGACACAATGGACGCATTTTACATTACATTTCTATTTTACAATACAGAGTTGCTTTTTACTCGAAGATTAAATTAAAAAAAATATATTTTATTTTACTTCTTTGTTTCATATAGAACGCCGATGGTTGGGTTCCGTGAAGCTGTGGCACTACTTATCGGAATTTCTCCGTTTTCAAACCACCGCGAGTCCGGTACCCCCGGCTCTCCTGCCGACCTTCGGTGCACCGGCCGCGGCATAGAGCGGCCACCGGCGCCCTCAAACTAAGATGCCCTAAATAAAAGGCAAAATAAAATAAATAAAAATAAAAGGCAAAGTCTAAAATAAATAAATAAATAAAAAAAATAAATTTAATAGAAGCGAAATTGCAAGTCTAAAAATAAATAAATAAATAAATAAAATAAATTTAATAGAATCGAAATTGGAAGTCTAAAATAAATAAATAAATAAATAAATAAATAAATAAATAAATAAATAAATAAATAAATAAAAAAAATTAAATTTAATAGAAGTGAAATTGCAAATGTACAAAAAAAAAATTAAATTTAATAGAAACGAAATTGAAAGTCTATCGCATATCGTCTGCTACTGAAGGAATAACCCACCTAACGAGGAATAACCCACCTCCTCAGCCGGTTGCAAATACGTCATCTGGGTTACTGCAACCTGAAATCTGGTTGGTGTTTAAAGAAGCGGTCACTGGTTGGCTGGAGTAACCGGCTTATTTTATAGAAGCAGTGGTTGCTCGGAAGGTTGCAACCCAAACCTTGGTGGCATTTTATAGAAGCACCCATGCACTTTCCACGGTTTATAGAGGGCGCTACTCACATCCGGAGTCGTCGGCGAATTCTGTACAAAGAAACCTACGTTAAAAATACCAATTTCTCAGTCCAATTTTATCTTTATTTCTTAAATATCATCAATAAATGAATTATATATTTTCATTCTATAAATATGCTATCTATTTCAAGGATTTTTTTTCTTTTCAACAAGGCAATAGTTTATCAAAATAAATAATTTATTTTTAGGCACGAAAACGCCGATAAGCTGTAAACAATGACTCATTGAACACAATAAAATCTCAAGAAAAATATTGTTTTTTTAGTAATTATGTTTCTTTTATTATTGTAAATCTAAGTCTTTTTATTTCTGTAGCTTTTCATTACTATTTGAAGTTCTGCATCATATTTTAAACTATTAAATTATTAAAAGTATGAAAAAGTCACGGGAATTATTATTATTATTATTATTATTATTAATATTATAATTGTTATTATCCCAGATAATTTTTAATGTCTTAATTACAAAATAATTTGATTTTAACAAAATTACAATGGAAGCTCATAATAAACAAATAAACTTTCAAAGTGTTCTTTAGTTATCTTAATAAGTTAGTTTGAAAGTCTGTGTACATTTTTTTTAGGATTATATTATTATTTCTAAATAGAGATTAAAAAAAAACAAGTCCTTTTTTCGGATATAACGTTAAATAAGACACAAAGATATGAGGTAAATATAAATAAAGAAATGAACCACAATATTTTCAATAAAAATTCCAGATGAATGAAAAATGAGCCGGGCTGTGAAAGAATTTTTTTTCTTTTCCAGAAAACAAATAAATTTGAATTATGAGAGAACTCTCAATCAGAAATTATAGCAATTTTCTGTACATTACTCTCATTTGGATTTTATTATTCAATTTTTTATTTCAATTGGAAGGAGACAATTCAATTTTTATTACTCAATTGTCTCCTTTTTTTTTCGTAATAAAATCGAATAGGAATGTAAATATGGCATCCATATAGTATCTGGACATTCTTGACAATTCCATGCTTTCTATGTTGTGGTCGCAGTTCGGTGAAGGGCCATTTGTGTTCCAGTATAACAATGTGCCGTGCCATAAGGTCCGTATTGCAGCGCATGATAGCGTTCAGGAACTTCAGTGGCCCGAGCAGAACCCAGACCTTAACCCTATTGAACATCTGTGGGATGAATTGGAGCGTAGAATTCGTGTGCGCCCGAAGCAAACGCAAACACGCATCCAACTTGTGGAGGCTTTGAAGGAGGAGTGGGTAAAAATACCGGTTGCTTGCTATCAGAAACTGGTGGAGAGCATGTCACTGTGTATGGATGCTGTGATTAGGGCAAAAGGCCACAATACGAACTATTAGACACACTGTAAATAAAGCGTCTATCCTATACGACAGTTGTCCACTTTCAATTTAGCAGGCAGTGTATTGTGTCATGGTGAAACGACATAGTAGATTGCATTCCAACTTCGAGATATGATTAAAGCTAAGAAATTCGTATTTTTGTTCCACAATTTTCATCTCCTATGCAGGGGAAAAAAAATCGTATCCGAAAAATGTATAAGGAGTCTCTCAAATTGAAATTTCATTGAAAAGTGCCTTTCGCAATTGGGATTCCAATGTCTAGAATTAGCTATAACAAGCAAACTGAACTGAAATATGCGCATACAGGGAAAAAAGCCAAGGAGATATTGCCACCCTCCTCCTTGATCTAAAATTTCGAAGATATAAGAAATATAGGAAATGATGAAGCTTGCTGCATTTCTTATTAAAAAAAAAAAAACATATTTCTTAGGATGGATGATCATCTGAAGGAATTTGTTTCACTCTCCCCAAAATTTCGAGAGAGACTTATTGTTTGGGATGGTTGAACTCTACTTTTTTTGATTACATAAATTCGTCCTAACTTTCATCTCATTACAAAAAAAAAAAAGAATCCTTTAAACTCCCATGGACTGATATATTGAAAGGTATCTATGATGTAATGCCTCGCCGTGGATTCAAGGCGTACATGTGAGGGAAGGGTTATGACAAGGAGAGTTATGCTCAGTTAAACGTCTGATGAAACTAAACAAAATAGCATTAATCTCTTTAGTAACCGAAATGAATGAAGGAAAGGGTTTTGAGAGAGGGTTGGTGTTTGTCTAGGGAGTTGGAAAAGGGGGGAGGTTCGCTTGGCAGATGGGGATGGGGAAGAAGGCTTCGGCATCATGCAGTCTCAGCCGAGATGAGGATACGAGGGAGATGTTGGCCTATGGCTCACCACACCTGGCTTGGCTACCATCAACTGGCTCAGTTTCAGCGTAGGGCCAATAAATAAATCTTACACCAAAGTAGATGGAGATTACTATACGAAAGCATGCAAAACAATGAGTTTGATACAAAATAAATACAGTAGAACCTCATTATAATGGACTAATAGGGGCTGAAGGTTGTCCGTTTTAAGGAAAGTCCGGTTTATAACAAATAACTCTTATAGGGGTGTAATGCAGCAGGGTGTACATCAATGAAAGTACAATAGTTAGCTATAAAAAGTGTAAACACCTTTTATAATATATTAACTTTTTATAATATATTAACGTTTTAAAGTGGATAAAATTTTTATTATAGAAATGAAATGTTAGTCGAAAAACAGGATATCTGGTTACTTAGGAATATAATTTAATTATGTGTTCTATAAGAATGAAAATTTTTTAAGGAATTAGCTTTGAAAATTTTAATATTTTGGTTTTTTTTTTATTGATTAGATGCTTATAATCAGCAATTTCTTTTTATATAACATAAAAGTTGTGTTAGGATTTTTTATTTATCAAATAAAAAAAAAGCCTTCAACATAATAGGTTTAGTTGAAAAAGATGTGTTCGTATACACTGCATTAATCTTTAGAACAAGAAGGTTTTGGTTCACGTTGATTGCTTACATTCATTGGTTTGAAAAAATAATTTATTTTCTGCTGGGTTTGTTCGATCGATGTTTAATCGCTTGCTTGGAAATGTGAAACTCGTCAGATAAAAATTAGCATCGTTTATTATTATTATATTTTTTTAAAAAAAACTGTCCGTTATAAGCGACGTCCGTTATAATGAGGTTCTACTGTAATTCAGAATAACTAAGATTATGCATACAAAATGTTTAATAACCGAAAGTGATACATATATGTATACATGTGTGTATGTGCACATATATGAATAAAATAGGCATACATTACCCCGGGGTTCCAATGGACAAAAATGAGAACAAATACACACTAAAATATCTGCTGCGAGTGTCCTTTCGTAAATTGGCGTTTTCATACGCCGAGACAGTGCACAGTCACCCGAAGACACACACGCGCAGACACACACATAATCCGCAAGGGTTCACAGAGTGCAGTAGAAGAGTTCTCAGACGTCCAAGCGGTGTTGCCTAGGCAATATAAGCGATTATGGACAATCACTTGTATCAGATCGCTTCCTGAGCTAGCCAGAACGGTCTCCCGGGAATAAGAGTTCCATGATGCCAGGGACTTGGGGCTCACAGTGGGGACAATGTCTGCAGAGATATCTGCAGTCGTAGGGCTCTGTGCACTTACCTGGTTCAGCTAGAACACGACTTGTTGTAAGCCTTCCTAAGCTCGATAGTTTGCACCGGGACAATTCTCCAATGCCCTTTCTTATATGGTGAGTTCTCAGAGAGGCGGTAAGGTATTCGGCTGCCTCCCTTCTTTTCGATAGTTGCAGGTCACTCACCGCCTTCTCTGTCGCACTTGTCTCCTCACTGTTCTCGTTTGTGACGTCACTCGGACGAACAGCC
>JAFIDM010008419.1:9391060-9401726 GCA_023159025.1 Thereuonema tuberculata | reverse complement strand
ATTTCTTGCTTTTAATCTTGGAGGTTCCAGTCTTGTTCTTATTTTAACTTATATCCACCTCCGTAATGGGACCTAGGGGTTTTATGCTCTGCTTCCCACTGATGGTCGCCATAATAGCGTGAAACAGCTGTTTGGGAATAGAGCTTTGCACTAATAAATAGGTCCTCTCTTTTTAATGTATCAACAATTAATTGTTAAATAAAACACTATTCCCATGAAATGTATATATTTGTACATTAATTAATATAATTTATATACATTTACGATTTTTCATAATTTAAATAAATAAGAAACAGTATAAATATAACAGTTCTTAAAAAGCAAATCAGTTTTATTTATTGTTACCATTAAAATATAACATAGTTATTATTATATATAAGAAAAATTAGATATATAATATCATAATTTATATCAACAATTCCCCTATGTTATAAATCTGTGCAGTTGCACTGAAAATGAAATAATGGCATTGACCCCTCAAATAGATTTATAGAATCGTCGCTTACCACGTGACGTAGGCGTGGGCAAGCGCCATTTCCAGGAGGCCGAACAATATTTATATTAGATCAGAATACATATAGTAGGTCTACTCAAAAACAATTCATAACAATTAGTGCACACAGGTGAATGAACTGTAGATAGATTGTTAACCGACAATTAACA
The DNA here is from genome assembly GCA_023159025.1 of Thereuonema tuberculata. Classification (NCBI taxonomy): domain Eukaryota; kingdom Metazoa; phylum Arthropoda; class Chilopoda; order Scutigeromorpha; family Scutigeridae; genus Thereuonema; species Thereuonema tuberculata. The sequence goes on along the minus strand of JAFIDM010008419.1, from coordinate 9,401,063 downwards.
CCCACATGGAAAAACAACAACAACAAACCTGATACATTCATGTAAGAACTACCAGGACTACGTATTGAGAAAACATTATCTCAATAAAATGTTCCTGAAATCTTGCTATTGATATCATGAACTGATATGCTTTCCTTTTTTCATTAGGAAGAGAGTATTTGTTCTTTTTTTATACATTCCATAATCAAAGATATAATTATTTTTGTTTGAAAAGAAAAATATGAATTTAAAATTAATTATATAATACTACTACTACTCGAGGCAAACTACACAGTTGAATAACAGATGAAATTGGCAACTCAAACCTCACGTTTTCCAAGAAACGGAAGTAAGAATCAAGGAACCACTAACCGGATGTCAAAGTCACGTGACCAATCATTCTTAATTTCCAGAAAACTAGAAGTGATATAGGGAATTAATGGAATCCCGATGTTTTGGATACTGGGTGCACGTTTTGTCTTGTTGTTAAAACTTTGGTAGTGGGCTACAAAACAATATGATTTATTATTGGATATAATATTTTAAGTAACTAGAGATTTCCGGAAGAGAGATCTCAGGTTTTCGAGTTACCAGCACTACTATTTCAAACCCTCAAACCAATCTGCTACAAATACATGATAAAGATAAGTTTCTCATTGTCTTTCCTTTGTTCTGCCTTTCCTTTTCTTTTAATGTTCATTTGATTTGACTGTCTTATTTGAAAAAGTACTCTACATTATTACAGAATTAAACTTTCGAAATATCCAAAATAGTTTAAAAACTACGTAAATGCGAATTTTGTGAGAAAGTCTTATCCTAGACTCGACATTTAACTGATCACATACCGTTGAGAAACCATTTCAGTTTGAGCATTGAGAAAAATCTTTTACCACAAAAGGTAATTTAACAGCCCACACGAGATTCGATTCAACTGAGAAAAAGTTTCAATGTGTGTTTTGGGAAAAATGTTTTTCTCAAAGAGGAGCTTTTAAGAAGACATCTCAGTTTACATACAGATATGGAACCCTTTCAATGTGAGCTTTGTAAAAAATGTTTTTCTCAAAACGGAAGTTTAAAAAGACATATTAAATCACATACCGGTGAGAAGCCCTTTAAATGTGAGTTTTGTAAAAAATGTTTTACCCAAAATGGAAATTTAAAAAGACATATTAGATCACATACAGATGAGAAGCCCTTTGAATGTGAATTTTGTAAAAAATGTTTTTCTGAAAAAGATAATTTAGAATGCCACCTGAGATCACATACAGGTGAGAAACCTTTCAAATGCGAGTTCTGTGAAAAATGTTTTGCTGTGGCAGGTACTTTAACAGCACATCTTAGATTACATACAGGTGAGAAGCCCTTTTTTTGTGAGTTTTGTGAACAACGTTTTACTCAAATAGGTAATTTAAAATCACATCTTAAATTACATACAGGTGACAAGCCCTTTAAATGTCAGTTTTGTGCAAAGGGTTTTACTGAAAAACGTAATTTAAATACACATCTTAGGTCACATACAGGTGAGAAACCATATAAATGTGAGTTTTGTGAGAAAAGGTTTTCTCATATAGGACATTTACAATCACATCTTACATCTCATACAGGTGAGAAACCCTTTAAATGTGAGTTTTGTGAAAAATGTTTTGCTTTATCATGGATTTTAAAAAAACATATTAGATCACATACTGGTGAGAAACCCTTTAAATGTGAGTTTTGTGAAAAATGTTTTGCTGAAACAAGTACTTTAAAAAAACATATTAGATTACATACTGGAGTGAAACCATTTAAATGTGAGTTTTGTGAGAAAAGGTATTCTCAAATAGGAAATTTAAAATCACATATTAGATCACATACGGGTGAGAAACCATTTAAGTGTGAGTTTTGTGAAAAATGTTTTTCTCAAACAGGACATTTAGAAACACATCTTAGATCACATACAGGTGAGAAACCCTTCAAATGTGAGTTTTGTGGAAAATGTTTTGCTGAAAGAGGAAATTTAAATGCACATCTTAGATCACATACAGGGGAGAAACCATATAAATGTGAGTTTTGTGAAAAATGTTTTTCTCAAGAAGGACATTTAAAAAGGCATCTTAGATCACATACAGGTGAGAAACCTTTCAAATGTGAGTTTTGTGAGAAATGTTTTGCTGAAACAGGTACTTTAAAAGCACATATTAAATCACATGCAGGTTAGAAGCCATTTGAATGTGATTTTTTTGAATAATGTTTTACTGAGAGAGGTACTTAAAAAGCACATCTTAGATCACATACAGGTGAGAAACTATTCAGATGTGAGTTTTGTGAGAAAGGCGTTTCTCAAATGTCATTTAAATGTTCTCATTAGATCACATACAGATGAGGATTCATTAATGTTATAATTAGCATAGTCATGGTTTATTTTGATTATATGTATGTTTCCCTTGACATGTTTTATCTGTTTTCACTAGTTTTACTTAATTAGGTGTTTAAAACCAGATTTTAGATAATTTTGTATACGTATATATGTACTTTGCACAAACCATAGTATCGTTCATATAAATATATATTCTTTTAAATTTAAGACTTATTATACTGTATACTCATGATCACCATTCAAAGAAAAAACTTTGAATACCTTTGTGTTTATTCTGAAATGTTTGGAAACAGGAATTGCCGATTGATCTGGTGACGACATCTCTTGACGAAAAATGATTCTTCTACAGATATAGTCGAAAAAGGCTTCAAAATCTTATTGTTTCTCAATATGTACGTCGCCATTTTTGTTTTGGGCGAAAGACTTTCTTGCGTTTGTTGTAAGCGTGACGTCAGTAACAGTTTCGTGTGTTATCTTTGGGAAGGGTCTCGGATTGGCTAAGACACCCATACATAAGGTCACCTATAAATACAGCACTAAGAGACTAATTCAAACAGAAAATGACTTGGATGATGAACCAGGAGAACGCTGGGTGTTAGTTAGAAAGGATATTACTTATGCTGATGTTTTCTTTCGACGTTCTCCAATTGCCATCATCTTTGTACTGAATGTTCTCATTACTATCGACGTGATCATTGTTTCAGACACTGGATATGTGAGTCTAATAGGAAAAGAGTGCATCGTGTGATTGAAGAACTATATTGGACTCTGAATACTTGAGACAAATGCAAAGTGTATGTATTTTTTTTCCATCGAGTAGTATGCAGGATTCGAGATACTTGATCTACTAGTGGAAAATCTGTGTTTTGTTAGAAAAAGTGAAAATTTAGAACTAGTCCAATGTGACGCTGAACGGACCAAAAGAACACTCAGTGCAGTTTCAACCGAGTTGATCTTTGGGACGAGAAGTTGCAACTCTGAATTCCCCGTGTTCAGTGTTTTCTGTTCCTGTGGAACAATTAGACCTCCAAACATTTAGATAAACTGTAAGTAACCTTATTTTCTTTATATGATGGCGATTTTAACTTTCACCAAGGATACCACAAAGCTTTATTATCGGTTAATATTACAAGATATAGGACATTGAAGGTGCCTCTATGAAAATAAAATCAATCTGGATTTGATTGTGTATAATCTAAACTTATAGATTGAGAAGTTGAAGCATTAAGTTTGTAGTGAACCTTCATGATATTATTTTCTTATCGTTTGATCTTCCTATCTTTGATTTTAAACTACTATTCTGTTAAATGCATTATTGTTATATCAATTTATTGCTTATTACTTAAGATTCATTAATTTCTCTGACGTAGTTTACGCAACTTTTTAAGTACTACAAGATAATTTTTATCCTGTTAAGAAGATATTGTGTGAAAGATATTTTAGCCTTCGTAAATTCTTGTGTAAGTGTGGAATAGAATCTATCAGTGAGCGATGGTTGGCAAGATTGATTCCACTTTATATTGCAGATATTAACATTTGATATTGTATTTTGATACTTATTATAAGTCTGTTCTATTTATCATTGCTATATTGTAATAAGCTAATTTCGTGTGAATATATTTTATTTAATCTTTTGTTGGTGTATATGATAAGAAATGAAATACAGATTGACGTAGATAGTGTGATATTACTGTGTGAGAAAGAAAAGAAATAATATTAAAAATGGAATTATTCATAGTAGTAATTGTACAATTATAATAAATGAAATCTATGATAGTGAATAAAAACTGAAATAGAATTCCTTGACTATATTTACAGATGGATTCATCATTTGAGAAGGTAAATTAATGTATTTGTGAAAGTTTACATAGAACTTCACTATAATGTAAAATATAGAAATAATAATAATAATTGTATTCATCCTTTTGGGACAGTGTTTGTAAATATTTCTTTTTTGTATAATGTTTTCCAGAATTATTTTTTTTTAAATAATTTTATAGTTTCCTTAAGAACGATTTTTCTCAAAGAATCGTTTTTTTATATTGATTAAATTACATTTGGGGTTGATCTCGTTTGTTTGTTTGTTTTATTTTAATTACTTTTGTTGAGAGATTTAGGAAGGGGAGGTGGTTGTGACATTCTGGACACAATCTCGACCTCTGTGGTTCACTATCCAACAACAGGAACTGTGCAAGAAATTTTATCAGATTATAGATAGTAAAAAGAAGATTAAGTTTTTTATCTCGGATTAATTTGAATAACTTAATTGCAACTAAAGTAAACTATGCTGGAGAAGAGTTGGTGAAATAAGATTCTGGAGTGGGAATTATTATAGATGATATGACTGGCATAGTTCAGATTGCTAATAAAGATTATTTTAAAATAGCAAAATGAAAGTGAAATGCAATGTGAGGTAATGATACATAGTGGAGTGTGTATCACCTATAACCTTATCGACGGCAGACAAAACGCCCGACGCTATTGCTAAACCTCTTAATCCCTTCTCTCCCCACACTCCCACTATGTGTCATCACCTCAGGTTGTCCTAAGTGTTTAGTGTTGTCCTCTATGTTTGTGCCATCCCTGAAGATGCCATTCCAAAGCTGTCGGTTTAGTACCATCTTTTTAATCCTTTTAATTCATGTATTTACAAGTGCATTTCACTTTCATTTTTCTCTTTATTTCAATACGTGCACATTAAGCCTTTTTAAAGATTTATTTTTAGTTTAAGATCAATTCCAATTTAAAATTTCACAAGGGAATTGTTGATAATTTAAGGGAAGAGTATTTTTTTCTTGGTTGTTTTATACGTAAATTTATAAGCGCCAGTCAAATGAAAGTGAGCCATGACGATTTTTAGAAAGAAAATAAATTTGTATGTCAGAAATATGGACCTCTGGCATTAAAACATTTGTCTCACTGTGTAAAGAGCCTAGTGATTCCACATTCACAGAAGTCCTGTTGTTCCAGGGTTAGAATATCTGTGACTGTCTCCTGTATGTCCACATCCAAAAGAAATCTGTGGCCTTTCAGCTTCCTCTTTAGGTCACCAAACACATAAAAGTCACATGGGGATGAGTGAAGGCCCCTTTACTTCGAAGAAGGACATTAAAACTTTTCCTGCTGAGATGACCATTTTGGCCTTGTTTGGAGGCGGCTAGCCTGGATGCTTATAATGCAGGCTTTCACTTCTTTTCTCTGATCCTTAATGGCAGCATCAGATTTCATCTATGACTATGATTTGATAGAGCAACTCATTGCCTTCTTTATATCTCATCAGACAAGTGAATGTGGATACACATTCCTTTTGTTTTCCTCACTCAGAACCTTGGGAACCCATTGTGCACAGAGCAGTCAATATTTTAGATGTTGGTCAATAATCCTGTGTACCGAGCCATAACTAATGGTGTGTGGTGTTACGGCATTATGGCTTTCTCCTGGTCTCTGGTCATCTCTGCAGCTGACACATTCCTAGAAAGGTTTGCACCATCTTTCCACAATAGCCAATGAAATGCAATGCTCACCATATACTGCAGACTTGCGACGATACACCTCATTTGGACACACAGCAGCAAATTGCTAAAAAGCTCAGCCAAATCCAAATAAAATAAACTAAATCAAATCTTTGAAACTGGTCCCGATTCAGAAATAGTTGGGAAAAGGGCACTAATCTTGAAGTAATGACTATACCTTTATTATTAGAAGGTTAATTACATGATATAATAGTAAAAATTAATGAAGACAAATGGTAAATATAAATTGATAGTGGAGCAAATATTTCTGTATTAAATGACGACAGTTCCTTATCAGACCATATTATATAGGTAAATACTCCCTTTGGAAATAAAAATATAAAATATCAAAAAATGATACAGAAAATTGATTTGGAAAAATGCACTTTAGAACAAGAAATGTATAATATGTCACTCCAGAATCCTGAAATTACAACGATCTTGGGATCAGACATTTTAGAGAAGCACAATGCTCAAATACATCATATAAAGATACCTTATCAATATAGCAAATAAATGAAAATTACACTTGTAGTAATTGTATTTTAGAAAACAAATAGATGGGGAATTATAAGATACAGGAATCTGAGGTAATTAAAGTTTTGAAATGATAAAGGAATGGAAACCCCATTAAACCCCATTAAAGAAAGCTAATGTTGAGCCACCGAAATACAAGTTGGGTTCAATAAACCAAAATTCAAAAACCCTACTATATTCCAAAGATAAATCGGGATAAATTAGAAAATTTGATAGATATACTAGTTAAATCAAATAGTAGATGAAATTTTCCTTTGGTCGTGGTTGAAAAACCAAATAAAGATTTAAGACTTGTATTAGATTTAAGAGCTCTTAATGTTATAACTAAAGCCATTGATTTTCCTTGAATGACTATAGAAGAGTTGTTACGTCTTTGTAAGGAAGCATGGTATTTACAACATTGGATCTCAATAGTAGTGTTTTTCAGATACCCTTATAAGCAAACCTATGGTATCTTTCAAACGCAGTCTTGACAATATTCACTAACACACATTCCACAGGGAGCGAAAATCATTTCATTGTTTATGGTAGAGAAATAATATTCACCGATCATCAACTTTTGTACATTCCTTGGTGCAGACAATAAGGTATTACTCAAATGAAGTTTAAAACTTCCATACTGTGACTTCATATAATTTCGAAGTCAAGTATAGCAAAGAAAACAAAAGTACTGTTGCTGATTTTATGTCTCGGCTCTATGTAATAAATAAAAAGGCGTATAATAGATTTTAAAGATATATCAATAACTAAGGGGCCGGAAAAATAATCTGATCGAATTAAGATAAAACTCAAGTTATTAGATAACCAATGAATAATGAGCATTATTAGGCCCTGATAATATATTAAGGAAAACATTAAAGGGAAATAAATTTGTAGTGCTTAATTCATTAAATAGGCTTAACGTGCGTGGAATGAAATAAAAAATGGAAATGAATAAAATGCACTTACTTATACAAAGTTGAATATAAAGTGGTACTTGGAAATAATCCGACAGTTTCGGAATACTGTGCGTATTCCTTCATCAGGGACGGCACAAACATATAGGACATAAGGACAATATTTAGGACAACATGATGAGGGAAGGTATGTTGAAAGTGAGGGAAGTAAGAGGATTAGGAAGTTTAGCAATAGTGACGGGCGGTTTGCCCGCCGTTTATTGGGTTGTAAGCTTTAAGCTGTATAATATGGAAAGATTCAGAAAGGAGACGGTGGCATAGTCTATTATGGTGTGAAAGGCGTTTAGCAGCTGAGAAGTTGGGGGTGTGTCCTGTCTCTTTAAAGTCTCTTTCAACATACCTTCATCATGTCGTCCTAAATGTTGTCCTTATGTCCTATATGTTTGTGGCGTCCCTGATGAAGGAATAAGCACAGTACTCCGAAACTGTCGGATTATTTCCATGTACAACTTTATATTCAACTTTGTATAAGTAAGTGCGTTTTATTCATTTCCATTTTTTATTTTACTTAATTCATTAAAGAATTTTGATTACGGAAATTGTCTCGCAGGTCACTGGGGATGGGAAAAGCATTTCCATAATTAACGGCTTATACTGGTGGGCGAGAAGAATGCAAAAAGATATTATCCTACGTACTAGAAATTGTCATTCGAGTTTTAAAAGGTAAATCTGAACCTTATCGCATAATTGATTTTAATCCTTAATAATAAAGAAAGTGTAAGGTGCATTAATGTAAATGAAAAGGGAAGAAAATCTATAAAAATGCACAAAATCGTTAGAGTTGTTTGCTTTTCACGCATTGAGTCATCATCGATAGCAATCTGGCACAGCTGTTTCGTCCTTATTAGGACTCATCAGCCAGATTTAACTTCGATGATTGTGCTCCGAATGCATGAGTACCTACGATCCAGTCTCCCGCTCTCGGAAGTGGGACCCAGTTGAAAGCAAACAACAAAAGAAAAAAAACGCTGTAACCAGTACAGGAAAAATTACCTCGGCCAGCTTTGCTCTGAGCTCGAAAGGCATTTAATAAAGGCATAAGACCTAACAAAAAGACCTCAGCTGTGCATTTTAATAGAGTTTCTTCCCTTTTGATTTTAATCCTGTTAAAAACCCATGGAAAGACGCTCGATGGATGTTATGGGCGTTCTTAAAAAAAGACGAAATCAGGAAATACTATCATTTTAAATATTATAGATCATCCTACAAGTTGTGCATAGGCAACACCTTATAATAGATCAGATATAAGAAGGCTTAACGTGCATGAAACGCAACATGGAAATACGATGAGATGCATAATCGTTTGCTTTCATGCTTTGAGAGCTATCATCGGTGGGAATCTAGGACAGCTGTTTCGTCCTTATTAGGACTCATCAGCCAGATTTACCCTCTATGATGAAGGTCAGAAAGCGTGAAAGCCTATGGATACTTCTCCCACTCAACGAAGTGGGATCCCCCAAAAATCAAACAACAATAGGAACATCACTGTGGTCAGTACAGCATAAATACCTAAGCCTGCTAAGCGCTGGTCACAAAAGCATTTATTAAAAGCACAACACAAACATAATGGTGAAAAATTAATAAATAATAAAGAGTGGGAAAAGTATCCATAGGCTTTCACACTTTCATAAAGTTATTGCTCAGTCTTTAGCGGATCATGTGTTTCTTATTTATGGTACTTGTCAATAATATTAACCTGCAGAAGGTCAAATTTCATGTCAAATCTTTAAAGAATTATGTTCTATCTGAAGGATTAAGCATTTAAGATTGTTGGCTACATCCTAGATGTAATGGTGTAATTAAAAGGCTCAATAAGAGTTTGAAACTAAGAAATTTCAAATGTTTATTGGAGCAGGATAGAGAACTTAGGATGAAATAACTAAATTTGTGACATTTTCATATTTCGTTTCACGTTAAAAAACTAACCATTTTATGTTGTGCATGCATCAAATAAGATTTAGTGAAGGATGTGATGTAGAGGAAAATACGGAAAACTACGCCAGAGAATCAGATTAGAAAATTATAATAGCTAGAAAGGGGCTGTCCATAAACTATGTATGCATGTCAGAGGGAGGAGGGGGTTGTTCTTAGTGTGACGAGGGAGGGGAGGTTAGATATGTGACGTCACATTATATTTCACTTAAGAGCATTTTTTGAAATCAATAAAAGAAAATTCTTTAAAGTTCAAATGAAAAGATGCTTGAATATGATGTAAAGAGTTACTTTAGTTTTTAATGTAAATTAAAAGGGAGGTGCGGGATATTGTGATGTAATATTAGTGAAGGAGGTTCAGAAGATTGTGACAAGGAGGGGCGGAGGACGGGGTCGAAAATATCAAAAATTAACGTGACATAGTTTAAGGACAGCCCCAAAAATCATGCCTGCAATGAACGGAAGGTTCATTACGTATCTATTAATAATTATTTTTTAAGATCATGACAGTTTAAAATATGGTGTGCCTGTGCATTTTTCATCTTTTTGAATAAAAAATGATCGACATTAGCATTCTTACCGATTTCTTCAATTATTGCATATTTTTTTTTTAATATATACAAGTTGATCAATATCAGTGATGATTTATATTATTATTTATGATTTTCTTTATTCTAAATAGTATCTTTAGTATAAAAATTAATTAAGCCAACGCACAAACTACAAAATAA
>JAFIDM010008419.1:9367156-9385118 GCA_023159025.1 Thereuonema tuberculata | reverse complement strand
AGATCACATACAGGAGAGAAACCTTTTAAATGTGAGTTTTGTGAAAAATGTTTTGCTGAAACAAGTAATTTAAAAAAACATATTAGATCACATACAGGTTAGAAACCATTGAAATGTGAGTTTTGTGAAAAATGTTTTTCTCAAAAAGGACATTTAAAAAGGCATCTTAAATCACATACAGGTGAGAAACCTTTCAAATGTCAGTTTTGTGAGAAATGTTTTACTGAAAGAGGTAGTTTAAAAGCACATCTTAGATCAAATATGGGTCATAATCACCAAGGTGGCGAATTTCGCAATGGAAATTTCTATAAAAATTATTACATCAAAGAAATCTAAAAATGAACTTGTATTATAAACTGTACCATCAGTAGCTACTATGTAAAAGAAGCGCGCACAAATTTCACATTTTAATGATTTATCTTAATTCCAAAGAGACTGGGCGTTGTAAAACATCATTCAGGGAACGTATTTTAAAATTTGGATATATTTGTTTAAAATACAAAATTGATACTACTCACTTTTGAAATACGATATCTAGTAAATATTAAATAAAAAAAGTTTTTCAGTTGCACTCTACGTTGTCTTAAATTATAGTATTTTAATAAATCTTAACATTTCTGAAGCACTTCTTATATTCCGAGATGACATTTTTTTAATCTTTGGTTTCAGTTTAGTTATTTTCATTTTTTTTTCTAGGAAATTGTTTGCTATAGTATTTAATTTTAATAATAAATGAAGCAGATAAATTAAACCTGGAATTTAATAATATTTTTATGACGTTCCCTGAAATGACGAAACGTTCACGGAATGATTGCGACGTTCACGAAATGACAAGTGTTCCCTAAATGACATAGTTCATGATTGTTATTAAGAAATAAACATCATGTGAGTAATTGATAACTTTATTTTGCGAGTTTAAAATAATTAAATTTACATCAAACAAATAAAGAATTATAAACTATATTAATAATCAACTTTTGCAGTGAGTTAATGTAATAACATGCACTGCAAGTATCATACAATGAAAACTTTTAGATAATATCAATGTTCTAAAGGTTACTGGATTATTTTAAACAAAATGAAATGACATTACATCACGAGCTTAAATCACTGATAATTTTTATCATAAAATAAAATAAAATAAATAGAGCACAAACAGTGCATGAAATAATTAAGTAATAATAAAATCAGCTAAAACTTCTCATAAATATCCACGTCTTTTTCACATTGTTTTACTTAAGCGACACTATTTTTATTGATTATTTTTTTGGAAGAATTTTTTTCTTCTTATTTACTTCTTCAGGCTCCATGTTTCTATGTAAAATCTAAAACAAAACAATGTAAAAAGTATTACAGCAAATGCCAAAAGAAAATTTCTTAAATTTTGTAAAATTTATACTCATTCCAATCACAATTACAATGTATAAAATGCATTTGTTCGTTAAATTAACGTAAATTCACGAAAAAAAACAATGGTTAAATATTAGCAAAAGCATCATCACGGGAACATATTAGTCATTCCTGGAACGTGTCATTTCCAAAAGTGTTCTCGGAATGACATTTTGACGTTTCGTATTGTTTTAAATAGTCGTCGGCCATTTTGGACGTTATCATGTCACACCAGTGACAATTTATCATTATTATTTAATGGATTTACGTCTAATTATCTTCACTTATCGTTAGATTAATGAGTTGGGGGTGTTCCCGTAATAATGCTCTATTGATGTACGATACCAAAATAATAAATTGAAATGAACTTACCGACTAAATTAATTAAAAACCACCACAAAACAATCGAATGCTGCTTACACCCATGAGATTACACCATGTGACTGCACAGTAGCGCCTCTTACGATGTAGCTGTGTACTACTTTTTTAATAAAATAGAGTGCGTTCACGAAATGACGTAGAAGATGCAGGACGAAGTTACATGTCAGATTACAATATAAAGTTACTTAAATTTTCTTTGAATTATAAAGAGATTATGACAATAACATACAAATGTATCAAATGTAATTGACAATTTAATTTTAAAATATGTATTTTATTGTTTTATGAATATTTCTAATAAGGAATTACGTATTGGGACGCGTTCCCAAAATGACTTTTTCACTAGTTTCATGATAAAAAATGTGTATACTAACATCATTTTCCAAAAAACAATGAAGGGTTTATATAAAACTAACCAAAACTAATAGTTACAGGTAATTGTAACCCAAATATTCCAAGCTTTTATTGGGAAAAATAGTGTGGAAACCAAATTTGCCACCTTGGTGATTTTGAGCCATATAGGTGAGAAACCATTCAAATGTGAGTTTTGTGAGAAAGGCGTTTCTCAAATGACATTTAAATGTTCACATTAGATCACATACAGAGGAGGACTTATTAAATGTTATAATTAACATACTGTAATGGTTTATTTTGATTATCTGTATGTTTCCCGTGACATCTTTTATCTGTTTTCACTAGTTTTACTTAATTAGGTGTTTATAACCAGATTTTAAATAATTGCATATATGTACTTTGCACCAACCATAGTATCTTTCATATAAATATATATTCTTTTGAATTTAAGACTTATTATACTGTATACTCAGGATTGACCACCATATAAAGAAAAAACTTTGAATACCTTTGTGTCTATTCTATTTGGTGTTTATTCTGAAATGTTTGGAAACAGGAATTGCCGATTAATCTGGTGACGATATCTCTTGACGAAAAATGATTCTTCGACAGATATAGGGATCGTCCATTAATCACGTGAGGCTCGAAACGGAGGGGTGTTCATAAAAAAAATCACGAAGTATCACAAGCGGGGAGGGGGGGTATAGCGAGATATCACGTGTATTTATTTTTGACACGTCTGGAGGTTTTTTTTTTTTTTGGTTGAACATATAGGTTGGGAGGTTTTTTTTTTTGGTTAAACAGATAGGTTGGGAGGTTTTTTTTTTACCAAAAAAATACACGTGATTTTGGATAGGGGGGGGGTAGTCTAAAACCTCACCACGTATCACCAGGGGGAGGGGGGGTTAAAAAGTTCCTAAAAAAACCTCACGTGATTAATGGACGACCCCATAGTCGAAAAAGGCTTCAAAATCTTATCTTTTCTCAATACGTACGTCGCCATTTTTGTTTTGGGTTAAAGTCTTTCTTGCGTTTGTTGTAAGCATGACATCGTCACAGTTTTGTGTGTTATTTTTGGGAAGGGTCTTGGATTGGATAAGACACCCATACGTAAGGTCACCTATAAATACAGCATGAAGAGACTTTTTAAAATAGAAAACAACTTGGATGATGAACCAGGAGGACGATGGGTGTTAGTTATTTCACACGTGAAATAATTAAACAATAAAGAGCATGGTTACTACAAATTCAAATTCAAATTTTTATAATTAAAAGTCATTTTTTTTAATTTTTAATTAAAGTCATTTTTCAAATTCAAGTTCAAGTCTGTATAATTTAAATTAAAATTTAAAATTCTTCCAATTGTCTTATAATATTAGAACCATCTTCTTATAATAGTTTATGGTATTTGGAAAGTGTATGTATTTTTTTCCATCGAGTGGTATGCAGGATTCGAGATACTTGATCTACTAGTGGAAAATCTGTTTTTGTTAGAAAAAGTGAAAATTTAGAGCTAGTCCTGTGTGACGCTGAACGGACCAAAAGAACATCAGTGTACTTTTAATAGAGTTGATCTTTGGAACGAGGAGTTGCAACTCTGAATTCCCTGTGTTCAGTGTTTTCTCTTCTTGCGGAACAATTAGACCTGCGAACATATAGATAAACTGTAACTAACCTGTAACTTTCACCACAGATGCCACAAAGCTTTATTATCAGTTAGTATTACAACTTATAGGACATTGAAGGTGCCTCCATGAAAATCAAATCAATCTGGATTTGATTGTGTATAATCTAAACTTATAGATTGAGAAGTTGAAGCATTAAGTTTGTAGTGAACCTTCATGATATTATTTTTTTATCGTCTGATCTACCTATCTTTGATTTTAAACTACTATTCTGTTAAATGCATTATTGTTATATCAATTTATTGCTTATTACTTAAGATTCATTAATTTCTCTGATGTTGTTTACAGAACTTTTTAAGTACTTCTAATATTTTTATCCTGTTAAGAAGATATTGTGTGAAAGATATTTTAGCCTTCGTAAATTCTTGTGTAAGTGTGACTATTAGTGAGCAAGATTCATTCCACTTTATATTGCATGAATTAAAATTTGATATTGTATTTTGATACTTATTATAAGTCTGTTCTATTTATCATTGCTATATTGTAATAAGCTAATTTCGTGTGAATATATTTTATTTAATCTTTTGTTGGTGTATATGATAAGAAATGAAATACAGATTGATGTAGATAGTGTGATATTACTGTGTGAGAAAGAAAAGAAATAATATTAAAAATGGGAATTATTCATAGTAGTAATTGTGCTATGGTAATAAATGGAATCTATGATAGTGAATAAAAACTGAAATAGAATTCCTTGAATATATTTATAGAAGGATTCATCATTTGAGAAGGTAAATTAATGTATTTGTGAAAGTTCACAAAAGACTTCACTATAATGTAAAATATAGAAATAATAATAATAATTGTATTCATCCTCTTGTAACATTGTTTGTAAATTTTTCTTTATTCTTTTTTGTATAATGTTTTCCAGAATTGTTTTTTTTTAGTTAATTTTATAGTTTCCTTAAGGACGGTTTTTCTCAAAGATTTTTTTTTTTATTAAATTACATTTGGGGTTGGATCTCGTTTGTTTGTTTGTTTGTTTGATTGTTTTTTAATTACTTTTGTTGAGAGATTTAGGAAGGGGAGGTGGTTGTGACATTCTGGACACAATCTCGACCTCTGTGGTTCACTATCCAACAACAGGAACTGTGCAAGAAATTTTATCAGCTTATAGATAGTAAAATGAAAAGAAAGTTTTTTATCTCTGATTAATTTTAGTAACTTAATTGCAACTAAAGTAAACTATGCTGGAGCAGGAAGTGAAATAAGATTCTGGAGTGGGAATCATTAATTTTGTAAAAAGGATTTTTTAAAATTTTATTTTAAAGGAATTATCAGTATGATATGACTGGCATTGTTCAGATTGCTAATAAAGATTTTTTTAAATAGCAAAATGAAAGTGAAATGCAATCTGAGGTAATGATACACAGTGGAGTGTGTATTGTTATGGATTAATATTTATTTAATTAATAAAAGAAATAATCTACTCATGAATATGTAAGAATAAAGCACTCTTGCTATCACCTCGATTTTGATAAAAACGAACAAAAACAAACAAAAATAAACTAAGAGATGATAAATAAAAGAAACACTAAAACAAGATTTAATGTTAGAATAAAATATTGATTTAATAGATCCAAGATGTAAAGAGAAACGCAGATAAAAAAAAATAATTAATATAAAAACACATAGTTAAAACTAAAAGTTCCACACAGCTACATTATCGCCAAAATTCAGTTCAAGCCAAAAGTTCCCACTTTCCTGCTTCCTTTCTCACTATATTGTCCAGGTGAAGGAAGAAGCTTAAATGAGAAAATTAAAAAGATGAGCGTTCGTCGCTGGCCTTTAATAAAAAGAAACATTACTTACAGTTAGTAGTTTCTCAGTGAGTCGAAGTTTTGGATCCCATTTTTCGTAGCACAAAATATTAAATCACACATTAAATATTCACATTAGATCACATACAGACGAGAAGTCATTTGAGGACTCATTAAATGTTATGCCACTGGCTTAATATTGAAAACTCTTAAATCAAAAAAATAAAAGTTTACAGGAGAATCAAAAAACAGTCCAAATTGAGTGTGCAGAATTTACAAGCTGTATAGCAGCATTAGTTATTAAGTTTGGCACCTACCCATTACTTGATGTTGCAATTTGTTATTAGTCACATGCCCTTAGGTTGCAGCATAACTTACGTGTTTTTAACCTTTATTGTAACAATACAAACAAGGTTTTAATTTCAATTTTTTCAGTTTAAAACTTAGAAAATTATGATCTAATGGATGTGGAAACTACAAAAATATAAAACCAAATGGAAAACATTACTTTTAAACTTCCTGATGGGTAAATTATCATAAAAAAAGAATGAAAGTCACGTGGAACAAAAGCCTTCAACTCTTGAATGTTTTTGTATTTGAGAGCAGTTATCTTTAGGGGCTCTTCATGCATTGCATTTGCCACTAATGTATCAACTGCTTCGATCGTCTTGATGTTGCCATTCATTCGTCCTAAGTCCAGCTTGTATTCAATAACTCCATCTGGTTTGAACTTCATGAACTTTAGATCAGTAACCACTAGGTCTCCGTTTGGATTTCCCGGCCATATATTGATGAATAAAATCAAGTGTTGAGTAATCCTTGAAAAACTTATGGGCCACATATTTGCCAGGATAACCGTTTCCAATTTATCTTGCATTTTTTTTATGGGATCAATGAACCCAGCAGTAGCGTAAATTTCCTTCTTTTTGAGGTTTGTTTCAATGTTGACATGCACTGAGTCGCACTGAAGCTGTGTGTGACCAACTTCACGATATTTTTGCATAACGATTACTTGCTTGTCCACAGCCACCTCTAGTAGGGCAAATGTACTGTTTCTGTTTTGGTAGCAACAGCCATTTGACCTAAATACAAAAAGTTTCTTATCAGGCTTTGTAATTTCTGCTTTTAAGAAATGAAGGTAGAAGCTAAAAATCTCGTTTGCTGTCAATCCACCTTCACCTTCATGCCACATTTAATTCTGTACATCATGACTTCTTAAAGAAAAAAAATGTGAGATTGTTAACGTCCAGTCATTTAGATTCTCTATAATTAACTGCATTATGTAGCTGGCATAGGTGGTACCATCAGTAGCGTGTGATGATTTGCCATTCTTCTTCAGTGACTGCTCCATTTTTGTAACCAACACAGGTATTGCATTGATCTTTTCTTGGTTGATATAGTGCCATGTTCATGTCCTAAAACATTTCATACAGTATTACTGACAAAAGTGGCACTTTTGAGTTCTTTTTGCAGCGATCGACATAAATTCTATACAATTTAGATGGAATTATAGGTTCAAGGTATTGTTTTGTTGTTTGCGCTCGGCAATAGTGAGAAGGCAGAGTTAGCAAAGAAATAAGAAACTCCTTCATAAACACGTGATCAGCTTCTTCTGTAGATCGTTTCCCTCCCTTCTTGTTGCTTGGTTTTTTAGTTGGTCTGTACATTTATGAAGACTTGTACCATGTGCGTTCTGCACCCAGTCTCGTACAGATCATTCTCCAATTGAAAGAGTGGCCAGAAACATTTGCTTGCAGACAGGCTTCCAAACATTGTCTTTCTTTTTTTAGTAATACTGAAAGGATAAAGCTCTACAGGAGGTTGGAACGGCAGTCTTCCTTTGCTTGATTGGCCCATGTTCCACCATTGTTGCAACAAACGACTTCTTTTGTTAACAGTCGCCTTTTTTTTTTTTTTGAAAACCGTTCCAATATTTTGTTTCAATCGTCATCAGTGAATTCACAACAACATTTCTTTCATTTTGCACCGAAGGCATTTGTGGGACGGTGGGAATGTTTTCTTAGTGCTTTCCTAATTGGTTCATATGTTGTCAACTTGGACCCTTTATAAGAATCCTCTTGTTCCGATTGGCTTTCCACTGTCACGTTGTTGTCAGGCCTTTTTTTTTCTTTTTTGGTACAATTTCTTCATTGTTAGTATTTCTACCACTATTCATTTGAACTCCATTGTCTTCATTATTGCATACTGACCCCTCAGTTTGCATCATACTGCCTCGAGTTGTTTGTCTTCCTTGTCGTTATTGTTAGCAATGAGGTTATTCATCATTTTGATTGTTGCATCGTAAACAATCAGTTTTAACCTCATTGTTTTCTACTTGATTATTTCGGATTACATAATCGGTGCAACTTTGATCCATTTCAGTTATTGTACCCATATGAATATTTCGTACTACTTTGTTTGAAGTAGTAGCTTTACCCAATTCACAGTTTCCATCCTTTGATGTTGTAACAGTGATACCAATAGCTGATCTTTGATCATTCTGTATTTTTTGGTGGGTTGCATTTTCGTCAGTGTGAAATTCAGATATTGCTTTCTTTTATTTATAAGTCCTGTTTTTTTGTTTGTTTTTTTTTTTTTTGTTTCCGTCTTGTACTACTTTTTTTTTTCTGATCTGTTAAACTCACTTATTTCTGAACTTGAATATTTCACTGATTGATGAACTACTCTTGTCTTCTGAATCTTTAAAACTGTAGAAAATTCTTCTTTACTAAAAATGCAATGGCATTCTCTCTTTTCTTTTCATTTTCCTTCCAAGTTCCGAATGTCACCATATCACTGGATAAAGGCCGGACTTCAAATAAAAAACAAATCCCACGTTATCATTTTAAGCGTTATAACACTTAGATTATTAGCACTTCTAATCCACAATGCAGTAAACAAATTTGTATTAGAGCTGGCCTTGTGAAATAATAAATCTGTGAAGAAAGAAAAGCAATTCCCGATTGCTTTCCTTTCTTTAGCGGATTTATTTTTTCACAAGGCCAACTGTTATACGAAGCTGTTTAATGCATTAACCCATGCCTTGGTTGTTATTTATTTTGAACCCAACTTGCAATATACACATAACAAATTGAGCAGTGTTTAGTTTGACGTACCTAAACAAGACTGGATGCTTTTAATTTCATCTTTATTGCTTTTATGTACATGGTCCTGGATTATTGTCAGACACTTCAGTTTGTACTGGTTCTTCTAGGATATCTACAACTTCAGTTAGAATAAGATGCTTTTGTTTTTGGGTAATCTTCGGTGACATGGTGCGTTCGTGATAATTTTAAGCCCAAGGAACTATAATTATGCTCGGTAACACCATCTGTTGGTAACTTACGATGCCCTCTACTGAGAAAATCATCAAAACCACATAAATCAAGGTGTTTTGCTGACTACAATTTTGTCAGACATACAAGGTTTTAAAATGTAACAGTATTTAGGTTAACTGACATAAAAGGTTTTATTATTACGTCGATACATGTCAAACTATTAAGCACTGACTTGTGAGGTTTTAATATGTGATGTGGCACCTCTCAATAGGCAGGAGTACCTCATAAGTCAAATATACGAAATAACTTACCTACAAGGTTGTAATATTAGGCCATTGATATAAGAAATTAACACAGTAATTTTTATTTGTTGGGTGAGATTTTCAGAATCTTTTAAATTTTCATAATATATCACATGTTAAAATCCAATGAGGGTGAAAGAATATTTTATCTGCATTTGTTTTATTCACATCCGAAGCTAGAAAAGAATGGCAGTGTGAATTCATTTGAGACAAACTTTCATTCAGTTACAACAAGAAAGATAAAATGCCTTTTAGTGAACTTTGTAAAAGAACTTTTAAGTAGAATTGATTTAATTGTAGAGATAACTTCGTCATAGATCACACACAGGTTTTAAACGAATTGAAATGGAAATTTCAAAAATAAAATAAATAAATATAATCTCTTTGACACACCTTTAAAGAGATAGTTTTCAAAGATTGGACATATTTGTTTTTGTTTGTGGTATTGATAAGGAAAAAAAAATAACCTATATAATATTAGCCTGTATGTACAATTTTATAAGGTCTTCACAAGTAATCAATTAGAAATATGAGAGAAGTTACGATGTGATCAATTAAGTTAGAAATAAATTTATTTTAATTAAAGTATGTCTGGTATTATTAACATGAATAAATTAAGCCAAACGCACATTTCTAAAAACAATAATTACAGATTAAAAACTCACATATTCGATTTCTCCAGCGCTCTGGCTGGCTTTCTCAGATGCATTTACAAAATAAAATAAAATAAAATACAAAGCTCAGTCTTTTTATACAGAAATAGGCGAGAGTATTCAAATTTCGGAAGATTCGTTATTGCAGGTGGTGAGGGATGTCTAAAGTCTCTAAGCAGATCTTGTTTATTGTTCATTGTTGGTTATTGTAGGTTGATATTAGAATGAAGACTGAAAAAGTAATAGGCAATATTTCCATAGTGAGAGTGAGGGAAGTAAAGGGATTAGGGAAGTGTAGCAATAGTGATGGGCGTTTTGCCTGCCGGTGATAGGATTGTTTGCCTTAAGCCAGATTATGTGGAAGGATTCGGCTAGGAGTGAGTGAGATAGTTTATTATGGTGGGAAGGGTTTAGCAGCGGAGAAGTTGGGGGGGTGTCTAGTCTCTAGTCTTGTATAACAGTATATGAACATGTGGAGGTCTGTGTTTTTGAATGCTCTTTAATACATCTGGATAGGGACCAGAATGTTTGTCCTATAGCCAGAGGGGCATTTGGTTACATGGAATCCAGTATACTGTGTTGAAATATTATTATATTTAGTTGCTTGGTTTGTGTGATGTTTATGTTGGATGAATTGAAGGCAGGGGCATATTGGTATGGGTTGAGGAATTTTTTTAATGAAGCTTTCAAGGGGTGGATAGTAGGGAAAGGGGATGTATTTGGGGATTGTATTTTTAGACTGTTTGTTCAGTTTCTGTGTTAGGATATTAAGGCAGTTGTGAAAAAGCTGGGAGGAGTAGTTATGGGGTTAAATATGCTGTAAATGGTGTTTAATTCTGTGTGTAAGACAGGTTTAGTGAAGCACATTGTAAGTGCTGTGCGTATTAGAAAATCAATTGTGTTGATTTTGTATGTATGGGGTGTGTGGGAGTTAAAATGTATGTATCTATTTGAACAGGTGAGTTTTCTACAGACATTGGTTTGTATGGAGTTGTTTTTGTAGGTAATTGAGACATCTAGATAGTTGATGTGTTTCTTGGAAAGAGTTTTCAGTTCAAATTGTAGGTAGGGATCTATGGAGTTACGATGATCTTGTATTTGTGCGATATGTTTTTTGTTGTTGTGAGGATGATGATATCATTGACATATCTGCTGAATAGTTTGATGTGTGGGCGGTGGATATAGTAATAGGAACAGCACAGCATTTTATAATAATAGCAATAGTTACATAAACATGGCTATCAGATGGCAACATATAACAATGAATAATCGATTATAACCTACAGGTCAGAAAAACCTTACTTAGTTTGTTTTCTTTTTTTTTTTAATTGAAGGTTATTTCTTTAAAGAAGTTATAATGTAATCATTAGGAAACTTTTGAGTTTATCATGATATTGTTTATAAATGAAGAACTGGATGCAGATGCTTTTTCATAATTGATAGGTGGTTTTAGGGTAAAAGATTATCGAAAACAAATTGATTATGTAATAGGAAAGAAAGCCTAATTAAAAACCTTTTGTTTATTTATTTTTTTAAAAAAGATTTTTAACTTTAATTTGAAGGACCGAGGTGAAGTAGGTATAGCTACAGCTTAGTTCTAAAGAAGCATATCACAAAAGCAAACTGTTTTGCAATTAGATTTTATGCTCTGCTATAATCCCAGGTTCCATTTCTGGTGGTGTTCGCGGATTTTTTTTTTCCTCCATAGTTGTTAGTGGATGCCCAAACCATGTTTACCTGTCTCCGGAGCATGGCTGCCAATGCTTGGGTTTTACCTTTTATCTTGGGTTCTGGGGTTTTATTTTCGAAATAGTACAAAATCTTGGGTTTTTCATGACTCAAGCAAAGCTCTTAAGGAAACACCTAATATGATTTTATTGAAAATACATCTCATCTATTTGAGCCTATAACAAATGGTTTTCTCTATAAAAAAGAAAATGATATAACTAACCTACACGCGCAAAGGGAACTACATATGCTTACTATATAGCAATATCGATGTACTACGTTTTACGCGTGATTGACAATTATTGCATCAGCCCCGTTTGTGAATGACCAGGAAAAACTTAACTAAAGTGTTTAACCGTATCAATATGAGTGATGACCAAAAAACTCCATCTAAGAAAAAGAAATGGTATATGCAGTGTTTCAAAGCAGAATGATTAGCTGAACCAGAATTTAAAGAGTGGTTGCAACAAGATAAAAATGATAATGATTCCAGTTGTTGTAAGTGTTGTAATGTCACTCTAAAAAATGCAAATAAATCCATGCTTCTGAAACACAAAAATTCTGTTAAACATAGAAAATGTTTTGAGATGGCTAAAACTAGTATCAATGTTACTAAATTTGTGATGTAACAAAAATCAACGGAAAGTAAACAAACAGCTAAGAGTGAGCTGCTCTTTGCTGCATATTTTGCGGAACATAATATTCTGTTTACTAGCATTGACCATCTTTTACCAGTTTGTGAAGAAGCTTTTCCAGACAGAAAAATTGTCAATGAAGCAAACAAAACTTTCATATGTAATATAAGATGGAATAGCTTTTGATGAAAAAAGTGTTGTAACAAATATATGCAAAACACAACAAGTTTTCTATAATAATTGATATTTACACATTTCTGTTACACAAATTTTGGCGGTATTTTAATTGAAGTAAGCAAGAAGACACTCTGTTTAGTGTAGTTGTTGAAGATAGACTATCTCTATGTCTGTATAATTCTGTGAAATCAATCTTGAGTGAGAAAAAGATTTCTTTTGAGGATATTATTAGATTTGGCAGCGATAATTCTTCTTCAGCGATAGGAACAAAAAGTGGCTTCCAAACGTTGTTAAAAAATGATGTTCCTTCTGTTTTTATTATGGGATGTGTTTGCCATTCCTTTGTTCTCTGTGTCAGTCATGCTGTCAGTGTTAAAATAAGTTAAAGTGTCACACTACAGGCCTATGGGCCCTTGGGGTTGTGGGAGGTAAGGCTCCAGGCGCTTCTTGGCCAACGGGACTAGTTGAGGTTGGGTGGTCAGCCTGATGCCCGCCTGCCTTTACCTCCCGGGAAAGAAACCCGGTACCCGTTCTACAGAAGGCTGGGTAGGCCCTAGGACCCGTTTGGAGAAGAATGGAGCGTGGAAAAATCCCCGCCCTCCGACAAGACCAGGAATTGAACCTGCCACTTCCAACCCGCAGCCAAGCGCCCTTACCCACTCGGCTACCGGGCCCACCATGCTGCCAGTGTATTGCCATCATATTGAGAAGCGTTCTTACAGGAAATAACTCCGTACTTCTCACACAGCACAAAAGAAAACGCGACTTCCTTCTTATTCAAGAAGTGATTAATGATACAACGTCATAAAATTCCTAAATTGGCTCAAACAAGATGGTTTTCCAAAAAGAATGTAATTACAGTTAATACTGGATCAATAGGAGGCCCTGCTTTTATATTTACAAAGCAAATCAAATACTGACAAAGTTGACGGTGCAAGAAGAATTTTTGAGACATTAATCATGGACCAAACATTACTATTTCTCCAGCATATGTTGCAAAAGGTAACATTGAATTTCAATCAGAAGAGTTTAGATTGTATCTTTGTATTTCATGGTATGAATGGAATCCAAAAACATCTTAAGTTTTTTTATTAAAGATGAAATACTGCAGACACCCAAATTGTCAGAGATTGATCCAAACAATAAAAACAACTACAAAAAATTAATGAAGTTTATCTTGAAGAAAACATTTGATCAATGAACCTTTTGCGGAAATCATTGAAACATAACTGTCTGAATTTCTTACATTAGTAGAGCTTTGTATCTAAGACGAAAGAGATTTTCTTTCAGTGAAGATGACATAATTGGAAAATTAAGGTATTAGATCCTAAAGTATTCCAAAATCGGAGCATTTTTCCAGCATCCATTATAGCACTTTCAATTCATTTCCTTTCACTTGTACCTGAACATAAACTGATTTTAACGATCAATAAAGGGACTATCGTTTGTTAGCTGGCAAAATTATTTCACAGAAATTATTCTGCAGAATAATATCTGCAGATATTATTCCACGTATTGGCACAAGCTAAGAGACATTACAGACAAGTCTTCCAAATTCCAAGTATGGTATATTTTTAGATTTTATGGCAAAACTCACTATTTTGCCACATTCATCAGCATCTGTTGAACGGATATTTTCATTAATGAACTGCGTAAAAACAAAACAAACAAATTCTCTGAAAGCAGAAACTGTAAAGAACGTAATCGCAGCAAAACAGTTGACTACAAGGAATAATAATGACTGCAGAACACGGAAACTAAGAGAGAAGAAGGAACTGTAAATAAACTATAACAAGAGAGAATAAAAAAACGGAAACAAGATATGAATCAATGACACAGAAGAAGAAGGGAGCAATTAAAATAATATTTGTACAAAGATAAGAAAATACTTTTATAATTGCTTTAAAATTAATATTTTCTAAAATCTTGTGTTTCACTTTTGAATCTTGGGTTTTTTTGACACCAAAGTCTCGGGTTTTGTGGAAAATCTCATTGGCAACTCTACTCTGGAGTCATCGGCGAATTCTGTCCATAGAAACCTATGTTAAAAACGCCAACTTCTCAGTCCTATTTTACCTCTATTTCTTAAATATCATCAATAAATAAATTACGTGCTTTTATTCTATAAATATCCTATCTATTTCAACGATTTTTTTTTCTTTTCAATAAAGTACTAGTTTAGCGAAATAAATTATTTATATTTAGGCATGAAAACGCAGATCAGATAAAAACAATGATTTATTGAACACAATAAAATTTAAAGAAAAATATTTTTTATTGTAATTATATTTCTTTTATTATTATAAATCTAAAGTCTTATATTTTTGTAGCTTTTACTTAACATTTTAAGTTCTGCATCATATTTTAAAATATTAAAAGTACTAAAAAATTATTATTATGTAAAAGTTTCAAACCTTGGGTTTCCCCAGTAAAGACAATATGGTGGGTCAAGGACAAAAATACATATTGCAAAGTGTAAAAAAAAAAAAATATGTAAGAATGTGTGGTTGTGGCCATAAATTTCCTAACTATGTGTGTTGTGTAGAGTACCACAGCCTTCTGGAGTTGTGCAAAAGTGTTTTGGTGAAGTCCTACTACGCCGAGGCTGTGTAGCAGTGTGAGTCACCAAACCAATAGCAGACAGGACAATGAGTACAACACATACTCTGACCTGCCTCCACTGCTTCTGGAGCTCGTATGCTAGGTCGGCGTATTTACTGATCTTGTCTGCATGATTTATCTGCATGTTCTTGCTGATAGGCACTGCAATATCAATGAGATAGGTCTGTTTGTTGACCTTATCAACAAGTGTGATGTCAGGTCTATGTGTTGTATAGTTTTCTCTGTGTGAATGTGCGGTCCCAGTTCAGCTTATGTGAGGATGACTAATATACTTTGGGTGTCTACTTGTAGTATCAGATCGTGTTCTTAGTGAGTGTTTGTGTGCTAGCTGTTGATGAACGGTCGATGCTACTTGTTTGTGTTGGTGGAGGTAGTCTATTTGGGACAGAAGGGGACAGCCTGATATTATGTGGTCGATTATCTCATGCGTAATGTGGCATTTCCTGCATCTGGTCATCATATGTGTTTACATTGTGCAGAATGTTTCTTGTAGGTGCATGTGGGGATGACTTGGTCCTGTATCACGATCATGAACCCTTCGATCTCCGCAAACAGCTCACCACTTGTCAGCCATCTGTTAGATGCTTCTATACTATGTCGACATGAGGATGGCTGAAGTCGTGATGATGTCTGTCATGGAGTTTCTTACGAGCCCATGATTCACGCAGCTGCTGAGTGTGGATGTCAGGGGTGGTGAGTGTTGGAGAAAGGTTTTCAAGGTCCAGGGGTGTCAGGTGTGTGTCAGCCTTGACAATGGCTGAGTGTAGTAAGGAGTGTTGTGCTCTTTGGTGGAAGTGTTCCCTAAGTGTGTGTACTTGCTTTTTCATATAGGATGATGAGGTTGATGAGTCCTCGGCCTCCCTCCTTGCAGGGAAGAGTCATCCTTTCCATAGCGGAATTTGCGTGGTGCAAGTTGTGTTTCGTGAACGTAGTGTGTGTTAATTGTAGTGCTTCGAGTTCAGTGTTCGTCCATGGAATTATGACGAAGGAATAAGTTAGTGTAGGGACAGCAAAGTGTTAAAGGTTTTAATTTTATTTCTGGCATTGAGTTGTGTTTCGAGGATATTGTGAACGCAAGCATGGTATGTGTTAAGTGCGTTTCTGATGTTTGCGTTATCAACGACGCGCGCATGCTTGCTGGAAGCCCAGGTACTTGTAGATCTTTATTATTATTATTATTATTATTAATTACAAAATAATGTTATTAAAGGCAGGACAAAGTTACAAAGGAAGCTTGCATAATTATAATAAACAATTAAAAAGTTTTATTTATTTTATACGTTAAAAAATGTAACCACTGTATATCTGAATATTGTCTTTTCATGGAAAAATAAATAGCCATATTTAGCCTGAATTTATGTTTTTATTTCTATTCGATTTTATTACGAAAAAAAAAGGAGACAATTGAATAATAACATTAACCCAATAAAATGAAAATGAGAGTAATGTACAGAAAAGTGCTATATTTTCTGATTTAGAGTTCTCTCATAATTCAAATTTATTTCTTTTCTGGAAAAGAACTTCTTTCACTGCCCAGCTCTTTTTTCGTGCATCAGATATTTTCATTGATAATATTGTGGTTCATTTCTTTATTCATATTTACCTCATATCTTTATCTCTTATATAATGTTATATCCGAAAAAAGGACTTTTTTTAAAAAAATCTCTACATAAAAATAATAATATAATCCTAAAAAAAAATGTACACAGACTTTCAAACTAACTTATTAAGATACTAATAAATAACATTTTCTAATTTAATTTGTTTATTACGAGCTTCCATTGTCATTTTGTTAAAATCAAATTATTTTGTAATTAAGACATTAAAAATTATCTGGGATAATAACAATTATAATAATAATAATAATCCCCGTATTTTTTTAATATTTTAATAGTTTAAAATAGGATGCAGAACTTCAAATAGTAATTAAAAGCTACAGAATTAAAAGACTTAAGATTTACAATAATTAAAGAAACATAATTACTAAATATATATATATATATATACACCTATATATTTCTTTAGATTTTATTGTCTTCAATGATTCATTGTTTGCATCTGATCGGCGTTTTCGTGCCTAAAAATAAATTATTTATTTTGCTAAACTATTGTTTTGTTGAAAAGAAAAAAATCGTTGAAATAGAGAGCATATTTATAGAATGAAAATATATAATTTATTTATTGATGATATTTACTAAATAAAGGTAAATTTGGACTGAGAAGTTGGTATTTTTAACATGATCAGAATTTGATTGAAGAAGTTCGTTTCTATGGTCAGAATTCGCCGACGACTCCGGATGTGGGTAGCGCCCTCTATAAACATTGGAAAGTGCGTTAGAAAAGGCAGTGTCTCCTACGCCATACCGCCCATCTCTAATTTCCAGAAAACGATAAACAGCATTACTCGAAAGTCAAATGTTTTGGCTGCTGTGACTAAACAATTATTTCTTTGAAAGTTGGCAATGCAAGAAGTGGTTTTATTTCTGGATTGAATGTTTTCCATATCTGGAGGTTTTACAATGCATTTTCGAAATTACTCAAAGAGACGACAGACTGATTTCAGGTTTTCGAGTTAGCAGGACTTCAACATCTGCCCATGAGACGCAATAGTCTTAAATCGTCTTTCAATTGACTTTTTACTCATTTTAATTCGTCTCGTTTACGTGAAATAGAACTCTACATTCTAACGAAGATGATACTTCCTTCAGATGCAAATTTATTCTCTCTTATTTAAGAGTGAAAGGTTTGTGATTCGAACTGAGAGATAGGTTTAATTAAACTTTTGAAATGTCATCCAAAACAAAACAAAAATTATACGAATGCGAATTTTGTAAGAAAGGTTTTTCTCAGTCTGGGGATTTAACTGTTCACATAAGATCTCATACAGGTGAGAAACCATTTAAATGTGAGATTTGTGAGAAATCGTTTACTCAAAAAAGCTATTTAAAAATCCACACTAGAACACATACAGGTGAGAAACCCTTCAAATGTGACTTTT
>JAFIDM010008419.1:9345036-9367146 GCA_023159025.1 Thereuonema tuberculata | reverse complement strand
ATGTGACTTTTGTGAAAAAGGTTTTTCTCAAAGAGGACATTTAGAGAACCATCTCAGATCCCATACAGGTGAGAAACCATTTCAATGTGAATTGTGTGAAAAATGTTTTTCTGAAAGAGGAAATTTGAAAGCCCATCGTAGATTACATAAAGGCGAGAAACCGTTTAAATGTGAGCTTTGTGGCAAATGTTTTGCTGAAAAAGGAAATTTAGAAAGGCATATGAGATCACATACAGACAGGAAGCCATTTTAAATACTCACATTAAATGTTATAAAGTAACACCTATTTTTATTTGTTGAATGAGATTTTCAGAATCAAATCATTCCGATGACATTGTTTCTATTGCTAACATTTTGTATTAGAATTTGATGTTTCTGTCTGAAATAACAGAAATATAAATTAAGAAAAGACATTGTTGTCTACTATCCTTAATTTATTTATTTATTTATTTACTTACATTAATTTTTTATATATTGGAGTAAAAAATTCTTAAAAAAAAAAATAAGATAAAATAAAACACCTTGTTTTTAAAATTATAAAACCTGCAGAATGTATACAGATATTTGAAATTTGTCACTTCATGAAAAATAATAATATAGAAAAATTCATAATATAAACTTGTATTGAATTTAATTCTTTTTAACCATAGGAACCCATACAATGGATTACTAAAGGAGATTTAATTTGCATTGTTAGTCTGATTTCCTACAATATTGAAATGTGTGTTCAAGTGATTTGTAACATGGAAATTATAATAAATAATTATAACAAAATTATTTATAAAGGTTACAAAAAATAATTGTTCAAAAATAGTTATGGTCATTGAATGAATAATTCTTAATATTATTGTGTGAGAAAGAAAGAAAACTAATAATAAATATGCGAATTATTCATACTAGTGATTGTACTGGTAATAAATGAATCTATGATAGTGGTTAAAAACGGAAATACAATTCCTTGAATATATTTACAGATGGAGTCATCATATGAGATTGTAAATTAAGTAATTAAAAATCAAAAAACAAAATAAGAGTACCCAAAAGAACTTGTTGCCTACTATCGTTTTTTCAACTTTGCTTTATATTCTTTTGATGATCTTACTTTGGATGCCAAAAATGGGACCTTCAAGATAATTTAAGTAGTGTTCTAGTAGGAATTACATAGAGGGCAATCATAGAGAGATTATATGCGTGGGTTAGGTAAATGTTAGTTTTGATAAAATTTGTATAAAGAAGTTTTAGACAGAAGAATTAACAAAAAGGATAACAGTTTGTTAATATATATAAAAAGATTAAACAGATAACAAATTGATTGAATACAAGCTATTATATGTAAACAAAAGAACTATTATTAAAAAGGTTATTATTAGACTGACTAATACAGATAATTACATAACTGTGATAACAAGAAGAGAAGCTAAATCTGGTCTAACTAATGGAACAGGAGGAGTCTAAAAACATCAAAAGGAGTAGTCACTTCTTTACACAAAGGAATATATACAAAGTGCTGATAGTATCATCACTGGAAAATGTTAAATACTAAATTGTTTGGATATCCAAATTCCTGTTCTCATTACTGAAAATGAAAATTCTTTTTAAATAAAAATAAACCCCAAGCCTTTTTCTATTCCTACGTACATATGAGGATAAGACACTTCTCATACAAAGAAAACATAAGGTGGATTCACCATGTCAGGCTGTGGGTTACAAGCCATTGGAAGCCCTCTAACTCTCCAGCCATTGAAGTACTTACCCGAGTTCCTTCTTTTTACTCCCGTTCATGTGACTTCCCCAAATATTTTACAGTTGAGAAGTTCCACAAAACACTTAAGCTCCAGACCTCAAAATAGTATCTGCAGAGGATCTGCTTCAAGAATTGTCATTTGTGTTACATAAAATTTCTAGTGTAGAGATTATTCCATTTAACATGCAAAAACATAAAAAACATAAATTTTTTACGTGTACTGTAATATTCTACATGCAAAAACAAAGCCATACACCTGATTAAGCAACGAAACATTTATACAAAAATTGGTTACAACTAGTTTCTCCACCGAGAGGTGGTATTCTCAAGTATTGAGTACAACAGTGAGGGAGGATTATATAAGGTTGAGTTGAGTGATGGCTTCTGGGTATCTGGCATGACATCTGGTGACAGCGTGGAGATCCATTTAACATTATTACAATCACTTCAGTTTTGTTTGTTATGTTTTTTTCATTATTTATTGTTTTATTTGAAAACCACAGTTTTGACTATGTTAAAAATATACTGATCATTTATTACTGTTAAGTTTATCTGAGATTTTTGTAAGTGAGTTTTGAATGAGTACTGATGTATATTTTCTTCTTTAGATCACATAATCAATGAGTTGTTACACTATGAACAATGTATTTAACAACATGTGTAAAACTTTCATTAAAAGATAAACTGCAGCAAACACACAATTTAAAAAAAATGAACAAAGTTAAAAACAATCAATTTCTCTGGCATAGCTTCTTGCTGGAGAAATCTTTATATTTGAAGTAGCAGAAACTTGTTGTAGGATTATTCAGATGAAATTTATGTTTTGTTGCTTTTTTTTTTTTTTCATTTTTATCAAAATATGTTTTCATAGAACTTTTCACAAAATTTAACTATTCAAAAGGAATAGTTTTTTTTTTTGTTAAAAAAAGATAATCTTTCCCAATGAAATTTTGTTGCCAGGTATCTGACCTCAGTCTACGATCAATCTATACTGAAAAAAGCATTTGAGAAAATAAAATGAACAGATATGTAATGTACAGGAGAAAAATTTGAAGTTCATAATGAATATGGCTGAAAGGGAATGACTAATAAAAACATGCAAATCATTTGCCTCTAAGACTAAATAAAAGATTGTATCATCATAGATACCTTCAAATATATCAGTCCATGGGAGTTTATAGGATTTTTTTTTTTTTCTTCTGGTACAGGAGATGAAAGTTAGGAGGACAAATTTATGTAACCAAGAAAAAGGAGAGTTCAACCTTCCCAAACAATAAGTATCTCCCAAAATTTTTAGGAGAGTCAATCAAATTCCTTCAGACGATCATCCAACCTAAGAAATATATTGTTTTTGTTTTTTTTAAATAAGAAATATAGCAAGCTTCATCATTTCGTATATTTCTTATATCTTCGAAATTTTAGATCAAGGAGGGGGAGGGGCAACATCTCCTTGGCTTTTTCCCTTGTATGTGCATATTGCAGTTCAGCTAATTCTAGACATTGGAATCCTAATTGTGAATGGCACTTTTCAGTGATATTTTATTTTGAGAGACTCCATATAGATTTTTCAGATATGATTTTTTTCTTCCCCTGCATAGGAGATGAAAATTGTGGAACAAAAATACGAATTTCTTAGCTTTAATCATATCTTGAAGTTGGAATGCAATCTACAATGTAATTTCACCATGACACAATACACTGCCTGCTAAATTGAAAGTGGACAACTGTGGTATGGGATAGACGCTTTGTTTACAGTATGTCTAATAGCTCATACTGTGGCCTTTTATCCTAAACACATCATCCACATGCAATGGCATGCTCTCCACCAGTGTCTGATAGCAAGCAACCCCACTCCTTCAAAGCCTGCACAAGTTCGATGCGTGTTTGCAGTCACATCGGATGTGCATGTATCTGGCGCTCCAATTCATACCACAGATGTTCAATAGGATTGAGGTCCGGACTCGGCCACTGAAGTTCCTGAACATTATCCAGAAACCAGGCGCTGCAATACGGGCCTTACAGAACTGTTGCATTGTCGTGCTGGAATACAAATGGTCCTTCACCGAACTGCGACCCCAAAAGCATTATAGAAAGCGTGGAATTGTCTAGAACGTCCAGATACTAGGTGGATGCCTTGTTTATATTCCTATTCAATTTTATTACGAAAAAAAAAGGAGACAATTGAATAATAAAAATTAACCAATAAAATGAAAATGAGAGTAATGTACAGAAAAGTACTATAATTTCTGATTTAGAATTCTCTCATAATTCAAATTTATTTCTTTTTAGGAAAAGAAAAAACTTCATTCTCTGCCCTGCTCCTTTTTTCATGCATCTGGAAGTTTCATTGAAAATATTGTGGTTCATTTCTTTATTTATATTTACCTCATATCTTTGTGTCTTATTTAATGTTATATCCGAAAAAAAGAATTTTTTTGTTTTTTAAATCTCTATATAGAAATAACAATATAATCCTAAGAAAGTGTACACAGACTTTCAAACTAACTAAATAAGATACTAATAAATAACATTTTCTAAGTTTATTTGTTTATTACGAGCTTCCTTTGTAATTTTGTTAAAATCAAATTATTTTGTAATTATGACATGAAAAATTATCTGGAATTATAATCTATAATAATAATTGCCCCCATGGACCTACCTCCTTGCGGTGGGTGCGGGAACTACACTAGCTTTAGGGTATGCTAAAGAGTCCAACCATCTGTTGTGAGAACTTGTTGTAACATAGATCATACTGCATCGAGTTTGGCGCAGGATAAAGTCGCCCACATTTAGAGGTTAGGCACAGGCGAATCAGAGATGTTCCATAATAGTAAACAATCTTATTCCTGCATGCATACTTACACAAATTAGGGAAGAGGTCGCTGAATCCAACCACAGGACACCACACCCCACCCCACATGAAGACATTACCTTTATGGCAAACACAGAAGCAATCTTTACCCCTCAGTCCACATGCCCCAAGAATACAACTAATGACATACTACAAGCAGCACATGATAATTTCTACACCCCACTAGCACAATATACAAGCATAAACCCAACACTCAGGCTCCACTCCCTAAAGTATACACATCAAAACACTTGCCACAGTCATACCATCTCAACACACACACTATTCCAAACACTTTGACAATATCCAAACATTAGAAGAGATACATACAACACTCTACTGCACAGCACAGGGAACCATTCGGGCACTTGGAATCAAACAACACGACCTACCTACCATTGCACAGTCACAAGAATACATCCCTTGGAGATGCCATCTTGCAGGCTGCATCCTAAGAGGAGATATAGCCAGGTTCACACAACACTGTGCAGGAAACAAAACGAAGAAACTTATGTCCCAGGTCAGGAAGATATTCAAGCACATAAACACTCGCTCTTCACACTCAAACCATCTTAACCAGGTTCAGGAACAAATCGACACTAAAACAAAAACTCAGTGCACTTACAAAAAGATTACAAAGATACAGCAGTACACTCTGCGCAAACAACAGAACAACACTTTCCAATACAATGAGAAAAAATTCTTCAGATTCCTTACATCTCCCTCTACTACACCCACACAAACACTCCCACCAGCAAGGCATTACATGAATACTGGTCATCTCTGTGGTCCAACCTCATCCCCCACAATGACAAGGCACCAAGGATCACAGAGGAACAACAACTCGCTCAACACTTACCCTTCATGCCCTTCCATGATATTACTCTTACAGACATACATATAGCACTAAAATATGCACGACTGGAAGGCCTCTTGGTGCAGACTACTTTCAGAACTTCTGGATCAAGAGGTTCACATCCCTGCATGGGAAGCAAGCTCTTGCATTCACCTACATAATCCAATACCCAGAACATATACCTCTTTTCCTCACACAGGGTGTCACATACCTATAGAGCAAGAATACTGAAACAGCACCCTGCAAATTATCGTCCAATCACTTGCCTCCCCACACTTTACAAACTCCTCACCTCCTGCCTTGCAGACAAAGTTTACACACACATTGAGACACATTCTTTCCAAACAGCAGATTGGCTATAGCAGGAATTCCCAGGATTGTAAGGAGCAACTCCTTATTGACTGAGTAATGCTGCAGCAGGTGCGCGCAAAGAATAGGAACTTACACATTGCATACATCGACTACAAGAAGGCATTTGACTCAGTCCACCATTCCTGGCTTTTACACACTCTTCAACTCTACAAAGTACACCCCAAGGTCACGAAATTCTTGGATGCCACGATGAAGAGTTGGAACACAACATTAAACCTACGTACCTCCAACACTACAGTCCCCATTCCCATAAGGAGAGGTATTTTACAGGGAAACACCTTGAGTCCTCTTTGGTTCTGCCTTGCCTTGAATCCATTAAGCCACATGCTAGACAACACAAAACACAGTTATAGGCACTCTGACACCATACAAAATCTCACACTTACTCTACATGGATGATATTAAACTCTACGCCACAAACAACGCAGAACTTACAAACTTACTACAAGTCACAACACAGTTCACCAAAGACATTGGGATGGTATTTGGAATCGACAAATGCCGCAATCTACATGTAACATGCGGGAAGACTTCGAATTTGCAGGGTTTTGAACTGGACCATGGGTTGATCATCCAATCCATAGAAGAGGCAGAGATCTACACAGTGGCGTACTTAGAGGGGGGCGGTGGGTGCGGTCCGCACCGGGCGGCACAATATTTTGGGGCGGGATTGTTTATATTTAGTTTTAGTTGTAAAAAAACAACTTGTTCACTTCATAAGTTTACGATTCGATTTCTACGAATTTATGAATTACTATATGATTTCGAAAATTTTTTCCTTATATTACGCTTATCCAATTGAAGAAATGTTCAAATAATTTAAATTCGTCTATTTTACTGAAAATTATTAAGATTTACGACAAGAATATGAAAATATTCAAATTGCTGCAAACTGTCTGATGATCTTTGTCAGTCAAGTTTTAACACGGAAAATGGTTTTAACAAATGGTGGAAACTTAATCCCAAAATAAGTCAACACGAGTTGAGCCCACTGCACTTTTTCCAATGGAAGGAATTAGAAATAAGACTTGGACATGGTGCAACTTTTGATAAATTTCAACAACAGAATATTGATAAAGAAATCAAAAAATGGATGGAAATTCTTACAGAAATAGTTGATATAATTAGATTCTTAGCAAAACAAAATTTGGCGTTTCATGGTCATCGTGAAAGTGTTCATCAGGAAGACATCAATTCAATGGAAAATAGAGGAAATTTCCTAGAGATTGTTGACTTGTTGGCTAAGTACGACCCAGTATTATGTGTAGTAAAAACATGTAGTAAAAATTAAGATGGGTAATAAATATAGCATCTCCTATTTGTCGCCGAAGATTCAGAATGAATTCATAGAGCTATTGGGAGGCGCCTTGAGAAAAACAATTATGGATCAAATAAAGCAACTAAATACTTTTGTATGATATTTGACAGCACTCTAGATATTTCCCACAAAGATCAAACCAGTCAAATTATTAGATATGTAGTTATTGATGGCAGCGAAGTTAAAGTTGTAGAATCGTTTATTTACTTTGTAGAAATTAAAGGAAAAACTGCTGAGGAAACACAAATATGATTTTAACGAAATTAGAAAATGACGGTTTAGATATGAAAAATTGCAGAGGACAGGCTTACGATAATGCTGCCGTCATGGCAGGAAAGCACAGCGGTGTTCAAACTCGCATTAAACTAATAAATCCAAATGCAGAATTTCTAGCATGTACAAATCATTTTATAAACCTGGCATGTTTACACGCTGCTTCTACTGCTATCGATTCCTTAACATTTTTTGGAACTATCGAGCAGTTGTTTTCATTTTTTTCTTCTTTCACTCGCCGATGGGATGTTTTATTTTCTGTCACTAGTCAAGGTGTTAAATGCAGCGTAGAAACTCGCTGGAGCGCTAGAGCAGAAGCAGTAACTACAGTAAAAAAGCATTTTTTTACATTTTAAGCGCCTTGGAAAAATTGACATCTGAAGATGAAAATAGTAAAACAAGATTAGATGCTGGAATATTACTCAATTCAATGCAGTCTTTTTCTTTTCTGCTATTTCAATTTATGGGAACCCATCCTTTTGGAAGTTAATAACGTGCAAAAATACCTGCAAATAAAAGGGTTAAATGTTCATCAATGGCATATAAAATTAAATTCTTTGCAAACCCATTTCATGGAACAAAGAGATGCGCTAATACAAAACGCTATTATAGCAGCCAAAACAATTTGTGATGAGTTGGAGATATCGAGTGAACGTCCAGTTAGAAGGAGAAAAAAATATGAGTGGGGAAAATTCACGAGACGTGAGGCTATCCTTAGAACAAGAAGTACGAAGAGAAATGTTTTTATCTATGGATAGAATTACAAAGGAAATAAAAGAACGCTTCGATCAGTTGCATGTCCAAGAAAATATTCGTATATAATACCATATAACCTACTAAATGAAGAATTTGAATGTCAAATAAATGACTTTATTGACATTGATAAAGAACAGTTCCATATTGAAAGAAAAAGGATCCAGGTTTTTATGGCTGTATCTGCACTATAAGAAGAGGCAAAACATTGGAAAAACGGGGGGGGGGGGGAAGGCCCTCTTGATCTACTCAAATTTATTCATTAGTATACATTGGAAAATTCTGTACCTAACATTGTAATTTTGCTAAGAATGTTTTTAACAATCAGTGTCGCTAATTGCGAAAGGAGCTTCTCCAAATTGAAGTTGATAAAAAATTATCTTCGTTCCACAATGAGTGATTTAAGACTACAAAATCTTGCATTATTGTTCATAGAACAAGAAATTACAAATAATATAAATTTTGAGAGCATTATACACGATTTTTCTACCATGAAAGTTAGAAGAGTAAATATATAAATATGTTTGCTTACACATCTGTGTTCAATTTGTTTGTTTATCCAAAAGAAATGAAATTATTTATTTATAAATATAAAATAAAAAATATTTAATGGTAATTTTTTTGTAAATTAGGTATATGTTTTGTAATTTAAATATGGCATCCAATGGTAAAAAAGTTACCCACCTATAGTTTGCCTCAATTACAATTATTTATTTATGTTTATTAATTTATAAAAACCACCATTTCATTGACTTAGAAAGGGCGGCAAATTGGAGACCGCCCCGGGCGGCAAAAGTTCTAGGTACGCCACTGGATCTACAAGTACCTGGGCTTCCAGCAAGCGCACATCATTGACAATGCAAACATCAAAAACACACTCAAGAAAACATACCGTGCTCGCGTTCACAACATCCTCAAAACACATCTCAATGCTAGAAATAAAATTAAAGCCATCAACACTTTTGACATCCCCACACTAATATATTTGTTCAGCATAATTCCATGGATAAACACTGAACTCGAAGCAATACAAAGCACTACAACGAAACACAACATGCACCTTCCCAAGTCCGCTACGGAAAGGATGACTCTTCCACGCAAGGAGGGAGGCCAAGGACTCATCAATCTGATCACCTTACACGAAAAACAAGTACACTCACTTAGGGAGCACTTCCACCAAAGAGCACAACACTGTTCGCTCCACTCAGCCATTGTCAAGGCTGACACACACCCACACCCCTGGACCTTGCAAACTATTCTCTAACACTCACCACCCCCAACACCCACACTCAGCAGCTGTGTGAATCATGGGCTCGTTAGGAACTCCATGGCAGAAATCACCACGAACTTAGCCAGCCTCATGTCGACAGGGAAGCATTGAACAGATGGCTGACAAGTGGTGAGCACTTTGGGGAGAACGAAGGGTTCATGATCACGATACATGAAACACATTCTACATGACGCAAACACACTTCAGACGATCGACTACATAATTTCAGGCTGTCCTCTTCTCTCCCAAACAGACTACCTCCACTGACACAATTAGGTATCTGCGATCGTTCATCAACAGCTAGCACGTAAACAGTCATTTATTAAGAACTTTGTCCCATACTACAAATACACACCACAAAGCGTATTAAGGTCATCCTCACATATGTTGTACTGAGACCGCCCCTTCACACAGACAAAACTATACATTAGAACAGACCTGACATCACACTTGTTGATAAGGTCAACAAACAGACCTATCTCATTGATATTCCAGTGCCTATCAGCAAGAACATGCAGAAAACTGATGCAGAGAAGATCAGTAATCTAGCGCATGAGCTCCAGAAGCAGTGGAGGCAGGACCGAGTACGTCTTATACCCATCGTCCTGTCCGCCACTGGTCTGGTGCCTCACACATTGCACCACAGCCTTAGGACACTACGACTTCATAAAAGCACAACTGCAGAAGGCTGTGGTACTCAACACAACACGCATAGTTAGGAAATTTATGGACAGAACCTCACATCCCTAACTATTCTTCCAAATTTTTTTTTTTTTTTTTAACACTTGGCAATATGTGTTTTGGCCCTTGACCTGCTGTATTGTTTTAGCTGGGGAAATCCATGGTATAAAACTTTTTCGATATAATAATAATAATAATTAGAGGCTGCCGACGCTGGCAAATTCATATTATTTGAATCAACACAACCAATTTGCTAAAATTATTCACCAGCAATTAACTCTCAAATTTGGAATTTTAACTTCTGTCCCGCCATAGTGTAAGTACGAGCCGGATCCACTTCTTGAGAACTTATAACTGAAATTGAGTAATGTACAAAATATGAAAATCTGGTGATTGAAATACAATGAATATGGAAGCAGCGACAAATTCTAATAGTACCTTTGGTGATATCAGCGACTGGAATTGTTTCAAAGAATTTCATTGATAATTTAGAAAACATAGGACTGCAACAAATCTTATCAAAAATATCCAGAAAAGTATATTATTATAAATATGGCATATCACCCGCAGGTTTCTACAACAGATGGACTGAGATGAATTTCACCGCCTACAAGGCTTCCGGACTTTGTCTGAGATAAACACATGTATTATAATAATAATAATTCCCGTTATTGTTCGTTTTAGAAAGCGAGAATCATTTCTCGCGGACGATTCTACTCCGCAAAGAGGCGATATGCTGACATGGGCACTTTCCTAAGACCTGTTTTTCTTTTAGTATCCCTGTTATTTTTGCAATAGTATTTATTCTTTCCATAATTCTTTTCCGAAAAGTGCAAATATAGAACGTAGCTACTAGTAAACTAACGCTGATAAAAAGTAAACATCCCCTATTTATTTCTCCCCACCCCTATTTGGATGAAATCGAAGGAGACCTGACGCATGTGCAAAAGCGTTGAAGGATCTCGTAAACAAAACCGAACAGTACTTTTTAATACTTTTAATATTTTAATAGTTTAAAATATGATGCAAAACTTAAATAGTAATAAAAAGCTACAGGAATAAAAGCACTTAGATTTACAATAATAAAAGAAACATAATTTAAAAAAAAAAAAAAAATATTTTTGTTTACATTTTTGTTGTGTTCAATCAATCATTGTTTACATCTGATCGGCGTTTCCATGCCTCAAAATAAATGATTTATTTTGATAAACTGTTGTTTTGTTGAAAA
The DNA here is from genome assembly GCA_023159025.1 of Thereuonema tuberculata. NCBI lineage: Eukaryota > Metazoa > Arthropoda > Chilopoda > Scutigeromorpha > Scutigeridae > Thereuonema > Thereuonema tuberculata. The sequence goes on along the minus strand of JAFIDM010008419.1, from coordinate 9,355,800 downwards.
GCAAAAAATCGTTGAAATGGATAGCATATTTATAGAATGAAAATATATAATTTATTTATTGATGTTATTTACGAAATAAAGGTAAAATTGGACTGAGAAGTTGGTATTTTTAACATAGGTTTCTATGGTCAGAATTCCCAGACGACTCCGGATGTGGGTAGCGCCCTCTATATACACTGGAAAGTGCGTTTAGACAAGTGCGTGTCTGCCATACGATCAATCTCAAATTTCCAGAAAACGAGAAACGATATACGGTATTAATCAAAAGTACGATGTTTTGGCTGCTGGGATTAAACAGTTATTTCAATTTAGTTGGCTATACAATAAATAGTTTTATTTCTGGATTGAATGTTTTCGATATCTGCAGGTTTCACGGTGCATTTCAGAAATTACTCAAAGAGACGGTAGACAGATTTCAGGTTTTCGAGTTAGCATGACTTCAACATCTGCCCAGGAGACAAACATTAATTTTTCAATTGTCTTTAAACGTCTTTCATTTGGCTTTTTACTCATTTTAATTTGTCTCTTTTACGTAAAATAGAACTCTACATTATAACGAAGATGATACTTCTTTCAGATGCACATTTATTATCTCTTATTTAAGAGTGAAAGGTTTGTGATTCGAACTGAGAGATAGGTGTAATTAAACTTCTGAAATGTCATCCAAAACGAAACAAAAATTATACAAATGCGAATTTTGTAAGAAAGGTTTTTCTCAGTCTCGCGATTTAACTGTTCACATAAGATCTCATACAGGTGAGAAACCATTTAAATGTGAGACTTGTGAGAAATCGTTTACTCAAAAGAGTCATTTAAAAATCCACACTAGAACACACGTAGGTGAGAAACCCTTCAAATGTGACTTTTGCGAAAAATGTTTTTCTCAAAGGGGAAATTTAGAAAGCCATCTTAGATCACACACAGGTGAGAAACCATTTCAATGTGAGTTGTGTGAAAAATGTTTTTCTGAGAGAGGAACTTTGAAAGCCCATCTTAGATTACATACAGGCGAGAAACCGTTTAAATGTGAGTTTTGTGGCAAATGTTTTGCTGAAAGAGGAAATTTAAAAAGCCATCTTAGATCCCATACGGGTGAGAAACCATTTCAATGTGAATTTTGTGATAAAACGTTTTCCCGAGGAAGCGATTTAAATAGACACATCAGATCCCATACAGGTGAGAAGCCTTTTCAGTGCGAGGTTTGTGAAAAATGTTTTTCTGAAAAAGGGCATTTAAACACCCACCGTAGATTACATACAGGTGAGAAACCATTTCAATGTGAGTTGTGTGAAAAATGTTTTGCTGAAAAAGGAAATTTAGAAAGGCATATGAGATCACATACAGGCCAGAAGCCTTTTAAATACTCACATTAAATGTTACAAAGGTGAATAATACTAATTTTTATTTGTTGGATGAGATTTACAGAATCAAGTCATTGCGATGATATTGTTTTTATTGTCTAAAATCTTGTATTAGAATTTGATGTTTCTGTCTGTAATAATAGAAATATAATTTACAAAAGACATTGTTGTCTACTTTCCTTAATTTATTTATTTATATATATATATATTTGGATTATAAAATTCTTAAAAAAAAAAGGATAGAATATAGAACTTGTTGTTTTTAAAATTATAAATCCTGCAGAATCTACACAGACATTTGAAATTTGTCACATCTTGGAAAATAATAATAATAATATGAGAATTTCAAAATATAAACTTGTAATAAATTTAATTCTTTTTAACCATAGGAACCCATACAATGGATTACTAAAGGTGATTTAATTTGCATTGTTTGTCTGATTTCCTACAATATTGAAATGTGTTCTCAAGTGATTGCAACATGTAAATTTGAGGTTATAAAAAATAATTCTTTGAAAAATAGTTATAGTAACTGAATAATAATTCTTAATATTGCTATCAAGCTTATATTTAAGTGAAACTGTTCATATAATACATTATTGGGTTTTCCATATTTTCAAAGTCATAAAAAATTAATAAAAGTTTGCTAATTTTACCTTAATTTAACAGGATGATTGAAAAGCCCAGAAGCCTATATTTAAAAATGATTTGCTGTAAAACTTGATTAGATTTTGAGATTGTTGCTAGAGACATTTCTTTTCTTTGTTTTTAATTATAAAAAAAAAAAAAAATGAAAGATCATAAATGCACTAAACAACGTAAAAATAAAAATTTTAAACTATTGCTGGCAGCCATTTTGGAAAATGAAATATTGACAGCCATAAAAAAGAAATGATTATAAACATCAAAAGAACTAATTTATCAGGGAATAAATTGGTGTTTGTGGATATAAATAGTGATAACAAATTAAATATTGATTGATGTAGATACTGTGGTATTATTGTGTAAGAAAGAAAAGAAATAATATTAAACATGGGAATTATTAATAGTAGAAATTGTACAATGATAATAAATGGAATCAGATAAAAACTGAAATACAATTCCTAGAATATAATTACAGATGGAGTCATCATTTGAGATGGTAAATTAAGTACAGTAAAACCCCGTTATTACTCTCGTCAAGGGACCATGACCTCCAAGCGGGATAGCGCTATAGACGGGAAATGATTTATGACATGGGGAAAGATTTGGACATCATTTTACAGGCAACATACGTTATTCTGCAATAGATATACCGCAAATATGAGCTTATTTCCTATTAAAAAGTTCTTTGATTGTGGTTTGCCGTGTGTGTGCTACTGTTATGAATTATGACATTTTCAATACGGTTCAGGTAACTATTAACGTCAATTGATACACCACTAGGAACAATACTAATATATTTTCGGACCAGATTTAGTGCACACTACTTTTTTACTTGCAACAACCCTTCGCTGCATTGGTAATTGCATCCCTGTTTTTCATTACTGTTCGCAGACTGAACGAGGGAATTCCTAGAGATTCTGCGAAATCCTTCTGACTTCTGTAGAATTCTCGTCGTACTTACAGAGAATTTGCAGTTTTTCACTTATAGAAAGGGATTTCTGCTTCGACATTTTGCACAACTGTATCACAGACCCGCCACTTCACAGAGTTCAAAGATTCCCTCCTACCAGAGGGGAAAAAAGAAAGAATCATTACAGTGTTACATTTCTTTTCGATACAAAATTTTCGATATAAAAAAAAGCGCTACAAGCAGGATTTGAAGCGTTGTAAGAGGGTAAAAGTATACAGAGATATATAGAAAATTCTAGGGACCGTATAAAAGGAGCGTAAAGAACGGGATAGTTCTATAAGCGGGAGTGTTATAACGGGGTTTTACTCTAATTCAAAGAAAAAAAACAAACAAGACGTACCCAAAATAACTTTAAGCCTACTATTGTTTTTTTCAACTGTGGTTTATATTCTTTTAATGGTCTTACTTTAGGTGCCAAAAATGGGACCTTCAAGGTAATGTAAGTAGTGTTCTAGTTGGAATTACATAGAGGATAATCATAGAGGGATTATATGCGTGGATTAAGTAAAAATTAATTTTGATAAAACTTGTATAAAGTAGTTTTAGAGAAATGGATTAACAAAAAGTATAACAGTTTGTTAATATATATATAAATATTGAACAGATAACCAATTAATTAAATTGAATACAAGCTATGATATGTAAAGAAAAGAAGTAATTGTAGCACTTAATAAAAATTAAATAAACTATGGAAAAAGAGGGAAAACAATTATTAAAAAGGTTATTATTGGACTGACTAATACTGATAATTACATAACTGTGATAACAAGAAGAGAAGCTAAATCTGGCCTAACTAATGGAACAGGAGGAGTCTAAAAACATCAAAAGGGGAGTCGTCACTTCCTTACACAAAGGAACATGTACAAACCACTGATGGTATCATCACAGGAAAATGTCAGATACTTAATTGTTTGGATATCCAAATTCCTTCTCTCATTACTGAAAACAAAAAATCCCTGTTAAATTAATCCCAAGCCTTTTTCTATTCCTACATACCTATGAGTATAAGACACTTATTCTTCTCACACAAAGAAAACATAAGGTGGATTCACCATGTCAGGCTGTGGGTTACAAGCCATTGAAAACCCTCTAACTCTCCAGCCATTGAAGTACTTACCCGAGTTCCTTCTTTTTACTCCCGTTCATGTGAGTTCCCCAAATATTTTACACTTGAGAAGTTCCACAAAACACTTATGCTCCAGACCTCCCTCATTGGTTAAAGGACATTCACTTACCCAGTGAAGAAAGCACTCTGAAATAAGGAAAGGGAACAGGATGAGCAGCTTCATTCCCCCACCACCACCCACACAGTCTGATAATCCCTCATTAGATTTCAAAACATCAAAAGAAAAAATATGGAGTAAGAACCATAATAAAAAATTATGCAATGTCACAAAATAAAATCATTTTGTGTAAACAGTGAAGATGAAATAAATAATGAAATATGTATAATTATAATTCAATTAAATATAATTACAGAATGTAGGTACAGTATTGTCCTATTGTATGACCTGAAGTCACATCTGTTTTGCTATTGGTTTTTTTCTTGTCTCGTTCATGGCATGTTTCTGTATTCAGTGAACCATTCATATTCTCTAAATCTCTTCCATTAATATACTAGTATTTCAGTTTCTTATTTACTTTGTGATAGGATGAATATTCAGAATATATAATAATTCTACAACCTCTGAAGGATGAAAGAGTCACAATTGCTTTTGTTTCAATAACCAACCATAAAAAGAAAGCGTTAGACTTATGTGAAAGAGATATCAAATCCTTTTCTATTTTAGGATTAATCAGCCATCCTAAAAAAGTAAAATTATATGAAATTAAAAAACAATTGAAAGATGGTTCATCACTCAAAATTAGTCGTAAGAAAATAACAAAATAGTATCTGCAGATGATCTGCTTCAAGAATCGTCATTTGAAATTTCTAGTGTAAAAGTTATTTTATTGTGAATGTTTCTCTGCATATCTAATATTATTTTTTATTACAAAGATTTGCAACATAGTTATTCCATTTAACATTATTACAATCACTTTGATTTTGTTTGTTGTTTTGTTTTTTTCATTATTTATTGTTTTATTTGAAAACCATAGTTTTGATGATGTTAAAAATATATTCATCATTTATTAGTGTTTAGTTTATCTCAGAATTTTTATAAATGAGTTTTGAATGAGTACTGAGGTATGTTTTCTTTTTTAGGTCATATAATCAATAAGTTGTTACACTATGAAGAAGGTATCTAATAACATTTGTAAAACTTTCATTAAAAGATAAACTAAAACAAACACCCAATTTAAAAAAAAAGAACAAAGTTAAAAACAACCGATTTTGCTGGCATAGCTTCTTAAGGATATGATTGATGAATGTATCATGATTGATGATATGCAGGATTGATGAATGTATTATGGAGGCAGTTGCAATGCAGTCTCTCATATTACCATGGCTCCCAGAGATTGATTACAACCCCATGCACTACCTCTAGATGGAACCATTCTTCTGAATGCTTATCCTGTAGAAGCTGCACATAGCCAGCATAATTGATCATTCTTTAACTTTGTTCAAGTTTTTAAAATGTGTGTTGTTGTATTTTATGTTTTAATATATTAAAATTGTTCATTAATACAAAGATGGAATAGAAGGAAATCTTAACTCAATTTTTTTTAACCAGCGTTCCATGATTTAGATCAGGGGTGCACAGCCTTTGGTAATTTGAGGGTCAATATTTTTATAAAAGTACTGATGACGCCTCAGCGTCCCATCTTCCAGCCCCCCAACTACTACTTCAGATTGGCAGATGTGTTTCTAAAGAAGAAGCTAATTTTTTATTGGGATTTTTATACTTTTTAAAGCTGTTTTAATCTAATATAATTTTGTTTAGAGACAAGATGTGCAGAGCAAACAATAAATTTCTAGATAATACTGGAGAAATCTTTGTATTTGATGTAGCAGAACTTATAATAGGACTTTTCAGATGAAATTTATGTTTTGTTGCTTTTTTTTTTTTGTTTTCATTTTTATCAAAATATGTTTTCTTAGAACTTTTCATAAAATTTAACTATTCAAAAGGAATAGTTAGTTTTGTTTGTTTGTTTGTTTGTTTTTTTTAAAAAAGGTAATTTTTTGCAATAAAGTTTTGTTGCCAGGTATCTGACCTCTGTCTACCCTCAGTCTATACATAAAAAGCATTTGATAAAATAAAATGAACAGATATGTAATGTACCAGAGAAAAATTTCAATATGGCTGAAAGGGAATGGCTGTAATAAAAAAAAAGCATGTCATTTGCCTCTAAGACTAAATAAAAGATTGTATCATCATAGATACCTTCAATTATATCCATGGGAGTTTATACGATTCTTTTTTTTTTTTTGTTCTGGTACAGGAGATGAAAGTTAGGAGAATAAATTTATGATCAAAAAAAGTAGAGTTCAACCTTCCCAAACAATAAGTCTCTCCCAAAATTTTGGGGGGAGAGAAACAAATTCCTTCAGACAATCATTCAACATAAAAAATATATTATTTTTTTTTTAAATAACAAATATAACAAGCTTCATCGTTTCCCATATTTCTTATATATTCAAAATTTTAGATCAAGGAGTAGGTGGGCAATATCTCCTTGACTTTTTACTTTATACGCGCATATTTCAGTTCAATTGCTTGCATCAGCTAATTCTAGACATTGGAATCCCAATTGTGAAAGGCACTTTCCAATGAGATTTCATTTTGAGAGACTCCTTATACATTTTTCAGATATGATTTTTTTTCCCCTGCATAGGAGATGAAAATTGTGGAAGAAAAATACAAATGTCTTTCCTTTAATCATATCTCGAAGTTGGAATGCAATCTACCATGTTGTTTCACCATGACACAATACACTGCCAGCTAAATTGAAAGTGGACACCTATGGTATGGAACAGTCGGTTTATTACAGCATGTCTGATAGCTCATACTGTAGCCTTTTGCCCAAATCACAGTATCCACATGCAGTGGCATGCTCCCCACCAGTTCCTGATAGCAAGCAACCGTTATTTTTGCCCACTCCTCCTCCAAAGCCTGCAGAAGTTGGGTGCATGTTTGTGGTCGCATCGGAAGTATACTAATCCTGTGCTCCAATCCATTCTACAGATGTTCAATAGGATTGAGGGCTGGACTCTGGGATGGCCCTAACGTTCCTGAATATTATCCAGAAACCAGGTACTGCAATATGGGCCTTACGGCACGGGCGCATTGTCGTGCAGGAATATAAATGGTTCTTCACCGAACTGCGACCACAACATAGGAAGCATGGAATTGTCTAGAACGTCCAGATACTGTGTGGATGCCATGCTTATATTTCCATGGAATTTTATTCGAATAAAAAGTAGACAATTGAATAATAAAAAATAGACTAATAAAATGGTTGCTACAATTTCTGATTTAGAGTTCTCTCATAATTCAAATTTATTTCTTTTCTGGAAAAGAAAAAACTTCTTTTACTGCCATGCTCCTTTTTTCATGCATCTGGAATTTTTATTGAAGATATTGTGGTATCATATCTTTATTTATATTTACCTCATTTCTTTGTGTCTTATTTAATGTTATATCTGAAAAAAAAAGACTTTTTTGTTTTTTAAATTTCTGTATAGAAATAATAATATAATCCTAAAAAAATGTGCACAGATTTTCAAACGAACTTATTAGGATACTTATAAAATAACATTTTCTAAGTTTATTTGTTTATTACAAGCTTACTTTGTAATTTTGTTCAAATCAAATTATTTTCTAATTAAGATATTAAAAATTATCTGGGATTATAATCTATAATAATAATAATCACCCCCAAGGACCCTACCTCCTCGTGGTGGGGGCAGGAACTAAACTAGCTTTAGGGTAGGCTGAAGAAAACAACCATCTATGATGAGAACTCTTTCTAATATAGATCAAGCTGTATTGGATGTGGCGCAGGATAAAGTTACCCACGTTTGGAGGTTAGGCAAAGGTCTCGTTTGAAAAATATGCTACAGTCTCCTGCAGGTGGGGATGGAGAAAGTGGTACCTCATACTGTAATATGGCTACCACAATATCCGGGCAATGCCATGCAGCCCGAATGGTCGAAAGTGTTTCGTCTGTGTCAGAGCAGGTGACCACCAAGACTGGGAAACCACGCCCGCATATCCGATGGTCATCACAGATCAACCAATATGTTATGCTCGACGTCTACACCGTTACCCAGTTAGGGACTCGTCTCACAGGATACAGAAGGCCACTACACCATGCATTCACTACACATTATCCATCGTTAAGGCTTAGCAAACAACGGGTAGTGGATCAGCGATGTTCCATAGTAGTAAACAATCTTTTTCCTGCATGCATACTTACACAAATTAGGGAAGAAGTCGCTGAATCCAGCCAGAGGACACCACACCCCACCCCACCAGAAGACATTACCTTTATGGCAAATACAGAAGCAACCTCTAACCATCAGTCCACATGCCCCAAGAAGCTTGGAGATGCCACTTTGAGGGCCACATCAGTGACTGTAGAGGAGACATAGCCAGGCTCACACAATACTATGCAGGAAACCAAACTAAGAAACTTACGGCCAAGGTCAGGAAGATATTCAAGCACATAAACACTCGCCCTTCATACTCAAACTATCATAACCAGGTTCACGAACATCTCGACACACTAAAACAAAAACTCAGTGCACTTACAAAAAGATTACAAAGATACAAAAAGTGCACTATGCACAAACAATAGAACAACACTTTCCAATATAAAGAGAAAAAATTTTACAGATCTCTTACATCTCCTCCACCACACCCAACACAAACACTCCCACCAGCGAGGCATTACATGAATACTGGTCGTCTCTGTGGTCCAACCCCATCCCCCACAACAACAAAGCACCATGGATTACGGAGCCATGGGAAGCTAGCTCTTGCACTTACTGAAATAATCCCACACCCAGAACATATACCTCTTTTCCTCACACAGGGTGTCACTTATCTACAGAGCAAGAATACTGAAACAGCGCACATTGCAAATTACCGTCCAATCACTTGCCTCCCCACACTTTACAAACTCCTCACCTCCTGCCTTGCAGACAAAATCTACACACACATCGAGACGCATAACATTCTTTCAGAAAAACAGAAGGGCTGTAGCAGGAATTTCCAGGATTGTAAGGAACAACTCCTTATTGACTCGGTAATCCTGCAGCAGGTGCGTATGAAGAATAGGAACTTACACATTGCATACATCGACTACAAGAAGGCATTTGACTCAGTCCACCATTCCTGGCTTTTACACAGTCTTCAACTCTACAAAGTACACCCCAAGGTCACGAAATTCTTGGATGCCACGATGAAGAATTGGAACACAACATTAAATCTACACACGACTAACACCTCCATCACTATAGTCCCCATTCCCATAAGGAGAGGTATTTTCCAGGGAGACACCTTGAGTCTTCTTTGGTTCTGTCTCGCCTTAAATCCATTAAGCCACATGCTAGGCAAAACAAAACACGGTTATAGGCTTACCTCAGGCACTCTGACACCCATACCAAATCACACACTTACTCTATATAGATGATATTACACTTTACGCCACAAACAATGCACAACTTACTAACTTACTACAAGTCACAACAGAGTTCACCAGACATTAGGATGGAATTTGGAATCGACAAATGCCGCAAGCTACATGTAACATGTGGGAAGACTTCGAATTTGGAGGGTTTTGAACTGGACCATGGGTTGACCATCCAATTCATGGAAGAGGAAGAGACCTATAAGTACCTGGGCTACCAGCAAACACGCCTCTACTGGGATAAACCGATTGTTACTGACAATGATATTGACTTCAATCGTCCGAATATTGTTTTGGTTGATAAAGTGGAGAAACAAACTTCAATAGTTCACATTTCTGTATCACTGTCCCGAAAACATTTCTAAAAACTGAAATTGAGAAATGTATAAAATACGAAAATCTGTCGATTGAAATACAGCGAATATGGAAGCAGCGAAAAATTCAAATAGTACCATTGGTGATATCGGCGACCGGAATTGTTTCAAAGAATTTCATTGATAATTTAGAAAACATAGGACTGCAAGAAATTTTATCAAAAATATCCAGAAAAGTATATTATTACAAATATGCCATATCACCTGCAGGTTTCTACAACAGATGGATTGAGATGAATTTCACAGCCTACAAGGCTTCCGGACTTTGTCTGAGATAAACACATGTATTATAATAATAATAACAATAATTCCCGTTTCTGTTCGTTTTAGAAAGCGAGAACCATTTCTCGCGGACGATTCTACTCCACAAAGCGGTGATAAGCTGAGATGGGCGCTTTCCTAAAACCAGTTTTTCTTTTTGTAACTGTTATTTTTGCAATAGTATTTATACTTTCCATAATTCTTTTCCTTAAAGCGGAAACAAAACGCAGCTACTAGTAAACTAACACTCATAAAATTTAAACATCCCCTATCTTTATCATTATCATTTAAAATTCCAAACAAATACAAACTTCATCAACATGTCTTCAATATTTCGTCCTATTTTTCAAGGACTTTCTCAAGATCCATATGTTTAAAACTTAAATAACGAAAAATACAAAATATGAAACATAAAAGGAAAGAGAAAAATTTTTCTCTTTCCTTTTATGTTTCATATTTTGTATTTTTCGTTATTTAAGTTTTAAACATATGGATCTTGAGAAAGTCCTTGAAAAATAGGACGAAATATTGAAGACATGTTGATGAAGTTTGTATTTGTTTGGAATTTTAAACA
>JAFIDM010008419.1:9296000-9338640 GCA_023159025.1 Thereuonema tuberculata | reverse complement strand
TATGTGAAAAACTAGTTGAGTTCTACCTGCATACGTGGTTTCTTAATGTTGTGAATTGAGTGTTTTTATTGTTACATTCATATTTTTAAAAAACTTAAGACTGTGATATTTTGCTATTGATTAGCATATACTAGTAATTTACAGGTGAATTATCCCTTAGCATTATATAAAGATATGAGCTTCAAAACCAAATATGTTTTATTACAGAAATCGCAAAGTTATTTTACATATAAATGAAAATTAATTTCTTTTACTTAAACTTGAAATATCTTATGTTTAGTTCAAGATAAGACATCAAGGGCTGTTTGGAGTTCACGGTACACCGATTGGTAATCCTGGTTTAAGCATATTTTTCTATTGCCCATCCTGATAGTACTATAGATCCACGCCTTGTCTTACCATAATCTCAAAATCACTTTTATAATAAATGTGTAAGATTAGAATTTCCTTGGCCTGTATGATTGTTAGATTTGTATTATTGTATTTTTTAAAAATAAATGTTCTTGGTTGCCAAACAGAGAGCAATTAATTGGCAGAGTTTGAATATTGCCGAGTTCCAATTGGTTGATGGAGTTTCTGTTATGGTATGTGTTAGATAAGGTTATTTGATGGGGCCTTGAGGACTACTTAGTGTTGATTGTGTATTAGGGAGGAGGGACAAGTTTAAAAAAAAAAACAACCTGTATATTTGTGGAGTTGCTGGTGCTCACATTGTTTCACACTGAATAGTAATGTTGCTTCATTTTAATATATTTGCCATTTAGATAATGCACTTGTAAGATAACTATGTTGATTTTTTTTTTATCCAGAGGTTTATGCATTTATGGGGCTGCTGTTTGGAAAAATGCCTTTAAAATTTCACTATCAAAACACATTTTTCTATAATTAAAAAAATAAAAGAAACATATTTTATCATATCTTTTAGATTGTTTAATGAATGTAAGGAAAATTAATTAATGTTTAAATAGTTACTTTTAGAATAAGAAATGCAGTGAGCAGTTCTACAGGGTGGTGCACATAAAACCGGCCCCAAAAGGTTTCCAGGCATATTTTGGTTCTGAAAATTGACACTATTCACTGCTATTGCTCCTGTTCATGTTCTCTGTATATTATTGCTGGTATATTTGTATTGTCATGTTTAGAGTAAATATTGCAAGTGGCCACCATCAGCTTCGATGCTTATCTTGTGGAATTGAATACGTATTACTCACACACAGACCAATGAACACTAAAATACTTATCAGCGCATGCGTGACTGTGGCGAACAATATCCAGAGCGGATATAATCACATTCGCATGCTCATTAGCGTTGAATACTGTTAACTGTGAACATAGAGCATACACCATATAACCTATTGGGGCTGGTTTTGTGTGCGCCACCCTGTATTTTCAAAATACGAGAGAATAACAATAGTAATTTGTAAATATCAAATCTTTGTTTTGGTCTGAAGTTGTTGAGATCAATGTTGATGAGCATGAAAATCTTGATTAAAAAATACGAAGTTCTAAAATGGAGAAACTGCTCCAAGAACAAATATATAAAATAAGTTTCAGCAGCTAGGATTTACTTTTAATTAATCTATATGGAATTTTTGCTAAAAGTTATGTAAAGATAAGTTATGTAAAGATAAGTTATTCTTTACATAACTTTATTTATTTGAGCATTGTAGGTATACTCGGGGGATATTGTAAATATAATTTATCATGAAACCCAAAGATCTACTGGGAACTTTCACTGAACCTATTTATTGACTTTTTCTCAAAGAAATACCCTTGTAATGTCCTCTAGAACACTGAAAAAATAAATACCTGAAGAATGTCTGTCAATTATGAATTCAATTTAGGTAGTTACGGATGGAAGATGGGCATAGTTGGCATGACAACTGTTGAACATCCACTCAGTAATAGCACATCCATCAGGAAAAAAAATAGTTGTTCATTCATTATGTTGATGGTTTTGGTTTTGTAGCTCCTCACGAACTAATCTGATTTTTCCCAAAGCCAATAGGAATTTCCTTGTAGAAATCACACTCTGCTAACTCTTAAAATTTCAGTTGTGTCAGATGTATAATAATTTTTGAATTGGTGATTATGCTTTTTAAGGACAATAAATTTTTTGACAGTTTTTATTTTCTTTTTTAATCCGTAGCTTCTTACCTATTTATGTTCCGTATGTTTGAAAATCAGTAGAAATCTTCCTTGTTTTAACCTACATTTACCTCTAAAATTTCAGCATATATATATTTGGTATCACAGCCAGAAGGATACTTAAATTTCATTTTAAAACAAAATTTTTTTATTTTATTTTGTTCTAATCTTATCTTTTTCTTTTCTCCAGTGCATATTAAGTGGTGTAAAAATGTTGGACTTACAATTTTAAACTACCAATGCGAGAAACAAAAAAATAAAAATATATAATCCACTTAATTATAATTTAGAAAACACAAATTCTCTAAACATTGCTATATTTCACAGAAAGTGGCTTTTTCTGCTTCTTCAGGCTTAATTATAAAGTAAAATACTTAATTACAAAGTATTTTGCTTTATAATTAAGCCTGAAAAAGCAGCTTTCTGTGAAATATAGCAATGTTTGGAGAATTTGTATTTCATGTGTTTTCTATATTATAAACAAAAAAAACCTACTTTGTTTTCCTTTTTTTTTTCTTCTGTTAAAATTTATAGCATTTCTTGTTGCCCTTTTGCATAAAACATTTCTATAGTATCAGCAGTATAGTTAAGCAGAAGGAATGGGTAATATTACGGGAGACGTTTGGATCTGATACTGATTTTAATAGCTTTTTTTTTCTTTTTTTCATGGAGAATATTTTCATTAACTATTTAGTTTCATAATTAAATAACAATAATACTAATATGTAACATAATAAGCAAGGGGATACTTCACTGTATTAATGAGAACTGGCGATTTCCTACAAGTTTAGTTTGTAATGTTTCATAACTGTTTGTATATCACCAGGTAACGCTGTTTTATTTTTGTTTTCCTTAGTATGTTTTGCTGAAATTTCAAAGAGGAGAGATAAGAAAGCATGTACTCTCTGTATCTGCATTAATCATCTTTCATTGAATTACCATTTGCTGTCTTCCGCAACCCAAAACTCAGTATCCTTGTATCATTCATCAAATTTACAATTCAACTTTTGAATTATTCCATACCAAAATCGACATATTTCTCTGTTGCCATTTGTGATTTCTTCAATTCATTATTAAAAATCATGAAAATTACACGAACGAAAAGTCTATATTTATTTTCAAATAATATTATTTACTGAACCCAAACATAAATTTTTCACTTTCTGAAAAAGAAAAGTAATTAAATCAGCTTTATTTACTTAAATTGAAATTGAATTAAATTTAGGCCTGTCAAGCGTCTGCTAATTGATGTGTTAGCTAAAAGGAATGCTATCGACAATGAATTAACTGATTGAAACATGTAGCTTCTTATCTATGGAAAACTGTCACCTCAAATTAATTTTTCGATTAGGGTTTCAGATATATAAGTCAGACCATGTCTAGTCCTTAAATGTCAGTTTCACGAAGATTTATCCAGCAGTTCAAATGTTACAGTGGGGTAAAAACACACCCACCAGACTGAGTGATCTCATGGTCTCACTTTCCTAAGTAAGCTAAAAAAAAAAATCACTGTCTTGTTTGAATAACTCAACAAGAGATTTGGGTGTTAAAAAATAAGATCTTTTATTTAGAAACAATATTTGAGCTCAGCTTATCCATGATAGTTGACAAACATTAGCTAGGATCAGTTAACTCTGTTTCCTGAGGAAGGCAACAGGAAACCACCTCAGTATTTTTCCCTAGTCCATCTACGGGATCGCCCTGTTGGGTTTAGAGTTCCGTAGATTGCCTACCTTTAGCCCCGCGAACACCATCCAACTTTCCACCAACTTAGTCGGCCGATTTTGACGTCACGAATTGATAGAGACAGTCTTGAGCCAGTTTTTCACCAACTTGCCACCAACTTTAGTCCGCCGACTTGAGTTGGCTGTGCACGGGCAACTCGGAAAGTTGGTGGGAATTACCCAATCACAGGGCAGCGTTGGAACACAGTCGTGACGTCACACCCATGGAAAGAAATGGCGTCTAAAACGAGTTCAGCCGATTTGAGTCGAAGACAAGCGCGTACACAAAGAATATCAGAGCATTGGGAATTTCTTTCATGCATAAATAAAGTTTATACTGAAATGCAGTAATTGTATGCGGCAGAATTGATCAGAGAGGTTTCAAAACCTCGATTTTTTTTGGATTTTCCACATCTGCTGGGGGAAACGCATTGCATTAAGGAATTCCTTCTATCATGGCCGACTCATTTGCGAGTTGGATGGTGTGACGGCTGACAAAAAGTTGGTGGAAAGTTGGATGGTGTTCGTGGGGCTTTTGGCTAACGAAGATCGCACTTTGAGAGAGAGAGAGTTAACTCTGTCCTATCTTTTTAAATAAGATTCAAAGTAGCAAATTTTACTTTCTTTGCTAGGAAATTGAGGCTTATCAAATTAATCGGTCTGTCTGTGTGTATGTCCACCCAAGTAACATTTGAACTACTGTATGTGTCTTCTTGAAACATGGTATGTTTATTTAAGGACGAGAGGATCTGACTTTATATTTTTCTGTAGGGGATTCTGTACACTGAGCTGACATAAGTCCCCATAGAAACAGTGTTATATAACTGTAAATCTGTTAATACACTAATTTGCTTGTGCTCTGATTTTAATTAATTTTTTTTCAGCAAATGAAATTTTTTTACAATTTGGATCAGACAAATATAATTTAAAAGTAAACCAATTTTTCATTTAAGTGTTGTTTTTATAATTTTTTTTTTTTGAATGAAAATATAAAAAGGAATTTTAAAGCTCAATTTCTTTAAAATATCCTGAAGTTTCTTCAGAATATTTTTTAAAATGCCAATTTTTTTTTTTACGTAGATAAGGTAGTGCAATGGAAATTCAAATAAAACTTTGGTTGGAAAACCAATAGTTTCGCAGTGCTTTGTGTACTCCATCTTCAGAGGATTAAAACGTGGTACAACATGGAGGAAGATACAAAACATGCAGAAATGGGGAAGGAGATTTACCCATGATTGTATCGTCCCACCTTTTATTCCTCTGAAGATGGAATGCACTTCGAAATTGTCAGATTTTTCACCAATAACATGTAAGTGCATTTCCATTGCACTCTTTATTTAAAGACTGAAAAAAATCCTATTACACAAAAATTCTTACACAAAAAAGGATTTAATTTGAATTAAAAATGGAATTACATGTTTCATATTTAGTTAGTAGCACACTTAAGCCTAAATACAAATTTGATTAAATGAAATATAAGACAAAAACATACAAGACTAAGAGTTCACTGATCTGTTTTTGGAAATTATGATACCGGGAATCAAAAATAGTCTATTTCAGGTTTTCTGACCATCGTCAGTTGGATCCGCCCAGTATCTTACTTCTCAGTGAACTCAGAAAACTTATAAAGTAAACAAAAACAATGGCCCTTCATACTAAAAACATAGATTTGAATTCCTGCATAAACATTGTAATTCTGTACAAACAGAAGCAATGTAATTTTGATATTCCAGAATATAAGTTTTAAAGCTGATTCACAATTTTATTGAAAGGACAATGTCTTACAACTCACATAATGAAATGTAACTATTTTATTCTCACTAACTTCTGTCAAGCTACAACAAAGTAATCACAATTCCAATCTTATAATAAAATATTAATCCATACTTTTTTAGCATTTTGAATGTTTTGTTTGACTATTTTTCCTATGATTAGATCAGTTAGGAGACAGAAGGATAGGTGATGTCTGTAAATAACTAGTCAGTAGAAAGAATGTGAACGCAGTGTATGGGAAAATGGGCAGCTTTTTTTCTTTTTTACCTTTATCTCCCTTAACTCACATTTTTTACTCTTTTTTAAAATTAGGGAACATTTTGTTATTCTCTTATTTATCATCTTTATGTTTAACTATAAATATCACTCCTTTCATTTTAATAAATACATTACTGTATCATGTTAAGTAAAATGTATTCACATTTTATTTTCATTGGTGAGAGTCTGAGACAGCTGTTTTGTTCTCATTGTGGACTCGTCAGCCAGACCAACTCCTGAACGATTAGCTCAGAAAGTGGAAAAGTGATAGGAAAACCACTCTTGCTCCCCAAAATGGCATCCTTCCAAAAGGAAGCACCATTAAAAAGAAAACATACAAAACAAAGCTTCAATTCCTGGCTTGCGAGACCGTCAGACACAAAGGAAATTGAACAAAGAAAAATCCAAGGTTGAATCATCAATATATACTACAGCACATTTCAGGGCTATTTACAAAATTATTTATTCAATCATTTATTAATTTCTATGGCTTTTTTTTTTCCTTTCTCTGTGAAAAATTTTCAATACTCTTGGATAGGTATTTAAATATCTATATACATGTGCGAATATTTGAGTATACATATCAGTGAATATATATATATACACACACACACACACACACACACACATATATACAGTAGACTCCCGATTATCCACGGAGTTGGTTGGCGCGGCAATCGCGGATAAGGGAATTCCGCGGATAATCCGAAAAAGGACGAAAATTAACACAAAAATGCTTTTAATATGTTTTATTTACGTTAAAGTGGCAGAACATACATAATAAACAATTACTTTATTTTAATTTACTTTAATTTCGTACTTTTTAACAAAAGAAAATCGATTAATTGTCTTTGTTTTTTCATGTCGAAACACGAAAACCCCCTACTTGGAAATCTAAAACTGCCTCTTTTATTGTTTACCTTATTCTAGTATTAAAACTTTTTTGTTAATTCCGTAATTTATTGTACAGTAAAAAAAAAATGGAAACCGGAGAGGTCCGCGCATAATTGGGAGTTTACTATATATATATATATATATATTTATAGAACATGCCAAACTCAAAGCGTTATCTTTGAGTTTCGCAAAGCAAAGATTTCAATCAATCATTTGAAATTTAGAAAGTATAGAATATAAGAATAAAATTAACTTAGAAACAGTAATTTGAAAGTTGTATTGGCATTTTTCAAATTTCAGATTACTGTCTGGCTATATATATATATATAAATTTTCTTTTTTTTTCCTCCTTTCTTCAAGCCTCTACTGCATCACCATTATCCCAATATACATTCTTTGACCAAAAAAAAAAAAAAAAAGCATCTTGAGAAAATTGTCCGATCACCACAAAACTTCAACATGGAAATACCTCAGAGTCAAATATGCAAATGAATAGAAAATCACGGCCAATGACCAAATAGTGGCCCACCAGAGAGCATGGGAACCCCATATCGATAAGGGTAAATCAAGAGCAAAGCTCGCCGACAGGGACAATGTGATAGTGGACTGTGAGAATACCTTGATGTTGGATCAGTGCACATACTGCTCATATGTATCATTGGGTTAAGAGAGAGCAGTTGGTCAAATAGCTTTATTGACTGCATTTGGGCTAAGAGATGCTGCAATCAGATAACGTTGGCGCAAGTCGATCGAGGAGGGCAAGCGATCAGTGGGCAGCTGAGGAAGATGACAGAAAAGAGGAATGAGCGATTGTGAGAGCCACACAAATAGCACCAAATTTGTCACTGACCATCCATGGCCATGTTGTGGTGTCTACAGGTTTGGAAGTCCTTCTTCACAGCTAAGAAACAAAAGGAAGCGGTGGAGAAATGAAGGTAGGAAGCATTTTAGTCAGTGTTCTCAGAAAAAGATAAATTGGAGTGTATCTTGGTCCTACAAAGAGAAATGCAGATCTAAACTTGCTGGCAGAGTAAAATAAATATTTAATAAGTTCTGGGACCTCAGTTCTTATGATGCACAGAATTCATATTTATTTGGTTGCATTAAAATACAACCTAAAAAAAAGGTCTTATCCAAAAAAACAACAACCAAGAAAATAAGTTTCTTAAAGAAATGTTACTGCTGTCTTTGCTGTTATGGTTAGGATGGAGAAATTTGCAAAACTGAATTTATTACTATACATCGCCTTCAAAATTCAAGGGATAGATTAAATGCCATTGTTTCTGATATTGCAAGTGACAATTACTACTAAACAGGCTAATAAGGACAAGCATAAGAATAGGCCTAACAGAATAGATGACAGCAGATTGCAGTCTGTTCCACATAAATAGCATATGGAAATACCAAAGTCATTATAGTAGATCAGTTAATGATGGAAACACTTTGTTGGTTGTTATTTATCTGCATTTCACCTATATGAATAATTTTACTTACCATGGTGCACAGAATACCTGTTATTCAAACAGGAAGAATTTTCTATACACAATTTAACATAGGTTTTATGTTACCTAAGTCTGACACATGTAAGACATACAAAGAATCTAAGATCAAATTTGAAGCATTGTGGCTGGAAGCCAAAGAGGATGAAGCAAGGATAACAGAGAAGTTAAAATTTCACCAAACACAGCCAAAGGCAGTGCAGGATCTTCTCAAAGTGAATCCGAGAAAAGAGACCCCAAAACATAGGTTATTAGCTTTGATCTTCAGCAGGCTTTACCAGTACCTACATTGACATCTGATTCAGCATTTTTATTATCGAAAACTAAGGTTTTATAACTTTGGAGTGCATGACTATGGGAATAATAAAGGGTATATGTTTGTACCCAGAAGAAACTTGGCACAGATGTAGTGATGAGATGGGCAGTGCAGTAGTAAAATTTTTTGCCATAAAATCTGAAGTGGAAAAATTTTAAACTTTTTTGACACGATGATAACTGTCCAGGGCAAAATAAAAACTAATTAATGATGCAGTTTATCAAAGAAAAACATTTAATAACCAAAACAAAAGTGTGACTTCCCAGTTGATTTTGCGTCAGTCGTTGCCTTCAAGTTTACCATTGAAAACCCAAAAGTTACTTTATCCAGCATGCAGTCAACGAAGATTTCAAAGAAGTGCAGTTCAGCAATGTTGGACGACCAAATGATATCACACTAGAGAAGCTGAAACCAAAGTACCTGAACCCCCTTCAGATCAACAGAAAGAACCTGTAAGATGTGAAGATTCTTTGGTGATCTACCAAGATTATTTTAACTGACTATTACCAACGAAGCTGAATTAATGTTGAATTGATTTTGTAGTTAATGTGCAAAAACTTTTAAATTCTGATTATCATTAAATATTTCCACTTTCACGAACAATGATGCATTTATTTTCTTCAAATCATGGTGATAATTGTCTAAGGGCAACAATGTAACAAGCCAAAAAAAAGTATGAAATTCTAAAAAAAAAAAAAAAAAAAGAACAAAAATCATTCATGTAAATAACAAATCTTTATTATAACATAATATGGATAATATTAAACAATAATAATTACAGAATTTTTCAAAAGAAAAGTTAAAAATTATTCTACCGAACTTTTTTGTTGTGCAGCATCCTTCAATTGTTAACTTTATAGAGAAACTGTATACATTTCTGCTCAGCCCTGATTTTACATAACGTTTCAAGCAATACATCTCATTAATATGACTGTTATAATGGTATCTTCAGAGGGTTCTGCAAAGATTTCCATTTCCTCAACAACTCCATTAGAATAGGCTAGCAAAACTGTGATCACATGATCTTGGATTCTGAGATAATTTCTCACAACCTGTGACCACAACTGCTTTTTCACAACTCGCAAATGCATCTCAGAGACCTCATGTTTGATCATAAGTCACGTGACTTTCGGTTGACCCATTTAGATAAAAATGATAATATGAGCATCCTCAATAATACACCTAACATTTGCCACCTTAATAAAATATACTTATTTATTACGATAATATATAGAAACACAATATAATGCTCTTCATCTTCTTAACTCCTTAAATAATGATATTTCGAATAACCTAACCAGTTAGTCTTCATCGGGCCTCAGACCCCATTGCGAAAGTAGTTTACAAATGTAATAATGAATCAGATAGGCTAATTATCGAGTCCTGTTTCATAAATTCAAATAAATGTTTAAAGACAAAACTTTAAAGATTTCTGGAATATCACTTAGGATTTTTAAAAAGTATTTAATAAAGAAATAACTAAAAATGAATTGATTTATAATACCAAAGTATGCCATCTCATATCTATTATTTTTGTGTTTTGATTATGGTTATTCGTTGTAATATATCTTGACTGATTGATTGTCAATTAATAATTATTTTGTAAATTATATACCATCTCATGTTTAACATTTTTCAATTGTAATTTCATAGTTGTATTGTTCATGGTTGTTTATCTTATTCCATTGTAATCCTGTAGTAAGAAATATTATATTTCTTTTTTCAACTCGATGAATAATAACTGGTTAGGTTATTCGAAATATCATTACAGTAAAACCCCGTTATTACACTCGTCAAGGGACCATGACCTACAAGCGTAATAAACGGGATAGCGCTATAGATGGGAAATGATTTATGAGATGGGGAAAGATTTGGACACCATTTTACAGGAAACATACTTGATTCTGCAATAGATATAGTGCAAATATGAGCTTATTTCCTATTGAAAAAAAATCTTTGATTGTGGTTTCCTGTGTGTGTGTGTGTGCTACTGTTATGGATTATGACATTTTCAATGGGTTCAAATAACTATTAACATGAATTGATACACCACTAGGAGCAACACTAATATATTTTCGGAGCAGATTTAGTGCACTATCTTCACTACACTTCTAAAACATTACAAATTTCACAATTTATATGAAATTTTTACTAATTTCCGATAAAAAAAAACCGCTTCAAGCGGGATTTGAAAGCGTTATAAGAGGGTTAAAGTATACAGAGTTATATAGAAAACGTCCAGGGACCCTACAAAAGGAGCATAAAGAGTGGGATAGTGCTATAAGCGGGAGCGCTATATCGAGGTTTTACTGTATTTAAGGAGTAAAGAAGATGAAGAATATTATATTGCATTTCTGTATATTTGCCACCTTATTTGTATTTCTTTGTCTTATAGCTTTCAGACAAGATAGGGCCAGGGAAAAAAAATCAACTTTTCTTTTATATAGACAGACGCTTCTTCTTGCTCTGCTTATTCTATTGCTTACAATCAGTTCAGCTGGAGTAATAATAATAATAATAATCTATACATGGGTGGATATTATGGGGTGCAGGGGACTTTCAGAGTGCCCTGGCTCATAAAATCACAAAACGCATAAAGTTGAACCTTTTCTTTTAAGAAATAATCCTTAACACTTTTATCAGTAAAATACGATTACATTTGTTAAACTGTACTGTTAAATTGAATATCAAACTAGTGTTTATAAGATCATTTTACTGTTTACTAAGAAATAACCAGTCATTACAGATCATATTCTCCTTAACTGTTTCATCATCCTGGAAATGCAAAATGAGAATTAATGTTCTTTGAATATTTATCTAAACAAACTACATTTAATATTTATTACAAACTTCAGGCAGATAAGCATGGAAGTCTGCTGGTTCCATTGATGAATTAATTAATAGTCGCTTGTCTTTTCTTTTCACAGCTTGAAACTTAAGTCGCAGACTTTCGAAAAATAACCAATATTCAATCTTCTGAATATTACAGTTTGGATCAATCCTATATTTGGTCTTAAATGCATAAATTTAATTCTGAAAACAGCATTCGTTCATCATCTAAACAATAAATAAATGACTTTGATCTGCAATTTTAACTTTCACAATCCTACATTTAAGCCTAATTTTTTGCACTAGGTACCAACCTCATATTTTTAATATAAAGTTTATATTAATAAAGTACAGAACTGCAAAAAAAGAATGCAGAAATTAACACTTTCTGTAAGGACTTTTTTTTTAAATTGCTATAACAGACGGAAAAAAACCCCAACTTGACTCTTTATACCAGAACATCATTTTCCTTGAAAAACAGTACCTTTATTACGCTTAACAATACAGTAGAGTCGCGGTAATCCGAGGTGAGGCTAGTCCAAGGTCACGCAGGGCGACGATTCCAAGAAGTCATTTGAGGGGTCAGTGTGATAGTTTTCCATTTTACTACTTAGATGATGGCGTGACATCGCTGCTAAAAAGCGTTGCTCTACTGTGAAGCAGAAGACCTTGGACAGTTTTTTAAAGTTGTAAATGCTTATAAACAGTCTTTTCATGTAACCAGGTAACATTGTTAAAGTTACTGTAACTTTAATATCTATTATAAATTAAATTTGATTCGTTTTAGTTGAAAATTCCATTTTTTTTTTTCTTTTTTCCGTGTAATCCGAGGTACCATCAGGCGCAATTATCTCGGATTATCGCAACTCTACTGTATTTCATTTCTTTTGACAAGAAACTTCCTTCAGGTTATACATGAGGAAAACAAAAGCTTTCTCCTTCCTCTAAGTTTCCGTAATTTGCTAGGAATACAAATTTGAAACTTAAATTTATAATAATAAGATAACTAATATCGTGCTTAATTAATACAAAAAGAAGTTTCTAGTTAAAAGAAATGAAATATTGTTAAGCATAATAAAGAGGATGTTTTTCAAGGAAAAGGATATTCTGGTATAATATGAAACATATATCAGGTGATTCATAAAATACTGGAAAGTACTGGTGGTTTTCACTGCCCTATATCTTTTAAACTACTGCTCATAAAAATCTGAAACTTTTTATATAAAATTGTCAAACATATAAGAGTTATATTTTCATGTTATTATTTATTCATTATTATTAAAATTCATTTTATTTGCGTTCAAACACCCCCAATATATCAAAGTTATTATCCAAAAAAATTATTCGACTGTCTCAAAATAAAGTCATTTGTCAGAATGCATTTTTACAGTTTTTTTTTTTTTTAAATTAAACAAAGGAATTAATGACAAAAGTGTTTAGATTAAATTTTCCTAATTAGGTTTCTGTATCATTTGAATATTGGATCCAGACTTTTAGAGTTTAAACAACATCACAACAGTTATTTAAATATACGATATATGAGGGTGTTTGAACGCAAATTAATTGAATTTCAATAATAATGAATAAATAATAACATGAAAATGTAATTCTTATATGTTTGACAATTTTATATAAAAAGTTTAAGATTTTTATGAGCAGTAGTTTAAAAGATATGGGACAGTTAAAACCACCAGTACTTTATGAATCACCCGGAATAGAGTTTGAGGAAACTTGACTCTTTTTAAAACAATTCAAAAGTTAAAATTTAAATACATTTGAGGTTTTGCAAAGGTGTAACAAAGCATTTAGCAATGGAAAATTAAAAATTGTCAGATAGGAAAGTTGAATAACATGAATAGGTTGTTCAACAAATTTCATGTTTCAATTAATATGATCCAATATGGATGAATAACTGTAGTCAACGAAATCCTGTTCAACAATACTGAATCCATCCTATGTAGAATATAAAATAATTTAAATTAGCAGTTATTCAACACCTCTTTTATAAAATTGACATTTAAATGACTTTTAATACTTATAAATCACATGTTAAAAGTATTTTTGAAAGTAAAACTTTAGTTGGTTCTCATCTATGCGTAAACTGATATAAACATTAGTAAAATAGGATAAGAAACGCACATAATAAAATTAAGAGCATATCTATATATATATAAATGAATGTTTCTTTCTTTTTTTGTCCCATATACACTCCTAGGCACTTTGACCTATCTGGACCAAACTTTGCAGAATTACTCTTTAGGACCCTGTGGAAAAGATAAGCTACCTTAGAACTTGGACCCTCCCCACCAAAGGGGTAAAATCCGTGAAATAGCCAAATATTCAACTGGTGGTGACAATGAGAACTACACAAATATTTTGTAAAGTGAAAAATTTGCTCTCCTATGGGAAGCAGGGA
Source organism: Thereuonema tuberculata (assembly GCA_023159025.1). Taxonomy (NCBI): domain Eukaryota; kingdom Metazoa; phylum Arthropoda; class Chilopoda; order Scutigeromorpha; family Scutigeridae; genus Thereuonema; species Thereuonema tuberculata. The sequence goes on along the minus strand of JAFIDM010008419.1, from coordinate 9,324,783 downwards.
CACACACTTGAGTGAGGGGAAGGCAACACAAGGACCTAAGTGTCCCACCCCCGATCGTCATCGGGCCCCCCAACTCTATTGCAAAAAGTGAAAAATTCGCTCTCTTATGGGGAGCAGGGACACCACACTTGGGTGGTAGAAGGCAGAACAGCTATCTAAGTGTTCCACCCGTGACTGACACCGGCCCTTTCTTTCTTTGAGGGGCATTGCAACTCATGCAAGGTACAGCTAGTTTATAATAAAAATTAACACATTAAAACATTACCATCTTCAGCTCCCATAGAGGAGGTTTCATCAGACTAATATCTAACTGATACAGTTGAATTGCTTCCAGATTACAATAGTTTTATATAAGAACTAGGCCATCCCCCGTATATATGCGCTTGTTTTTCTATATCACATAGAATTTGGTTTATTAAGAATATTATATTTAAAATATTGCAACGTTTCGGCAATTACAGCTCTAATTGTCATTTTCGAATTGCAAATAAACAGACGGATCGGAAATAAAATAAACAATCTTGAGTTTAAAAAAAAAAAAGGATGAATACATTCATTATTGATGGGGGGAAGGGGAAAGGAGGACACATAAGTCAAAAAACAATATAAAGTGAGTTGTAGTCCCCTTGGCCTAATGGATAAGACGTCTGACTTTGGGTCAGAAGGTTGCAGGTTCGATTCCCGTCGCGGACGTTTCATTGTAAAAATTATTTATATTTTCCATTCTCAAAGGAAATTGAGAGAAATAAAAGATTTTAGTAATATAGATTAACAGTGAAATATATAATGACATATAAGTTTTCTACTTGTAGGATTTAAAGTAGCTGCTTCCATTACCAAATTAGTAATGGTTAACACCTACATGTGAGTTTTTACAATATCTCAGAAAAAGAGATTTTTCTACAAAACCTAATTTCAATAAAAATTTATAAATGGGAAGTAATTTGATGTATCTAATTAAACTGCTTTCTTAGAAAATCTTTTTATCCCAACACATCCATGTAAATTGCTCTCAATTTTCATATGATGTTATGTCGTTAGTTACATGCAACTTAGTTAATAATTGTTTCATAAGTTATTTTTACAAAACTCACATTTAAATGGCTTCTCATCTGTATGCGATCTGATCTGAATATTTAAATGCCTTCTTTCAGAAAAGTTTTTTTTACAAAAATACTCATTTAATTGGCTGCTCACCTTTATGTGATCTGATGTGACGAGCTAAATGACTTGTTCGAGAAAAGCTTTTTCCACAAATCTCACATTTAAAAGGTTTCTCACCTGTATGTGATTTTATATGACTAGCTAAATGTCCTGCTTGAGAAAAGCTTTTTTCACAAATGTCGCATTTAAATAGCTTCTCACCTGTATGTGATCTGATATGATTAGTTAAGTGACCGGCTTGAGAAAACTGTTTTCCACAAAACTCACATTTAAATGGCTTCTCACCTGTATGGGATCGGATGTGTCTAATTAAATAACTTGTATTAGAAAAGCTTTTTTTACAAAACTCGCAGTTAAATGGCTTCTCCCCAGTATGTGATCTAATATGTCTGAATAAATTGCTTGCTTTAGAAAAGGATTTTTCACAAAACTCACACGTAAATGGCTTCTCACCTGTATGTGATCTGATGTGGTTAGTTAAATGATCTGCTCGAGAAAAGCCTTTTTGACAAAACTCACATGTATATGGCTTCTCACCTGTATGTGATTTTATATGAGCAATTAAACTGTCATTCTTGGAAAAGCATTTTTGACAAAATTCGCACTGATATGATTTTTCAACTATTTCTGAAGCCATGTCTGATATTTTTCTAATTATTTCGCAGAATACGTGAAATGTCAAGATAATAGCTGCCTCTAAAACTGAATGGTTACTTATAAGAATAAGCAAAATATTAATACGGTAGTATTTAGAGGAATTGAAAACTATCAAAATATTAGGCTTAAGTATTTATTAATGAATGTCATCGTCACTATAGTTTCTATTTTAATCACTGAAGCATTCCAATTTGATGTTGAATTTTTGATTGGAGATAGAATATGAAGAATAAAAAAAAAAACCACTGAATGGAAAGCAATTGATTCTAGCTTTACTACTGGCAGTTGGATAGCAGAGCCAAATGGAGATACGGTGCAACCGGAAGTGATGGAAACCTGTGAATGGATGAATCAAAACCAGATACCACAATTTCAATAACGAAATTTTAAATAATTATCACAAACTGGGAAAGCAGAGAAAATAGGTTAACTTATGTAAAGTTCCACAAATTCAAGCAATTAATAAAGCTTAAAAATACTAAGATAAAAGTTAGGTACAAATAGAAACTCTACACTTGAAATAAAATCAATGAAATGTAAATTTTATATCAAGGAAACTCTAAAAAATTAAAAGATAAACATAACTATATAATCACAATAAAACAAAAGAATAAAGGAAAAATTTAACTTGAATTAAAGTTAGTTTGTTGTTATGAAGTCATGCTTTATTTTCTAATGAAATGTTCATTTATTTTTGTCTATTTTTGCAAATCAATATTATGTTTCACTAAAGCTGAAGATAATTATTAGTTAATTAGAAAAAAAATAATACATTGCACTTTTCTTTATTATAAATTATAATTACTGTTGGATGCAGTGTATGTAGGCATAAACAAAATACAGTACTAAATAAAACCAAACTGTTGATTATTAAAAGACATTGCATCTACATGGTGGAGAGAAGAATACATACAGAAAAATATACAGAATATAATATATAAAATAATATATTCTATATATTATATAATATATAGAATTAATATACAGAAAAAAAAAAACGAAAAACGCGGGGCGCATGTATGGATGGAGTGTATATTATCTTGTATCCCATGTTTTTCGTTTTAAATCTTACAAGTATTTTCATAGCTATTAAAAAAAATTACAATCACAAAGTTCAGGACTATCTGTATGGGGTTAGGAATCTCAATGGGGCGAGGAAAAATTATTTTATACTTTTTAGTCCGTCTTAAAAACATGGTATAATAAAAAAAAATATATTTTTTTTAAATAATTATTTTCTGCTTTTTAATCTTGTGTATATGAAATTTTTCAATCGATTTTAAACATTTTGATGAGATTATAACAGAGACATGTGATAAATTTGAGGTTTATTTCAGTTTTTCTTCTCTTGTCCTTTTTGCTTCTTCTTCTGAAGGCGTCACTTGCATTGGGTGGATGTCTCCTTGACCATCGAAGAAATTGTCATTAATGCACTATTCACTATTAATATTATTAAATAAAACAGTGGTAAAAAAATTAAATAAATTGATATATTATTACCGTGTCCTCAGCTCAGATAGCATTCATGGTGGTGGAATGCGTCCAGCAACCCGCCTTGCCATGCAAGTTCGATTGGATTCAGGTCCGGGGAACGCGCAGGCCACTCCAAACGATGGATGTTCTCATGTTGGAGGTACGTCCACCAGCAGCCCGATATGAACAGAAACTCTGGACCAGCAGCACCCCTGAAAAGTCGCACTATGTTGGTGAAGGACATTGTCCCAGTACAACTGGGCAGTAACGGATCCTCTGTCAAAGATGTGCAAGATGTGTAGTGGTATACAAGAGGCCAGCATGATGCCTGCCCACACCATCACACCGACAACCCATACCGCCGTGTTCGACAATGTTTGCAAGATTGGCCCTGGTTCCTTGCTCCCTCCAGACGAGGATTCGATGTGAATCATAGTCTAGACTGTACTGGGACTCGTCAGAAAACATGACATAGCTCCATTGTGCCTGTGTCCATGGTGCGTGTTCAGTGCACCACAAAAGCGTCCCCTCAGGTGAGCTTGGCTCAAGGGGATGAACCTCATGGGTCTCATGGCATGCAGACCAACTGCATGGAGTCGCCTGTACACAGTTTGTCTGGATGCAGTGGTCTGCGTTGCTGCTGCTAGCTCCTTGGCAAGGTGGCATGCCATGCTTCGGGGGTTCCATCTGGCCGTTAGCGACAGATAGTGGTCTTTCCAGGGTGTGGTGACATGTGGATGTCCTCTGCTACAGTGTCGGACAATATTTGGTCCTGCTGGAAATGTCTCCATAAGTGAGAGATGGCACTATTTCATGTTCAGTGCACGAGACACTTCCACTTGTGACTGACCTGCCTCAAGATGTCCTATCACTCTGCCTTTCATTTGCAGGTCCAAAAGAACATGATGGGCCATGGCTAACAATTGACATACAGTAATGTACAATCAGTGACCAAAACTGTCACACAATTCGTCCTGTGTCGTGACCGGCACTGCCACTACACAGGTGGCATTTCTGAACTTTATTTATTCAGACAGAACAGGTTCTACCATTTTTATTTTTTGTGTGGGGATGATATTGGGAAGACCTTCTGCACCCGCCTACCAAGTTTGGTTCCGACTGGACAAGCAGACCAGTTCATTCCAGAAGATCCCTAAATTTAAGGACATCAGTGCAGAACAGCTAATGGCATTCCATTTGTAGAAACAATCTGACACCAACACTCCAGGTGGCGAATTGAAAAACTTAAAAGTCCAATTGATTTGCATCTGTTTATTCGAAATTACTGACTACAAAATTGATTTTCACAAACAGAGGTCATCTTTTCTCTATGTTTTCATGAACGCTTCTAGTAAAAGCTACATTATTAATTAAAATTATAACAGAATTCCGACCTGAAATTCCAGAGCAGCAGGCTGATTGAAATCTCGAAAACATATAGTTGTTGGTTGAGATTTAATGAGAAATACTGAAACTGAAACCAAAGAAATACAAAAAAAAGAAAAAAATGAATTACTTTTCCTGTTTTACTTAATTAAAAACATTCTCTCCTATTTGATGCATTGAATAAATGATTTTTTATAATAAAACGTAGGTAAGACGGCAACTGAGGAGTGTAAATGTTCCATCTGATGGAAGTTGATATGGAATGTGTAAGACAGAGTTTTAAAGCTTTTTATTTTTTTTATTTAATGGTTGCCAGTTCTATTAGGTGTAATTACAAAGTTACTCCTGAATTATAGGTGCTTGAATATTTAATGTGGGTCAATATGGTTAGTTAAATTAAGTTAAATTGAAACATTTATAACAAAAAGTACTATGAGTAATTTAGAAATTTCCTTTTTTTTTCTTTAATATTAATTGAGTATTTATTATTATTTTATTAATTGCATCTTGATTATTTTAACACTATTGCTATTGCAGATTTCCCAATTTATCTGACTAAAATCTTTGGAATAAATAATTATATTCATCTATTCTAAAGCCAAAATTATTTTTCATCATTGGAATTTTAAAACTTCTCAGCCAATATAATCTAGTATCTGTGTTGGAGTTATAATTCTCTTTAACCTTTTTATATTTATAGAAATTCTTTAAAATGATATTATATATATATTTTTCTTCGATATTCAAAATTCTATACTTAGCTCTTATTTTTCTTTTCTTTTCTTCAGTTTGATCTTTGTAATTTATGTAGATATTATTGAAAATTCTATATATTAGTTTATTTACATTATTTTTCTGTTGTTTTGTTAAGCAATGCCAACAATCCAAACCATAATTTAATACCTAATCAACAAGTAATTTATATACAGTAAGTTTTTGTTTAAAATGATACTTATTTCTTAGATGATAAAACCTAAAAGTGAATGTATGTAATCGTTTGATCACATAATTATAGTGATTGCTGCAATTGTAGTTATCATCAATGTTAAAAGCAGTTTGGCAGAAGATGGAAACTTGTTCCAGAACAGAATTACAGATGTTGCAACTGTGATTGTCAATGACACAGAAGAGAGCCATGCTGGCAGTAGCAACGCTCGTGGAGTAGTGCGACAATTGGATTTGATGTATGCCACGGTATGAAAGGTCTTGCAGAAAATTATCCACTTCTATCCCTATAAAATCAGCTATGCAGAGTAATTTGCTTCATTTGCTCTGAAGTTATTTGCCAGAATGGAAGTTGCCGATGCTTAGCCTTGGAGCATTCTAAGGGGAGATGAGGCCCATTTTTATCTGAATGGGACTATGAACACCCTAAATTTCGAATTTGGGCATCCGAACCACCCCATGCATTTCAGGAAATTCCATTATTCATCAAAAAATCATTATATGGTGTGGCTTCACAGTAGATTTCATCATAAGACCATTCTTTTTTGAGATCAATACTCTTGACAGGTCCAGTAACCTGCTCCATTACTGCACAGAACTATTGCGAAATGCTGAACAGTTTCATCATTCCGCAACTTCAGCAAAGACAATGTCTGAACGAGATAACTTTTACACAAGCTGGAGCACCATCACACATTGCACGATCGGTACAGCAGCTTCTACAGTATCACTTCACAAACAAAAATCATCAGTTCTTTCTGGTTGCATGGCTGCCTCGCTCCCTGGAAAAGTTTGTGACTTTTGGCTCTGAGGTTACTTGAAGTCCAAGGTCTATCTTAGCAGGGTCCTGAACTCATATCTCATGACATTAAAAACTCCATCTTTTGATATATTCATTTATTAACGGTGATATTTCGCGGAAATAGTATCTTTCCGCTTTTTCAAACATTTTTTAAAACAACAAAGAGTAACTTCCATTACATTTCTTAATATTGATACTGGTATGTATAATACAGATATATTATTGTTATAACAATGAAAGACTTTTAACAAAACCAATTATTAATTTTAGGAGTATAAGATATGTTATGTTCAGCTGAAGAGAATGTTAAACACAGGAAGCAATTCTTGCTCTACAAGAACTGTGGCCACATTGAACCTGGGTCACTTCTACATGGGGGAAATGAATATGGTGTATAAAAAGTAATGTTTAGTGCAGTTGCTTTTCATTTGTCTGTCCTTTGCAACTCTTTTACATTGCACAGCACCACATTTCCCTCTATTGGCGACTTTGGAACTGCTTTTATTTTCACCGGAATCCTTCTTCCCATGTCTTTATTAGTTTTCCCACCAAATTTGGTGCCATTCCAGTTGTTCAATTGAGCTACAGATGGCTTTGAGTAGTGTCAGTTTAATTATGACCACCTTGTATATTTCCTGATAGTTTTATGTAAAAATATTTTATTTCACCGTTCTGCTGTTAGGTCATTCTTTCTTAAAATCAGGTTAATTTTAAAGTTACATTACAATTATTGTTTAAAAACCTCAATTTATTATAACTTTAAGTAGTGATTTCTTTATAATAATTCTGTTTTATTCCTTAATCTCTACTGCAATGCAGTAATCATACTTTTTTTTGTTGTCTTTTAACTTTCAATTAAAACAAAATTGAACGAGTTTTCATATATGCCTATCTCTTTGATCTTTCTTTTGCCTAACTAAAAGATTACTTTGTGCTTTGGCGATAGCTGATCATTTAACAAGTAGTGTCCAAATGTCCAAGGAAAAGTAACCAAGAAAAAGTGGGGTGAAAGGAATTGCTGTATTTCCTCAATGCTATAAAAGGGTTTAAGGCTTTAAAACAAATGCCAGCTTTCATTCTTTTCTGAAAGATAATGCATTAATAAAAGTGTGGTGGGTCAAGATTTGCTAGGGAGAAGTCGTCAAATAGAGCTGAATAAGCAACGAGCATTTCAGAAATGAAGATTTTCTGATACAACTTAGCAGGCAAATTCATTAAAAACAATCTTCTTAGAATTGTTCGTAAATCTTGCTACATTAATTATATTTCTTGAAAACCGTTAGCATTAAAGTTTTCTTTGCAACACCCAGATATTATTATGTTTTCATCGCAAGTGTTACTAATGTTAATAGTAGTCGAAATCATTTTGTTTTATATTTGTCTTCAATCCATGTCTTAAATCTTGTTATCAGTGTATATTCAGAGGGAAACAATGTTTTATTAATAAAATACAGAATTACAACCTCGTCTTTGTTCCTTGGTTCTTAAAAGGCAAACCTATCTCGAATCGTAAACACATAATTCAAAAAAATAGATAGCTTTGAAATATTTCTTAAACTTATTGTTTTGTCCAATTTCTAAATACTGAAGTTTTAGGCTCTAAAAAATTAAATAATAATCCATTTCATTCATGATTTTGATTTTAAGAATGATTTTCTCATGAATATAGATCCATGTGTTTACCAATTTTTAGCACAAACTCTCTAGCTTTTTTTTATATAATACTTCCATAATTTTTTTTTTAATTTTTCTAATTAAAGAATTGAAATCATATAAATAATATAAATAAAGCTTACAGAATTATTATTGGGACCTTGTATCTACTAAAATGTAGATTCTATATTTTTGTCATTTTTAGTACATGACAAAGATTTTACGATTTCTTTTTTTTTTTTTAAATTGAGAGATTAAAATTTATTCTAAAAAGCTTAATGAAGGGAGGGAATGGAAACTTAAATAAAAAAAAAAAATGCATTTTAGGATTAATTATGATTTTTTAATGCTTCTGCCTACTCAAAGTGCAAATGATACAACATTCAAACTGTATTCCAAATTCAAATAACTCATAATAACTCCTTCTTAAAATGAATCTCATTTCATTCAGTTTTTTTGAAAGAATTATAAAAAAATAATAAAATTCTGAAACAAAAATTGAAATTGGTTGTGTGTGCATATATATATATATAAATTTTTTAAGGAAGAATTTTATTCGTGATTGTTATATGATGTATGAATTTATTTGTTTAAAGAAGGATTGTATGAGATTTAATGGTTTTGTTGTTCAAGAAAGTTTGTGTCATGAATGATTCCATGATTGTTTATGCTTTGAATTCTGTTTTAAGTGTAGAGGTAAATTTTAGGTTTTCTCTACACTTTCTGTAGTTTTTTCCTGAAGAAGACTTCTGCTAAAGAAGTTGAAATATTGATTAAAGATGTTTTAAGTGGAAGAAGGAGTTATTATTTTGATTTTGATTTTTTTCATTGTATTCCAAATTGGTTAATTTATTTAAATAATATGAAGGAAAAGTTTTACAAAATAATGAAGTATGAAGATTTCATACAGATAAAAATGTGGGAAGCTATGAACTTTAAAAGGTATATCCCTTGCATCTGTAAATATATATATCCTTGACTCTGTGCTGGATTTGTCATTCGAGACTCCAATACTGCAATCTGTCAATTAGACTGCATTAATAATAACTAAATATACAAACACATTAAAACGTTTTTTGAGGATTTTGGAATTCCAGTTTTATGGGGGCAATCATCCAATGTCCCTTCAGCTTTATTTCTCATTTTTTAAACGGAGTCTCAGCCCCCCCCCCCCCCCCAATTCTCTAACCCTAACTATTCTGCTTGAAGGCCCAAACTCACTCTGATTGAAGATTTTCTTCTTTGAAAATAATTCTAAAAGATTTCAAAAAGATAAAATAAATTTATGGTTGACTTTCAAGTGTCATAAAGCTATTTGAGGGAGACAGATAAAAAAAATAATAAATTAGATCGATCCTCTGAATAGATTACTGTAAGGCAAAATTCGTTCATTTTCTCGTCTTTTCATTCCTTCAGCCTAAATAGCCTTTTGAAAATGCTAAAAAGAAAAAAAAAAAACAATTTTGTTGTATTCTTCAGTGAGTGAATCCTTTGTGTGCTCTGCAACTTAGAGAGTCATCAATAACAAGATACTGGAATCCAAGGGAGATAAAGTAATTTCAACATTTATAAGAATTACAAAATTTCATTAATTTAAGTGTCTAAATGTATTAGATATGCAATGAATAATTACGAATTTTAGGGTTAATGCACAATTTTATAGATAACCAGAATGGCAATATAGTCTGATTTGATGTATACATTCAGAGTATACAAAAATAAATGGATCACTTAATATATGGAAAGCAAGTTAAAAACTGAATATAGTAACTCCTTTTACTTAGATTTCTGTGAGACTTGGGAAGGTACAAACATTTCTATTCACTTAATTTTGAAGGTGGATCACATTTCAAAAAAAAATTACTCATCTTCTAGAAAAGGTGCTAGAAACATTATTTATATGTAGTTTTTCATTAAGGTTTTTTTTTTTTTCCCTATTGAAATACAATTCTTTTCTAACAATGAAAATAAATGTTTCTGAAAATTCAGATGAGAAGTTATGATTTTCTTTGAGGAAAATAAAAAGAAAGTAAATATTTTCTACTGACTGCTAAATAATAAAATTCTGAATGCTTCAATTTCTTGCACAAATTTAAAACTAGTTTGACCAGTTTTTACAGGAACATACAGAGAAGAAATATGTCCCCAACTGAACTGAATCTTAAGTTGTGGATTGTTCAGACTGTCAGATTTGTAACATTTTTTTTTTTCAGGATATTTCCTGGTGATCAACATCTACTTTTGAAGACAGTGAATGCTTTCTTCGCAAATTTTAGTTTTAATCAGTGAAGGATAAAAGCAAAAGAAAAGATACTTTCAATGTTGACTATTGTATTACGTTAGCTTAAAAAGTTCTACTGATAACAGGTTATCATGATACAAATTTTGTACAAACTTAAAACCAATAAATTCATTTTCAGAACTTTTATTAAATGACTGTTCTCAGGTGTATTTTGCTATTTCTCTAAAATCAAAGACTTAAAATTGCAGAGATAATTTTTGAAATCACTCACATTTGGCTAGAAAGTTTTTACAGTCTATTTACATTCTATTTAAATAAGCCTAAATATGAATCAAAGTAAAACAATTTAAATCTTTTATTTTCTACCAACTACTACATTTTCTAATTATAAATAAATCGATTTTTATAAATTTTTCGTTGAAATCTAATGAACAATATATGAACTGTGAGAAACATATTTGTTTGTTTACAATTAATTGTTAACTTCACGAGAAGCTAAAATGTTTTAATACATTCCCATCCCCATAATAAATGTTGAAGACAATGCTGTTGTTGTTGGAAGTCAGCTTCTTTAGCATTTAAATATTAAATAAATGTTTTTAATCATCCATTTTAACTTTCATAATCATACACTTGCAAAAGGCTTAAGTTTTGCACTTAATACCAGTCTCTACCTTTTCAGGTAGAGTTTATATTAATAAAACTATAGAACTATAAAAAGAAAGTAGAAGTTAAATTAACATTTCCTGAGAGGCTTTTTTTTGTGAATAAGGAAAAAATTATTGAACTCTTATAAACAATTAAAATTTAACATTTATAACCTTATTCGTCAGATATATTCTTCACTCTTTGCAATTTAAATTTATTTGTGTCTTTAGAAAATTGTGATGAATAATTTTAGCATTAATAAATTTAAACTTAGAATATAGGCAATCTGAATGATATGAACAGGTTTTTTTTTTTCTTTCTTTTTCACATATTTCAGGTTGAATTTAATTGTCTGTAGGTGACACAAACGTATTACTACCTTTCATGAAATTGAGTCCATCAATATAAATCTAAAATAATAACTTAAAATCAGCTGTTGCTGTTAAACACCTCTTTTAAAAAATTCACATTTAAATAACTTTTACGCTTCTATACATAGTGTCGCTCATATCAGGAGAAGCCTTATCCCTGCTCTGTCTGTCTGCTGTTGCGGGAATCACGATCGATCTATGGACCGATTAAGTGGTGTTGTTACAACCTACATCACAGTTCAAAGAGCCTCTTGCTAGGGTTTCAGCATTGTAAACTGTTACGGCCAAGCTGCTGTTTATTGTGGTTTTTCTTTAAGAAAAAGACCAAAAATATAATAAATTATCAGAACGCATTTTTGAGACTTCAAAAAAGCCTACCTCAGGGATCTTTTTCCCCCCTTATTTTTGAAAATTTTAGGAGAAACATTAAGACAAAACAAGTTGTATTTTTGTATATATTTGAGGTTCGACACTGCACCAGATGTTGAGACCTTCTGATTGGTTCACTCAATCTTTTTAGTGAATCCACTCTCAAATCGCAAAGTACTGAAACTCATTTCAAAAGCAGGATTATAGAAGGATACATAACTTTATATTTGCAAACAATAATACAATTTATTCTTCTACGTATTTATTATAATGGCATCTCTCAAATTCTATGGAGCTGCTATTTTTTTCTGTGGGTTTTGAAGTTGTAAATTTCCAGGATTTTAACATTTGTGTAAAATAAATTCTCACCTTTTGTTTCTTCAACTCCAGAAATTTCTATATTATTTTTCCTTTTTTATATTTCTAACATTTCCACATTCAGCTCCATTTGACTTATTTTGGGCATTACTGCTTTTTTAGGCTTCTGAAAGACGCCTTATATAACCGGTGTATCTGTCTGTGGACACATACCCCACAATGCTTCGCAACGGCTTCTGTTAGCTCAGTTGGTTAGAGCATCATGCTAATAACACGAAGGTCATGGGTTCGATCCCCTCATGGGCCATTCTTATTCTCAATTTTTTTCTCCCCATTTTAAATCTTTTCACAGTTTCTCAACTTATGACATTAAGAGATATTGGTTATGTAACCCTTTAGATTTGGGATTCTGATAACTACTTTATTTTCTCTAAAATTAGTATCATGTTGTATAAAGTAGATACTTAGGATGCGACTGTTTTAGAATTTCATGAATGTTGTAGGTGGCCTGTTAGCTCAGTTGGTTAGAGAGTCATGCTAATAACGCGAAGGTCATGGGTTCGATCCCCTCAAGGGCAATTCTTATTCTTCATTTTTTTCTCCCTGTTTTAAATCTTTTCACAGAAACTTAATTTTTTTTTAAATCATTAGGAATTCAGTGTATTAACAAGGTTTGAGTTAAGAATGACGATTATTCCATATAAATAGGGGTGGCTACGATAGCATGGGGTCGCAAACAGACTCGCATGCGCATTTTCTGGACCACCCTGGCGCAGTCTATTCTAAAGTAAAGGTGATTCAGAAGCTGTTGCGAAGCACTGTGATTGGTTTGCTAATCACTATCCCTATCTTGTTTTCCATAGTAGTTAGTTTTTCTGTTATTGATTTTTGATTTTCAATCAGAGTTGATAACTTCTTCATAATTATCACGTTTTTTTTTTATCCCTATGTTTTATTTTCCTTCAAAAAAAGTGCCATTTTTATTATTTATTTTTGTTTCTTTTTTATCGTTAAATTTCGTTTCGAAAGTGTAAAAATTCTCTGTTTTATCTATTTTCTTTTATTTTCCTTGTGAGTTTTCCCCTTTTCTGGGCCCCGTTAATTTGTATTTCCGTTCTCTTTTGTTTTTCCCTAATTCGTTCAGACTCGCAGTCTCCCTTAATCCATTTATTGTTTAGTAATATTGTTTCCCCTTTCCCGCGCTGCAAGTTGATTGGTGGAAATGTTTGGAGTTTTGGAGAATTTTGTATTTTTAGATAGATTTTGGTTTCGGAGTTGCTAGCCAACAGATGTAAGAATGTAAACTCCGATTTGAAAGTGCGATTTAATTTTATTTTTATCTTTTATACTTAGTATTTCTGCATTTATTTTATTTCCAAGTGTTAGCTGTGTGTGTGAGAACCCGGCATCGAATATTACGCACATTTTCTGTTATAATAACTGACCGAACTTTCACCTCCGCACGAATGCCGAAATGTGCGTCCGTCGCCGAAGCCGTTCGACTCAGGCTGAGCAGTGCCCGATTTGACAGCGAGCATGCCTGGGAAACACTGCTAATCGGCCTCGCGTCAACTCAGCTGTGCGATCCGATAACTCGAAGCAAGTGCTAGGAAGACGGCAGGAATAAATCATACTGATCAGTGAGCAAAACCCTGGGCAGAGGTTAGCGTGCTCGTGAAACAGCCTGCCACGAAAGCTCGCCAGTCTCCGAAGCAGCTCTCAGGGAATGGTCGAGGCTCCCCGACCGCTGATTTCCCCGGAACAACGCTTTGACAGTACCGTATCCTCCTCAATGTGCCTCGCCTGCAAGATATTTGTGGGTCATGAACAGTTCGAACAATGTAAACTCGCGTATGCTTGTGAAAGTGAACAGTGGATCCCAAGGTATGTTACGTGCAACTTGAACTATCGTAAGTTACACTTATAGTAAAAGAACGCCTCAATCTACACACACACGAACTATGCTAAACTTAACTGCTTTATTTTCTTTAGTTTATTAGACTGTTTAATTTGTTTTACAAGAGACTTTTGTCAGACTGAAGGAACATTTTTAAAATAATTTTCTTAGTTAACCAGATCGTTAATTTGATCACTACTTTGTTTAGTAGTTGTCGGAGAAAAGACACTCTCCGTGAATATTTGTATTAATCATTTATTCAATAGTTTATCATTATATTTTGTGTACTTTGTGATGAGATGAAAGTGATGTTTGTTTTCTTTTAACCGAAGTCGACTTCTATTTATTTTTTTTTACTTGTTCATTGCAATTAAAGAACTTGTTTCTTTCTTAAGTTTAGTGATTCCGTTTGTTTATTTATCCTTTAGCTTATTTAATCCTTTCAGGTCGTCCGTTATCCTATTAAAGCGGAATGGTAGGAGAGTGCTGATCTTAATCCGATCCTCGGAAAATTTATCTTTTAATTACATTTTTCCCGCCAATGATAGAGGGGTTCGCCTTATTCCCATTAATCAGTTTTTTTTTTATTATTAGTTAATATTTTTTTGTGACATAATATCCTCATATTGTTTATTTATAAATTCTATTCAGTTTTTTATTGAGGTTTTGTTTGCAATTTTGTAAATAAGTTGGGCAACTTAGATGAATAAATGAAAACTGTACATAAAAATAAGTTAAAAACTAACATCTGCTAAAAAAAAAACAAAAAAAGTATAAAAACAAAACCATTAGTTTCGACGGCTAACAAGTCATCATTTTCAAGGTGTAAAACGAAGTAAAGATAAATTGGAAGGCTGTTTATAAAGTGCAGGTAAGGGAGTGAAAACGATGGGAATGACTTATGTACTTAGGAAAAACAGCGATGATAGGGAAGGATGAAGGAAGGAAACAAATCCACATACATAAATTTGGACAAATGTACATATATAGACACCAAAAGAGAACATTGAAAGGCTTATGCGAAAAATTAAAAACATAGGTAATTTCTCACAATTGCTCTTGTAGTAACAGAATTATATGAATAATATTTAATGTTGGCTATTGCTTCTGCCAGTATCCTATCAAAGTTAGAATGATGATATGACAGCTTAAAACCTTTTATGATTATGTAACCTGACAAACAGTTCAAATTTTATCAAATAACAAAACTAGCAATTAAATTACATAGCTAATACTATTCAATAATTTAAAATACTTGCTTCTAAAAGGCTACAGCTAAAAACTTTATAATTGTGTAAAAAACATAATGTCTCATGAGGTTTTACAGTTTCTTCATAAAACGAAAAGATCCTTCATATAAGAAAGATTTTTTCATATTAACTTAATTTCTGTGGCTTTTCAAATATATATATATGTTTTGATAAGCCTAACTGCTTTTCTTAGAATTTTTTTTTCCATAAAATTCAAATATTAAATGGCTTTTAATCTGGATATGATCTGATATTATTAGTTAAATGACTTCCTTGAGAAAATCTTTTTCTTCACAAAATTTCCGTTACAATGTCTTCTTTCTACTATGTAATCTAATGTGTCGAGTTAAATGACCAGATTGGGAAAAGCATTTGTCACAAAATTCACACCTAAATGGTTTCTCTCCTCTATGTAATCTAATGTGCTGAATTAAATGACCTGATTGGGAAAAGCATTTTTCACAAAATTCGCATCTAAATGGTTTCTCACCAGTGTGTAATCTAATGTGCTTAGTCAATTCAGTTGCTTGAGAAAAACTTTTTCCACAAAATTTACATTTATTTGGCTTCTCACCTGTATGTGATCTGATGTGATAAGCTAAATGATTTGATTGAGAAAAGTTTTTTTCACAAATTTCACATTGAAACGGTTTCTCACCTGTATGTGTTCTAATGTGCTTTGTTAAATATTGTGCTAAAGAAAAGCTTTTTTCACAAAAATCACATTTAAAAGGTTTCTCGCCATTATGTGATCTGATGTGACCAGCTAAACTACTTGCATGAGAAAAACTACACTCACAAAATTCACATTTAAACGGTCTCTCTCCTGTATGTGTCCTTATGTGGTTTGTTAAAGTTGTTTCTCGAGGAAAACGTTTTTCACAAAATCCACATTTAAACGGCTTCTCACCTGTATGTGATGTGATGTGACGGGCTAAGTGATGTGAATGAGAAAACTGTTTTTCACAAAACTCACATTTAAATGGCTTTTCACCCGTGTGTGATCTAATGTGTCTATTTAAATTGCTCCCTCTAGAAAACGTTTTCTCACAAAACTCACATGCATACGACTTCTTATCTGTATGTGATCTTGTGTGCATAATAAAACTGGATTTCTTGGAAAAGGATTTTTGACAAAATTCGCACTCGTATAATTTTTCCATTATTTTTGATGCCATATCAATAGTACAACTACCTGTTATCTTTCGAATTATTTCTGTAGTGTCTATAGATTACGTCGAATGTCAAATAATAGCTCCTTGAAAGAATGAAAGGTTACTTGTGAAAATAAACAAAAGATCACAAGATCTGATATTAGGCTTACGAATTTTCTAAATGACATCGTTACTACAGTTCATATTTTAAGCACTGAAGCAATCCTAGGTGGATTGTAATATTTAATTGGGATTCGAATATGAAGTATAAAAATCATGCGCAGAAAATACTTGCTATTAAATTTACTATTGGCAGTTTACTACAAAGTTAAGGGAACCCACAACGTACGGAGAATACAAAGTGTACACTTTTACTGTATTAAAAATCGGCGACACCAGCGCCACGAACTGAGTTCAATAGAACTACGTCTCCTAGCAACAACATCCGACGCTTGAGGTACCGTTGTCGTAAATTGACCGAGTTTAGAGTTCATGTTTATTCGTTTCTTTTGTTTTTATGTTTTAATATGAACGTTTTAACAATGAGTTAAACAAGCCTGACTTGTTGCACGCATTAATTTTTTTTTTTTTAAGAAAAAGCTGATATATAATGTTAATAATTAACTATAAACCAGACAATTATATTGAAATAAATACACGTTGTCGTCTCGTCTAATTTAAACCACACAGTAAAGATACGTTTCTTGACGCCATTATTCAGGATGTCAAGTATTGGGTAAACATTTGAATAAACATTTAATGAAGTAAAAAAGACTACTGCAACAAAATCGTTATCTTTAAACTCACAGTTATTCTCAAGTGGGTTCGGTAATTGTGCTCGGTAATTTCAAAGTTTCTTTTTGCAATGTTATTGGACAACAGAATCACGTGATTGAAATCTGTGAATGGATGAATGAAAACCAGATACAAAATTTCAACAATGACATTTTAAACAATTAACACACATTGAGTTAGTATGAAAATGGATTAACTCAAATAAAGTCCGAACTTTCAAGCAATTAATCAATATTGAAACATTAAATAAATATTAATTTTCAAGTAATTAACGTTTGTAAGTTGAATTATTGGGAGATTTCAGGCCACCACACATCTCAATTAAAAATAAAATATATGTACAATTAAAATATGAGTACTTTCGAAACGTCCAACATTTCTTTGTCAAGTGGTTGAATACAATAAGTTCCTAAATATAAGGCCTAGATTGGAACATGTGATAACAGACGGTTCCATTGAAAGTCAGGGGGACAATACAAAGCTTCATTTGGACATGACAACTAGAATTAATAACGTACATAGACTGCAAAAAACAAAACAAAAAAAAAAATAACCCCCAAAAAACCGACTAACTATTCAATCTTAACACTTTGCTTCCCGTTTAGTTAATTGTCTACCGAATAAAATCTTTATAAACATGATATCTTTTGGTGCGTATTTACATTTTCGACTATACGACATTATCTTCCAAACCCATGGAAAGACATTGATTTCGCTTAGCTTGCATCGTTAGCCCACGCCTACATTTTCATCTTACAACCGGGTTTTTAGCCTAATTTAAGTGTCCTTAGATTAACAGCTCTCAATTGCAAGTTCTTAAGAAAGGGCTGAAGTTTGGCATTACAACCAAGCCAAAAACGGAAGAAGTCATAGCTAACATCGAAGCAGGCCTCAGCAGAACAACCCAAATTATTGATCCTTCAATTCGCAGTAGAATTGTTGTTGTCTAACGATCCAACTATGCAAATTATTCCCATCACCATAATTTGAACCCTTTGGAAAGAGACGCTCTAAAGAGACAATCCAGATATTTTGTTGGTACCAGCGGATAAAGGAGGTTTCACCGTAGTGCTTTCTAAAATACAATATCTTCAAATGGGTAAGATTTTCATTGACAATACTAAAGGAACTAGACATTTTACTGACAACAAGAAAGAGGTGCTCAACTTAAATAGGCGCATAGCTAGAACTTTGTTTAAGGATGGTCTTATTTCCGAACGTGAATGTCTTAGGCTTATGGATGATCAAGCTAATATTCCTTACCTGAGAATTCTTCCCAAGATCCACAAAGCTCGAGAGGTGAATGCTTTATAACATTACACTATTTTAAATCTTCTTCCTTCAATATTCTGGTAATATTTTGGCGATATTTCGCGAAATTTTATCATTTCGCTTTTTCAAGCCTTTTTCTTCAAGCCTTGAGTCTATCTCAACATTATTGATGCCTGCGTTATAAAATTTTTCAAGTGCATGAATAAAGACAAGGGGTATATGGTTAACTCCAACTCACTATCGTTTTTTCAAGACATCATTAGGGGCCAAGAAGAAAAATTTCAATAAAAATCCTTAAAATCCTCACAATAATTGAATATGTCAATTTTCAGATGTTGAATTTAAGTTCATGTTTTACTAGTTGTAACTCAGTTGAGAATGTTCTGTTAAAAGGACGAAACCGGTCCTGTTGTATTTTAATGTGTGTAAAATCTTTAAAATTTTATATTTGTGTGTCGGTGTCAATCATTCCATATTTAATATTTTGTTTTCGTAGAATCTATGTACAATTATTATTAATAAGAATTTATTGTTTAACTAGCAAAAATACCCGTGCTTTGCGCGAGTTACAAAAACAGGTTCCTGAGGACGAAGAAATTGTAATTGTGTGATCACTTTGAAATTTTTCTAATTGGTAAAAAAGGCTTGCGGGAGTTACAATTTATGTTGTAGACCTGCTACCATCGCTGCGCTCCGAAAACCTCAGGTTCCCCCACAAGGGGGGAGGGGTCAGTTGGTCCCTCAGCAACGGGGCCCGGCCGTCAAAGGGGCCCGGGCTGAGATCTACAGTTTGTTATAGTGTAGAACAGGAGTGGTGGTTAACAATGGCTTTTTCATTTTTCAATCCTCACTGCCATTTCTTAAAAACGGTACATTTCAGTAGGTAGAAGCCTACTGCATCACATCATTGTAGTTTCAGATGGATGACGCATCTGTTGTCAATGCTACGTGACTTTTAATTAGTCACGATAAAGCATTGAAGCGAGCAGCTTGTTGTTTTTTATTGGTCTCAGTATAAATGTTTAATGAATATTATTGACACTATATATTGCGCAACTGACTTCAAATTTTGCAGAGAGGGATTAAAATGTACGTAATCTATATTACTAAAATCTTTTATTTCTCTGTCTGTCTGACTGGCGCAATTTTCTGAGCGAATGGAAAATAGAAATAATTTTCACAATGAAACATTCGCGACAGGAATCGAACCTGCAACCTTCTGATCCGAAGTCAGATGCCTTATCCATTAGGCCATAGGGACTACAACTCTCTTCATATGGTTTTTTGACTTATATCTCCTTTCCTTTCCCCCATCAATAAGGAATGTCTTCAATCTTTTTTTTTGAATCTCAAGATTGTTTATTTATTTCACATCAGTCAGTTTATTTGTAATTCGAAACTGACAATTAGAACGATAATTGCCGAAACGTTGCAATATTTTAAATATTCTTACTTAACCAAATCCCATGTCATATTGAAAAATATATGGGTGTACACGCCAGATGTTGGAGTAAAGAAAACAGAGTCAAGAAAGACTCTTTCTTAGCACTCTTTTTTTGAGGTGGAATACCGAAAAAATCACTATTTGCAACTCAAAAACCATCAATAAATGTAACTCAAACGTCACTGAAAAGTGACAATTATAATTAAAATGAGAGTCAAAAAAGAATGAAGCGATACTTCTATTAGATAGAATACTGAAAAATCACTATCTGTAACTCAGAAACCATCAATATTTGGAACACAAAAGCCACTGAAAAGTGCCACTTAGAATAAAAAAAGAGACTCAAAAAAGAAAGAAGCAGTATTTCTATTAGATAGAATACTGAACACTATTGTAACTCAGAAACCACTGAAAAGTATCATTTGGAATAAAATAAAAAAAAAGAGTCATGAAATAAGAAGCAGTATTTCATTAGGTAGAATACAGAAAAATCACTATTTGTAACTCAAAAACCATCACTATTTCTAACTCGAAAACGACTTAAAAGTATCAATAGGAATAAAAAAAAAAGATAGTCAAGAAAGAAAGATGCACTATTTCTATTAGGTAGAATACTGCTCAGAAGTTAGACGTCTTAGCCATTAGACCACTAGGCCTACATTCTAATCTCTGTAAAAAATAAAGATATATCATAGATATATGATTTACAAGGTGGTTCTAAAAGCAGTCGTAGATTAAGAGAATATAGACATCAAAAATTAAATTAAAAAAAAGCTTTTAAAAAATTTTAGTTTTAGTTTCCTTGATGTAATTTGTGTGTGTGTGTGTGTGCGTATTTTTTTTAATAAATAAAAAATTGTTTTCCGTTACATAAGGGAGGCTTCCGGAGCGAAGCGACGGGTAGCCGACTAGTTTTATTTAAAATTATTAGCTTTAGAATATTTTATAAAATTAAAATTACAAAAATAAATAAATATTATTAAGTTATAACTTTGGCAGTTTTTTAAACATACATTTAATTTCGGAAAGGTGTTTGAAAACTTGTCGGGGCTTGTCGGCCCATTGTATTTGTATTGACATTATCCTTGGATTATTAGTTAATTATTCCATGAAAAACATTTTCCACATGTATCCCCAATTTGGCTAAACCGACCTGGAAAATAACTATATTGTCTAAAACGAAAATGAGTTTTGAAGCGCACAGTACTATCAATTGATTGGTTATTCTGGAAATTAGGTCAATCTGAAAGAATTGACTTCAGTGTCATTATTTAATAACAAACCTACTGTAGATCAGGGGTTCAGAACCTGGGGGATACCCCCTCCCTTACATTAAATAATTGCTAAGGTGGGTAACGCTGCCACTCAAACAAAATCTACAATGAGGTGTTACATTTGTGGCGCAACATCCAAAGACTTTAATAATTTAGCAATCAAGAGCAATGTGAAAGCAGAAACACTAAAATTCGGTTTATCGATTTTGCATGCCAGGATCCGTATATTCGAAGGTTTATGCAACTGGCCTATAAGCTGCCTGTTAAGAAATGGCAGTTAGGATTGAAAAATGAAAAAGCCATTGTTAACCACCACCCCTGTTCTACACTATAAACAAACTGTAGATCTCAGCCCGTGCCCCTTTGACGGCCGGGCCCCCGTGCCGAGGGGCCAACTGACCCCCCCCCCCCCCTTGTGGGGGCCCTGAGGTTTTCGGAGCGCAGCGATGGTAGCAGATCTACAACATAAATTGTAACTCCCGCGTGCCTTTTTTACCAACTAGAAAAATTTCAAAGTGATCACACAATTACAATTTCTTCTTTCTCCAATAGTCCAGTAAAAATGTACATCAGACCATGCATCAGATCGGGTAGTTCTGAAATTTTGCTGAGTTGTTTATGATGTTATCCCAATGTAAGATCCAAGTTTTCGACCTCGAGCGCCGAACGCAACCTTGGCAAAAATCCAAAAAACCGCGAAATTTGCCATCCTTTTTCAGTGTTTGGCGATTGTAACCCTGAAGGACCATTGTTATGGTAAGAAGTACTGAGTACGTTTAGAAAGGAGACGAAATTTTCTACAGTTTGAGATCAGAACCGTGTAAATGGGCAGAATACTTTCCGAAATAAAACGTTACAAAAATTAGTGATATTTCCGAACTCTGTAAATTTTAGCAATATTGTGATGGTCTGTAGGAATAGCGAGCATGTAGGCCTATGTTACGCAGAAAACAAACAAATATGTGAAAAAATACAACAAAGGAAATAAATAATGAGAAGGAATACATAATGTGGGGAAGTGAAAGTGATAAGAATAAAAAACAGAAAACAGTCAAGAACATTTTCCCCTCTTGGAAGGGCCCGGTTGCGCATCATCGGGTTCCCCACTTTGAACGGCTGCAGCGGAATCATTGATGTCTTCCCAAATGACATCCTCCATCATGTCGATATCTGACATATCGTCGCTTTCTGGGGAGTGCGAATCAACCGCAAGTGCGATGTACGGCACATTGTCGCATGAGGTCCCGCTGCAGTTGCTGCAGACTAAAGAGCACTTCAGCCCTGCCTTCCTGCAGCTGCACGCGTTCCCACAACCCCTCTTATAGCCACACGAAAATCATCCGCAACAGGTGTTGTGGAGCTGCGTCTCTGGTCATCATTTTGGGACTGAGGCCTTGTGAGGTGGATATGCACCCCCAGTCGAGAGGGTTCAGTTCGGCTCCCAGCCACTGCTGCACCTGTAACAGAAATGGACATATATAGTTGAATAGAATATCATGAAAGACTTGTTTATAAAGAAAGTGTGTATATTAAAGTAAGTGTATACTGTATATAAGACCGATGTGTACCTGATGCTAGGTGCAGAAGGAGTGAAGTCTGGCCGTGTCTCGTGTAGGAGGTAACCTGGCGAGATTGAAGCACGTTTTTGCCGCAACCCTTGCAAATAGATGATAGCGCAGCTCATGAAGGTTCTGGATGTCGGGGTTGCCACCATACAAAGCAACTATTATCCGCTCCCCTGCTGCTGCTATCTCATCAGGTGTAGAGGTGGTGTCGAGAAAAATGGCAGCTACCGTATCGAGGTCCGAGTGTTTCTGGAGCATGGACAACAGTTTCATTTTCCAATGGCCGAAGAAGGAGGATGTCGAGTCACACCCACTGAAGGCGTGGATGAAAAGGAAAAGCTCTGCGTTGAATGTGTACTTTGAGGAGGTGATGTTGGAATAGATCACATCAGTAGCTATGTTTCTGCCACATTTCTTGAAAAAAATTTCACGTTGTTGTGCGATCCCAGTGAGGAGTATCAACAAGTCGATATCCTCGCCAACGACTAACACTACATTATAAGAAGAGGCAAGAGTGACAGCTTTAGTGATGATGAGCCTGTCAGTATCTTCCTCTGCCTGCAGTACTCGAATGTTATGGTTTGCCATTTTCGTTTTCAGCAGGTCGATAAAATGAATTTTGTTTTTTTTCGTTTGATAAGAAATTCTCTTGTGAAACCTGAGCCTTGGTATGTTCATCAAAGATTATTTCCGGAGATGAGTGTGACTTGGCTCTGCGAAGACGCTCAGAGCTCTTAGTTCCTTTTTGTATAGCATCGGCTGGGTATCCATCGAAAACCACTGCCACGCTTGAGCCGTAATGAGTACTGATGTACTGGGTGTACTTGTCAGCTATGGAAGCAAATGATGAGCCTCGAGGCCACACAACTTTGTGAAGTAGATGACCTCCATCCAGTACTACATATGTCGTTGTTCCTTGCTTGTCATCCAAGTTTACAGGTTGAAATGCGGAATATAATGTGGATTTCGTGCCCTTTCTAAGTCCCTCTTCGGTGAAAAGTGACAATGGAATTGGTGACAGCTCATATGTAAATAAATCTCGCAATTCGTCATCCGACTGTTTTAGGACACATACCCTGTGAAACAGTGTTAGAGGATTGACAGTGACCTTGCGATCACCAACAGCAATAGTTCGTACAGCTGAAGAATGGGAAACCACATTGTTTTTACGTTTGAATTTCACGTCCTTGAAGTTCTGCCCAACCGCTGTTAGCATCGATTTCGTTCCAATCTGTAGAGCCATGTGGCTGTTGACAGTAGCTTCTCCAACCTGTCCACTGCTGATGGACATAATGAAATCCGTTGTGGGAAATGGAGGGTGCTGCGAAAACCAACGACAAAGTTTTGCAGTATCTGATTCATCTCTCGCGACACGAGATGGTCGCATGTCTACATGTTGTTCCGTTGTTGCAGTGTTAACGTCGCAGTATGTTTCCACTTCATTGCAGATATTCTGTAGATACACCACGCCCAATGTCCATCGCGAGAGTACACTTGTTAAATACTGCAAAGCTGTATTGCGAACACTATTGGGTCTCGTAACAATTTACTTGATTTCCTGAAGCAAAATAGTCCTACAGGATCCCACAGTACATCACAATATTGCTAACAATTGCCGAGTTCGCAAAACTCACTAAATTTTGAAACGTTGTATTTCGGAAACTATTAGGTTCATATACATGGTTCTGATCTCAAACTGTAGGAAATTTTGTCTCCTTTCAAACGATACTAATCACAACATTAGTCCTTCAGGGTTAAAATCGCCAAAACCTGAAAAAGGGTCGAAAATTTTGCGGTTTTTTGGATTTTTGGCAAGGTTGCGTTCGGCACTTGAGGTCGAAAACTTGGGTCTTACATTGGGATAACATCATAAACAACTCAGCAAAATTTCAGAACTACCCGATCTGACGCACGGAACCCCCCCTTTCAGACGACAATTTTACTGGGCTACAAATCAGGAACCTGTTTTTTGTAACCCGCGCAAAGCATGGATATTTTTGCTAGTTAAACAATAAATTCTTATTAATAATAATTGTTCGTAGATTTTACGGAAACAAAATATTAAATATGGAATGATTGACACCGAAACACAAATTTAAAATTTAAAAAGATTTTAAACACATTAAAATACAACAGGACCGGTTTCGTCCTTTTAACAGAACATTCTCAACTGAGTTACAACTAGTAAAACATGAACTTAAATTCAACATCTGAAAATTATAATTTGCTGTGTAAATGAGGCTAGTAGACATGGACCACTGGATGACCTGGATATGAGCGCCAATGACATCAGTGCGCCGATGAAGTTGAACCTGTCATTACGTCATTCATTACATCATGCCTTGCTGCGCTTGCGTTGAATCGAGAAAAGGTTTGAGTCCAGAACAACTCAGGGTAAATTAACCTTGTGGAATGATAAACTTGGAGGCAGTAAGTCCCATCTTTTACATGCATTATTGAACAGCAAGGCAGCTTTGGCGGAAGCCCACTTCCTTTGACTTCTGATGAATTGATTTACAAAGTACTATTGGGATCATAAGGTTAATATACTCTTAAAAAAGCTAGGGTTTGTGATGTGGCTGTACGATCCATCGTAGCCATGCGCACAAGATATCTGTCCTTTCATTCGATGGTGTGTTGGGGTCGTTGGGCTCCGTAACGTGGGTGAGTTCTTGTGGAGATATACATTTCTAACTTTCATTTTTTGGGACCATCCTAATGGTGTAAACCAAATTTCATGTTCTCATATTCCTATTTTGTTTATTAAATTGTAGTTCGATTATGGATTGAAAAAGGAAAGACCGAAAATCCTCTCTGAAAATTCGCTAGCATGAAATATATTTTATATATTTAATTAGTGCGAGGGTGTGTTATTTTAGATATATTAAAGTTGAGTAGAAAATTTGTTTTCTTTTAAAAAACATGAAATATCTGAATTAATAAAGAAATTAAAATGAGGTCATTCGTCATTACGTCATCAAATTAAATATGCAAAATGAATAAGAACTTTGACATTTCTGAGCACCAATCAATAGGTCGATTCGAGAAAACTTAATTCAGAGATGTCTGATATGCATCATCTCCTCACATGTCGATCAGTACGTGCAAATGAAAACATCAATAATTACAAGATCATAAACAACAGAAAATACAGAAAATAATTTCCCAGGCAACTTCATTATAACTAAAAGAAACGATAAATAAATGCCCAAAAAGATAATTTATATTTTTGCTAGTTATATTTGGTATCCTAAAATTTCTCTGCCCAATTTTCTCCCCCCAAAAAATATTAAAAAAATTCTTTGAATAGGAGTTGAACGTGTGATAAATATAGATATTAAATGAGTAAAATATTGACACACGCATATAAGAAGCAATAATGTATATTAAAAAATATAAAAAAAATACACTACATAAATGGCCATGAGGGCCGGACGTTTCGACATCCTGAGCTGATGGTCATTTTTAACGGAAGAGTAAAAGAAAAGAAAAGGTTAACAGTTACAGATTAAATATTTTTATAACTATACCTGTAATTGTAAATGAAACTGTAACTATAGCTGTAACTATTACTGTTAGTTAACCTTTGAATTTAAGGATGATGTTATTTATGACTCCAGTCACGACTCCAATTTCCTTATTGTCAAGTTTACGACATTAAAACGAAATGATATTCAGTTTAGAAATAGCAATTTAATAGTTCTTCTTTTCATTTTGCATAATTATTGAAATGACGTAATGACTAATGATCTCAATTTATGTTGCTATTCAGATATTTCACGTTTTTTTTATAAAGGACACAATTTCCACATCAACTTTAATCTCACCTATATCGATTTCAAAAATAAAAATTATAAAGATCTGTAAATTACATGAAGTTATAAAATTCTGTATCAGCTTAGAAAATTGTTTCAAAGATCTACTTTCTCAAGTTAAATAAAACAAAAAGAAAATTTTTTAAAGTGAGTTATTTTCATGGGCAGTCTCAATTACAAATAGGAGTAATTTGTAATTAAATTAAAATTAAATTAAAGGCTTTAGCCTTTTCTACTCAAATTGTTTTCTTCTTTTATTGATCATTTACATATGATAAATTAGTTTCATTGTGCAGTTTCTTATTGATAAGTATGCAGCAGGAACTCTACACACTGCTGCGTAGTTTTCGACTGTCTGCAACGTAGATGCTGTTTATCATTTGCCAATAGAATAGCTGACCAAAGGTAGCATTTACATTTATTAATGTGATATTTCACCTATTCATAGGTGTGAGGATGTGCTAATTGAGATATATCAAAAATTGAAAGGAAAATTGTTTTCGTTGAGCGGAGACTGGTTGCTGTGACACACTCCAAAATTCAAGCTAGGCTTTGTGATGTGGCTGTGCGATCTGCCGTATCATTCGGTTTTGTGATGGGGTCGTTGGGCTCCTTAACTTGGGTGAGTCCTTGTGAAGATATACATTTCCATTGTTTTGGGATCAGCCTAATGCTGTTATGCAAATTTCTTATTCTCATATTCCTATTTTGTTTCTGAAGTTCTACTATGAAAAAGGAAAGACACAAAATCGTTATTTGAAACTTTTCTTGCTTGAAATATAATTCATATATTTAATTGGTGTGAGGATGTGTTACTTGAGATATAAGTTACTAAGTTAAGTAGAAAAGTAAAAGTAGGTACTTACTAAAGTTAAGTAGAAAATCGTTTTCCCCCCCTTTAATACGCAACATTCTAGGCACCATTGCAGCCTAATGAATAGAGTTAAATGTAGGCGCAGCAATGACCGTCTTGCAACAAATCCGTGATGCTGCAGACGACGTCGAACCGTACGAGCGGAGACTAGTTGCTGGGACACAACCAAATTCAAGCTAAGGGTCGTGATATGGCTGTAGTATCCGTCAGAGCCTTGCCCACAAGATATCTGCTCTTTCATTGGGTGGTGTGATGGAGTCGTTGGGTTCCATAACTTGGGTGGGTCCTTGTGGAGATATACATTTACAACTTTCATTTTTTTGCTGTCAACCAAATTTCTTGTTCTCATATTCCTATTTTGTTTATGAAGTTGTTGTATCATTATGTCTTGAAAAAGGAAAGATGCAAAATATTTATCTGAAAATTACCTCGCTTGAAATATAATTTATATATTTAATTGGTGTGAGGATGTGTTACTTGAGATATAATAAAGTTGAGCAGAAAATTGTTTTCTTTTAATAATCATGAAATATCTGTAAAAATAAAGAAATGAAATTAAGGTCTTTCGTCCTTACGTCTTTACATTTAAATTGTAAAATTAATAGAAGAACTACTACATTTCAGAATTCCAATCGATTCCAGGAAACTTAATAAGAGATGTCTGTTACGCATCAACTTCTGCCATATCTACTTTTTTCTACTCTAATTGTTTTCTTCTTTTATTGATCATTTACAAAAGGTTAATTAATTTCACTGCATATTTCGATTAGGCAGGAAAAGGTAAGCTTAGCTCATGCTCCAACTTTTTTTTTTCTTCTTATTGACAGGTCTTATTGATAATTATGCAGCAGTAATTATAAACATTGCTGCGCAGTTTTCGATCATCTGCAACGTACAGTTTGTCCACCAAGACTTGAGACTTAGCCACGCCTCTTCAAACGAAGAAAACATTTCACAATAGGGGTGAGGGTTGTAAAAGAAAAATTTGGGAAAAAAAACAAGATTAGGAAATTTTTTTAAAATATTTACTATTTAAGATATAGAATGTCGTATTTTATATCATCAATTCCTCTGTTATAACCAAGAAACAGAATCTGTGCATTTCCCTTGAAAATAAAAAACTATCACACTGACCCCTCAAATGACTTCTTCGACTCGTCGCCTACCTCGTGACATAGGCGTGGCTAAGTCTCAAGTCTTGGTGGACAAACTGTAGATGCTGTTTATCTTTTCGTTTAGTAGATCATAAGCTTTAGTAGTGGGAATTTGGGAAGAAAGTGTATATGGTGTTCATCGACATAAAAAAGGCCTACGATATGGTGAACAGGAAATACATATGGCAAAGTCTAGAGGAACTGGGAGTGAATCCATACATAGTGAACTGGATAAGAGAAATATATAGGGTGAACCAATGT